>CAHIKZ030005193.1:935000-1005000 GCA_903632075.3 Acanthosepion pharaonis | reverse complement strand
CAATGTAATTCTCTTTATTAAAAAATCTTTCAAAAATAAAATATACTTTCTGAAACTTTAAGGAATATTAACTGGTTTAAATTTTAATTAATCTAATTTGAAACAAATATTTCTTTTAGTTTAAAATATCGTAGAAATGCATTTTTAACACTGAGCTAGGAGTTTATTTAAGGTTTTGACAAGTTGACAGGTTTCGACAAGTTGACAGCTGACGGAAGTCTATTTTTTTCTACTGTTGTCATATCAGTAAAAATTACTTATGGAACATTTTTATTTACTACTCAGTAATCTTATAAAATGAGGGAAATATTCTCTGTAATCTAATGTTTTATTGTACTTTGGCTTTAAATTTATTATAGTTATCGCTCTTGTTTTCTGATTATATCGTGTATGGACGCCCGTATTTAAAAAAAAAACCTGTACGTAGTTATGTGCCATGTGGGATACACGCTTAGGCGATCATGTATCTTTCGATACATGACAGGCAAGGCAGATTTTGCCATCCAAAGTTATAGAATTCACCCATAGCTGGGGGGAAGGAAGAAGAGGATTCATACCTTTCCCAAGTAAGCACGTAAGTGAATGCAATGGATTCGACTGGAATTCGAACTCGGCTCTCAGATTCCTCAATCCAAGCCGCTATCCATTACTACACCGTGCCTTCTTATACACTGAATTTTAAACATAAAATATTGGCCATCGCTAGAATTGTACTAAACTTTTCTATTTATTATTAGTAAATAAAGTTTTTACTTAATAACAATATCGCCTAACAGGTAAAAGTTAATACAAAAATTTAAAATATTTAAAACTTTATAAATTATTCTAATTAATTTTTTTTTAAATGAAAACAATTTTTGTAAAAATTCATTATTTATCGAAAAAGGTTTTTTTTTTCTTAAGACGATAGGGTCAATAATATATTGTATTTATAAAAACAATTCAATGCTCGTGTAATTAAAAATGTTTTAGTTTTATTGCATTTTTATTTTACGATTCAGAGCAGATTTTCCGTACTTGATGGTTCTGCTTTACAAAAAATAAAATGATAATTTATTCTCTAAGGAGTCCTGCGTATAATTAATATAATCATTAAGCGGTACAATAATTAATTTCTCGAAATTTCATAAAATTAAATAAATAGGAGGTAATAAATGTAAAAAAAAAACATGTTTTTAACAAACTTCTCTTAAAAAAAAAGAGATTATAAAATAATTTCATTTGTGAATAAGTCCTGAAAATCTCATTAAAATCTGACAATTATTCGATTTTTGCAAGAATTTCCAAATCAATGTTTTTTTGTTTTTTTTTTGTTTTTTTTTACCGGAAAAAAAGGCGCTAAAATTTCCATAGTAATCTTTGGCCCACCGCTGACGCAAAAAAAAAAATTAAATTTTTAACTAAAATTACGAACGTGCTAGAATGGATTAAAAAAATTAATAAAATAATAAAAAAATATTTTTGCCTTTCCTCTTATTAATAACAAACATTTTGACGATAAAACTTTTCATATCATTTCATGATATGCTCATTTTTAGCGAAAAAATGCAGGTACCTAATATATATATATATGTGTGTGTGTGTGTGTGTGTGTGTGTGTGAGAGAGACAAGTTGGAAATGCTATAAACGTGGCGAGAGTCTTGTCATTGAATTTATGATACGGGCCTCCACCCTACTACATCAAGTTGTATTCATAAAAAATACAAATTTTATTGCAAACTAAAATTAATTATGTACAATAAAGAATCAAATGCAATATATGCGAACAATTCAACTAGAAAAACTGAAAATAAATACAATGTATCTAAATACAAAATAGTGACAAGTCATAGATCATTCCATCCTAAATAAATCAACATTGTTTTGCTGCAATTTTTTTAACATCAACTTGAGATTTTTCTTGTTAAAAAGTCGAATAAGTTAATACATTTAACATTATGGATAAAAAATATATATATATCGAATTTTATGTTGTGTTTTTTCGAGTTTTAGCACGAGTAAAACAAATTCATAGATTTTGAAAAAAAAAAAACAGCAAAAAAAACCCCGACAAATAATGTAAAAATTCTCGAATTTTTTTCATTCTTTTATAGACAGTTGTGCTTCGTTTCATTCGTAACGTATATAAATGTAAATTAAAAAAAAAAAAGTACATGTTGATAAGATAGCTAGGGTTACAAAGCAATGCCCGGGGCTCTCAATTAGGCTGGCTCTCTACCCAGTCAAGGGGTTTGAGAGCAGTACGCGCCAGTGCTGAATGATGCATTATGGGTAGTATGATCCATTGTATTATCCTGTTTTGGGGTGGGCAGCAACGCTTATGCTTTAAAATTATTCGAGATGCTATTGAGTAGAAATAATCGTGATCCGATTGCGCTTATTTGTAGCTATTTTTTTTATATATATATATATATATATATATATATATATATATATATATATATATATATATATATATATATATATATATATATAAGAACAGTAAAATATAATCCGGTGTTCTTATAGATATTTTTTATTTTACAAAATAGTGTTCAATGTAAATTTACAGAGATTAATATTATAAATTAATTGATTTAAAATATTTTAAATCAATAATTTATTTCTTCCAACACACACACACACACACACACACACACATATATATATATATATATATATATATATATATATATATATATATATATATATATATATATATATATGTATGTAAGGCACGGTGGAGTAATAGATAATGGTACCAAGAGCCGAGTTCAATTCCAGTTGAATCCAGTTACATTCACTTACGTGCTAATACACAAGGGTGTTATTCACATCATGGGAAAAGGTGTGAATCCTCTTCTCCCTTCAGCTATGGGTAAATAGCAGGACAGACTGGGATCTATAGCTTTGGATGGCGACTGGTCTAGGAGAAGGACAACTCTGAATTCAAAACCTGCGGAGGGTCGTTTGGGGACCTTGTGGCACTTAGTGCATCAGGTCTCTGTATTCGGCCCTTCAAAAAGTCTGGATGGTCCTGCACGAAACCTTCACCACTATAATCAAATCTCATTCATGTGCTGTTGTCGGGCTGTCGGCGGTTTCCTGGGAACTGATCTGCAGGAGAGTCGAATATATATATATATATATATATATATATATATATATATATATATATATATATATATATATATATATATATTATAAAATATTATTGTTAGTTAACGATAGTGGTATACCACCATCGTTAACCACCTGATGAAACGTCTTTAGACGTCAGAAACAAATATGCATTTTATGGTGGTAACGTGCATGTTTCAATGTAACAGTTTATAATAAATATTTATTGCTCTACTCTTGTATTGAGTCCTTTTCTAAATTAATTTTATGAAGGTTTGAATTTATATTCTTTTCATTCTTTTACCATTATATATATATATATATATATATATATATATATATATATATATATATATATATATATATATATTCAGTTTTTAACATACAACGTGTGTTAGCACGTGCGATACCCTGACTTCATCAGCCGCCGACCAGGGGTGATCTCACAATATATATATTGGGATACGAACATCGTGAAGGCGGGGGCGTAAGCCCAAAGGTACCAAGACCTGACGAAGAAAAATCATAGGAATATACCAAGTAGTAGCTCGAGTTGTCCCTTTTGAGGTTGATGAAATTTGGACTATTTCCAGGTATGTTTCTGCCTTGGGAAAAACCTGGTATCATTGAGAGTGTACAGGTGGCAGCGCCGCTTCTAACAGCTCTTGTGCCTCTAATGTGTCGGTAGGGACTGTGATATCACTATCATCACCCGGCCGAAATATCTCGGTGTCGATGAGGATATAAAATGAAATAATAATTATAATAGTATCGCAACGTGCCACAGAAGCTCATCGAAGGCGACCAAGTCAAGGTATTTCAGTGGAATTTCAACATCTAAATGGGCCGCATCCTTGAGTCTACCAAACCAGAGATCATCATCGTGGGAAACAAACGAAAATGCCTCCTTAACGATGTGGCTGTTACTAGTGACCATAATACCAATGTCATAGAAATCCAAATGCTCAAAAAGTACACCGGTCATCGGAGGGAGCTTGACAGAATGTGGGACGTTTAGGCCACTGGTGTCACCTTTTGTTTTTTTATTTAGTCATTCTTATATTTTTTCGTTTTGTGGGAGTAAGGTGGGGGTGAAAATATTATCTGTATTGTCTATTGTCTAGTTATTTAGAAGTAGCCGAAAGCCCTTGGGACAAAGGGCAATATATATATAATAAAAAGGCTAATACCCCATGGTCATAATTTATTCCATTGGAATATTCCTCATATTCCATGGTCATAATTTATTCCATTGGAATAGTAAATACGATCCAATTCATCAGACCTACAAATTCAAAAAGAAAATAGAAAAAACAACTCCGGGAATAAAAAATAAAATTTAGAGAGAGTGTTAAGTACAAGAGTGTGGGACGAATGTTAGAGCTATAGAGAAGGTTAACAGGCGAGAGAAGGTGGGGGATTAAAATTTAACAGGGAGAAGTTTTAAAGAGGGTAGTCATATATATATATATATATATATATATATATATATATATATATGCATTTCTTTATATATATTATTTATATATTATATATGCGCGGTACTTATTAGAAAGCGCTCATTATCAGTGATAGAGCTAACATATTTAGTTGGATTGATGTGAGTTTGTGACCCTGGGTTTCACTATTTGCGATCGTCAGGCAAAACGTGAAACCCAGGATCTAAACTCATATCAATCCAACTATATATATATATATATATATATATATATATATATATATATATAAAAGTGAACATAAAGTCAACATTAGAGGCGACATTCTGTTTCATGCTAGATGCAATCGGTTGGCTTGACGATTGCATCTAGCATAAGTGTTGACTTCTATGTTCACTTTTATATTTACACACGCTCTATCTCTGATATTGAGCACTTTATCCCATAAATATAGCACATCTTAAGACTATATTTCTTCATATATATATGGAAGTTGATGGAAGTTAAATTTAATGGATACCATAAACTGTGAAAGTTGTACAGATAATTTATGGACACCCTGTACATTGATCAGTCCATGTGATTTTGTATTTAGTCTTGAATTAAGTGCATTAACAAAGAGGACGATTAAGCTGAGAAAGAGATATTTGTTTGTAAAGTTGATATACCTGCGTTGAAAGCACGGAACAGCTCTTTACGCGAATCATTTTCTTTTCTTCCTTTTCAATGACTATGTGGTGGTGGTGGAGGTGGTAGTAGTGGTGGTGGTGGTGTAGGTGGTAATGGTAGTGGTGGAGGTGGTAATGGTGGTGGTGGTGTAGGTGGTAATGGTAGTGGTGTAGGTGGTAATGGTGGTGGTGGTGGTGGCGGCGTGTGGGTGTGAGCCGGTGATTAAGTCTTTGTGTCCGTTTGTACTCACGTATGTGTGTGCGTGCGCGTGCGTGCGTGCGTGCGTGCGTGTGTGCGTGCGCGTGCGTGCGTGCGTGCGTGCGTGCGTGTAGAGATGCGTAAAATTGTTTACGCATAGAGTGGTTTGTACACATATTTAGCCTTTGTAAGACTCGTCTTGATTTTCCGCTTGTGGTGCGTCTGTTTTTAGTCAGTCCGGGGCCGATTTGGGATTCAACCAGCAACAATTCCAAAGCCATCTCTCCCGCAAGCAATGTTAGAATGTTATAGCTTTTCAAATACGAGGCTGAACTATTGTAACTGTGGAATTATACACATACATACATACACACACACTCACACAGACACAGACACACACACACACACACACACACACACACACACACACACACAGTGTAACCCGGATATAAGAGAGCTGTCGGGACCGGAGAAGAAGTCTCTTATATCCGGGTTTCTCTTATATCCGTGTTTGGTCTATTTTATATACATTAACATAGGCTCTAATTTGTGACCAGAGAAAATCTCTCTTATATCCGGGTTTCTCTTATATCCGGGTCTCTTATATCCGGGTTACACTGTATATATACACAGACACAAACACACACGCACATATATACACACACACACAAACACACACACACACGCGCATATATATATATATATATATATATATATATATTACTTAAAACGTTATTTTTATTATTTTAGTGGATACTTGTATTTGAGTAGACGCCCAGTTTATTTCTTAAACAGTATGTTTATTTCACAGCTATGGGTAAATAGCAGGAGAGTCCGGGTTCTGTAACCTAGGGTGGCAACTGGTCTACTGCAGAAAGAAATGGCAACCTCCTGCGGGAAAAAAAATCTGATTCGTCTGTCATGTATCGAAAGATACATGATCGCCTAAGTGTGTATCACGCATGGCACATAACTTACTGACTGACTGATATTTATTTATTTTCGTCTACCGGCCTGAATATTCGAGGATATTTTCGAGAATATTTTCAAGAATATTTTCGTCTACTTGAGATATTTGAGAAATCTTAGATAGATAGATAGATAGATAGATAGATAGATAGATAGATAGATAGATAAGGAACAGATTGAGATAGAGAGGTAATGAACAGACCGAGATAGATAGATAGATAGATAGATAGATAGATAGATAGATAGATAGATAGAATAGTCTGACTGAGAGAAAGATAAAACCGGAGTAGACATTTGCCAGCTATTGTTATTTTATTGATGTTAACGCCTCAGATAAACCTACAAAGCGGCCGATTTGAAGTCGTTCACCCACTGACGTTTTATCCGCGCCGCTTTATACCCCTAAAACCACAAAAGACCGCCACCCTAACCCAGACTTTCTCTTTTAGTTTTTGGCTTGTCAAATTTTTATTGGCTGCTGGTTGTTACCAGAGTACTTAAAGCGTTTATTATTGTTTATACCGACGTAAACGCTTGCGTGTATATATATATATATATATATATATATATATAAAAAAGATAGACACATCTTTACACACACACACAAAAACAATATATATATATATATATATATATATATATATATATATATATATATATATATATATTTTTGTTTGTCATTTTGCATTGAACTTTTATAAATACATGTGTGTATGTATGTATGCATGTATATGTACATATATATGTGTGTGTTTGCGTGTGTCTGTGTGTGTCTATGTGTGTTTCGCGTGCGTGCTCGTGTGCGTGTATTTAGGCAGCATGTCTTCATTCAAACATGCTTTGTTGAAGAAGGTAGACATATATTGTGTCTACTTATTTTTTATCCTGATCTTTTCCAGTTGCCTAATCAGTTTCTTGATGTTTAGATGAAATCCATCGTCAGAAGGCGCCGTAGGTTTTTCTTTTTTTTTTTTTCACCCAAGTCCTTTCGACCTTTTCTCAGATATATATATATATATATATATATATATATATATATATATATATATATATATAAGTAACACAATAAAAATATATATGTATGTGTGTGTCTGTATGTGTAAAAGTTCAAATGAAAAAGCGCAACAAACTTGACAATTTTTGTGCAAAATACAAAGAAGAAGAAGAAGAAGGAGGAGGAGGAGGAGGAAAGGGAGGAAAGAGAAATGTGAATGGTGGCGTAAATAAGAAGGAAAAGAGGAATAGGGAGTGATGAGGTTGGGGACAGTAGAGGGGGGATGAGGCGGAGTAAGAAAAGGATAAAGAAGGTAAGACAGAGAGACGGGTAACGAGAGCGCGAAATAAAGGAGAGTGCTGCAATGTTAAAGAGAGAGGTTGATTGGAGATGAATGGTCGAAAGAAATGGTGTAAAGAAGAAAGGGAACCGATTTACGCAAGAAACGGTCGTTATTTTTCTAGAAAACTATTTTTTACATTATAAACTTTAATTAGACAATTTTTATGATGTCGAAATGGAAAATGAATGAAAATTTTTTTAATTTATTTTTTTTTGGCAAATATTTGAAACGAATTTATCAACAAGATTCATTTTTCTTCTTTTCTGGACATAAATTATGTAGAAATTGTCCGAATGTTCTGTATGTCCGAGCACTTTCGGCTATAATTTTTTGCTATTATCAAGGATGATTTTATTTTTACTTTCATCTGAAAGTTTGGATAGTTGTGTTTTTTTTTTATTTTCAGAACACGTTCAGCACATATATTTGGAAAATAAAACTTTCATATAAATCTTCATATATACATAAAAAATTCGATATATTCAGTTAAAAGTAAAAATAAAACCATCCTTGATGGCTAAAAGTATAGCCGAATGCACTCAAGATTAAAAAACATTCGGACAATTTCTCCATAATTTATGTCCAGAAAAGAAGAAAATTATAAGTTCACAATAGAAATTACACAAAAAAATAAACTTAACTGCAGTACCCCGTCAGTCAAAGTTTTAGAAAAGAGATTGCTGTCCAAATACGCAATTATATATATATATATATATATATATATATATATATATATATAATATCCTGCTTCTATCTCCTTCTATCTATCTATCTATCTATCTATCTATCTATCTATCTATCACTTCACGTTTCTATCTTCTTTTACCTATCTATCAAGTTGATTTTATCTATCTATATCTATCTGTACATAATGTAGGAAACTAGATTCTATCTATCTATCTATCTATCTATCACATTCAGTTAATTATCTATATATTAAGTTCATTATTTCCATTTTGTACGTGACTAGCTTCTTTCTTTAGCTCTTTCTGTTTATCTATCTATCTACTATATATATATATATATATATATATATATATATATATATATATATATATATATGCAATATATGATATAAAATAATATATTGTAAAGGAGTCTGACAACAGCTGCGCCTAAAAGGTATAAACTGCATTCTAGTGAGTTCGTAAGTACATACACGCGCGCGCACGGACACAAACACACACACACATACACGCATATATATATATATATATATAATTAATTTAAAGCCTGTTTTTGAATCCCAAATTGCTGGTTCTTCAGTGGTTTTCTGATAAGGAGGCATTTAAACAGGCAGGTGCTCAATATCAAAGATGGAGATAGAGCATTATTTGAAAAATTATTACGAAAAGTTTTTTTTTTTACTTAATTCATGTTTACTTCAAAGTTTCAGTTAAGGGAAATTATATATATATATATATATATATATATATATATATATATATATATATATATATATATATATATATATATATTATATTTTATCAAAATAGTTTTGCAAACTTTGGGGGTAGCGAATTCATAACCAAAACAAGGATAAAAGTTCATTATATATATATATATATATATATATATATATATATATATATATATATATATATATATATATATATATATATATATATATATATATATATATATATATATATATATATATATATATATATATATATATATATATATATATATATATATATATGCAAATCGTTTGTTTTTGAGTTTAAGTTTGTGGTAGACGCTGTTAAATGTACAATCCAAGACACAATCCAAAAATACTTTTACAAACTTTGAGGACGGATTCCTGACACTAAAACAAGATAAAATGTCCGTATAAACATATATCCAAAAGGCCAGGCACCTCGGCGTGGTGTAATGGTTAGCAAGCTTGTCTCGCTAGATCAGTTACAACTGAAAAGTGAGTTCGATCCTCACTAGATGCCCCATACTTTCCGCCTTGTGCCACATCTAAGCTACGCTTGGAAAATAACTATATCCAAAAGGCCATCGTTGTACATCCACACAACAACTTATAACAAATGTTCAAAATGTCCTCCACTTGCTTCAACAAGTGCATGTAACCGTCGGATCATTGACTGGCGGACCCTTTCAAATACTCCCATACGGTGTCGAATGCTGTCGCAGGCCCCCACAACACGTTGATGAAGCGTCTCTGCATCATTAATGTCTGCTGCATAAACGAATTGTGTTAGGTAGTATTACAGATAAAAACAAAAAGGGATTGAGGTTGGGGGTACGTGCAGGCCATGGAACTGGTCCTCCCCCCTACCTATTCATCCTTCATGGTACATGTCATCCAGTGCATGAAACCCCATCATACATGAACCACAAGCGCCATCGTTTTATCAGGGGTACATCCTCTAGCAGATGTGGGCATAAAGTCCCTGTAAACACCTCCTTAAGTCGTGCTAAGAGAACATATGTATCTACTAGACAGTCACCTATAATTCCAGCCCACACATTAATCTTAAACTGGTGCTGGTGTCTAGCCTGTACCATAAGAAATCCGATCCGCCCCAAAAATGGTTGGTTGTGTAAATTTGTTATTCCATCTCTTCCAAATGTCCCCTTATTCGTAAACAAGACTGAAGAGACAAGCAAAGCAGTTTGTGCAGCAAAGTAGTTTGTGCAGCAAACCACCGTCAAAAGTTCTTCCGTGGCGAGTGGTCAGAGGACGAAAGACTTTGCTCAGGTTGCAAATAATACGGATACAAGAGCTGCTTTTGAAGTACCCTCCATTCTGTACTATGAGATGTACAACATGCTAAAGCTAATTGACGTGTGCAGATATCTGGGCCATCACCGACAGCCTGTAAAATGTGTTCTTCGTTGTCAGGTGTACGAGCGTACGAATATATCTTAGCCTTCCATGTGGGGCCACGGAGCCTGTCTCAAGAAACGCGACGATAAACAGCAGCAAAGTTTGGATGACTCGGCTGCTTTCTGCCTGGAAACACAATCAGATACAGCCGTGTAACCTCGTGTCCATTACAATACGCGCGACCGTATGTAAATATCATATCTGCCAGTTCAGGATAGGAAAATGCTGCCATTCTTAAACGAAAGACTTCTCACTTAACTCACTACTAAGCACGTTAAAGGTTGAAGATAGACTAGCCAGAAATGTACACGAATGACAAATGTAACTTAGTCTACATGACCACACAGTGCCACCGATCATAAACCTTTTTTTTTTTAACTTAATAACTCGAAAATAAAGTACATATGTTTATATCGACTTTTCTCCTTGTTTTGGTGAGAGGAACACTCCCCCAAGTTTTTAAAAGTATTTTTGATACACTCGATATATATATATATATATATATATATATAAAGAAATATAGTCTTAAGGTTTGCTATATTTATGGAATAAAGTGCTCAATATCAGAGATAGAGCGTGTAAATATAAAAGTGAACATAAAGTCAACACTATAGGGCGACAGTCTGTTTCATATATATGCAATCGTCAGGCCACTGCATATAGCATGAAACAGACTATCACTTTTGTATATATATATATATATATATATACTGAAAGAGTTATGAATTCTGGTTGATGTTTGTTCATACGGTCCGATTTTATGAGGTTAGTTAGGCCGAGAACCTTTCGGCATTTTCTTTTGTATCTATATGTATATCATTCACTACACATAATCCGAGCGGTCAAAGTAGGCCGGGTCGGCTGGTGGTTTCTACGGCAAAGGAGGACGCTGGTTCGAATCCTATTAGAGGACCATTTTCTGTATTAAGTTTTCTCGCATGCCCAGTTCCTTAGACGATATAAAATCTGTTTAAAGACAGCGTACTACTATTCAAATACGGCTATCCACTCAAAACAACGTCTGAAGTAATAAAAATATGTCGGATTAAATAATTAATACTATTTATTCGTTAGAAATTATATATATAAACATGGTCCCACTGTACTGAGCTCGGCCTACAACCCCAAATCAGACCAAACATCAGAGCATATTTTTAATATCTTCTTGCTCATACCAAGAACTCTTGGAAAGAAAGAAAGTAACGACAGGATTTTTTTATGAACAGTGAGCTGAGGAGAGAATATACAATGGAGCTTATTTGGGCACCTCGAGGCAGTGTAATGGTTAGCAAGCTTGTCTCACTAGAACAATTACGACTGAGTAGTCAGTTTGATCATCACTGGGTACCCCCCACTCCTTTCGGTCTTGTGTCACACCTAAGCTACGCTTGGAAAATCACTACAATGGAGCTTATGATGAGAGTATATACAATGAGAAGAGTATATACGATGGATCCGGACATGTGTCAGCCGAGCCGGGGATTTTCAAAGGCTGGAGCCAGAGCTGGTCAATCCCTCACCAGGCAGTGCTTTTCATTCAGGAGGGGGATGGGGTCATTAACCGGTCTTTTCTTATCAAAGGAGAAGTCTTGAGAGAGCTTCATCATTTTTTTTGTACGGTTGTTTCGAAATCCCACATTAAACTTATGTCACATTTTGTGCGACATGGATAAATCTTTACAGGGGGAGCTTATTTCTTACTACTGACATAGGTTACTTATTCAGATTAAGCTTACATATAGTTAAACAAAATCTTTACAATGTCAAAAACCCGTATATACCTTTATTTATCAACTGTTGTGCCGCGCATATTGTAGCAAACCAGGTTCATTCCCTTCGTATTCCATTGGTGACATGTTGTAAATCCTACTGAAGCAGCTTCTTCTCACGAACCGTTGATTTGTGGAACAGACTCCCAAGAGGATGCTCCCCCAATCACTACAATCTTAACCTGATGCTGGAAGAAATGCTTGGTTTCCTGTACCGCTCAAGTAAGTACCTGACTCCTGGTATCGTCAACCTTTACGAGAGACAGATCAGGTCAAAAATGGAATAATGTTACCTTATATGACCAGGAGCTACCCAGTCTTCCCATTCCTGTCTCAATAGTGTCCAAAAGCGTCTCTGCGTCCTTGTGGGTGATAAATTATTTTCAACCCTATAACCCCTTTGTCAAACGTCGCAAGCCTCTATTTTTTTCTGTCACTATTTCCATGCTTAGCTTTAACCTTTACGGCTGAGACTCGCCACACATTGTAGTGAACCACCTTCATTACCTTCATATTCCATTGTTGAGAAATTAAGTTCCACTTGAGCAGCTTCTTCACACGAACCGCTGCTTTGTGGAACCGACTCCCAAGAAGATCTTTCCCAGATCATTACAGTCTTAAGCTATTCAAGTTTAGAGCTAACCGTTATCTTCCACACATATCCCCATAAACTGAGCTGTACCTCTTACTCTGTAACCCTCTACCTAGAGTGGCTTATACATCATTGTAAAAAAAAAAAAAAAAAAAAAAAAAACTCAGCGAAAATTAGTCCGGAAGAGAGCGTCAACCAAGGATCGAACTCACTACACGTACAAATGGATTAAGAAGAGTCAAGCCTCCGAAATATCTCTCTATAACAGGCGCCCATCTTACATATTCTTGTAAACTTTTGTCAGTTGAGACAACATGCGTCTTGTTCTGACCTATCACAGTGTCTTTGTCTATGTGGGTGGGGTATCATCGCGTATGTTAAATACATTGTTTGCAAGATAAAAAAAAAAAGGAAAAAAAAGACACGAAAGAAAGATAAAGATAAAGAAAAAAAAGACCCCCTTCACCACCCCCCCAAAAAAAAACGAGTAGCCGTGGCAGGATAGTGCGCATAACTATCTCAGAGACATAGCTACACGAGGTGTGTGTTTATCCGACAGGTTTTTATGTGCCCGGTTTAAATAAATGCCCGGGTGCCCCTGTAAAAGAAATCTGAACACCAGACACGTGCGTGCATTGACACCGCTCATTAAGGGTGGCTGACACTTTCTCCTAAACGTAGACACATCTTTGAAACATTTCTTGTAAGCACATTCTATACCATATGTATGTGTGTGTGTATGTGTGTGTGAGAGAGAGAGAGACTAGGGTTTTACAAGTATGTTAAGCTGAAAGCGCCTTTCAAATAATTCCCTATAAAAGCTGCCATGTGCCAATGTTTGTTATGTTCGTGCGGTGGTGTCAAAGATAGCGACTCGCAATGAGAACGGAGAGCCGAGTTCGAATTCCACTCAAGTTCTTTTCGTTTACTTATGCGTAAATACTCTTGGCAAAGATATGAATCCATCTTTTCTCCCCACCCTAGCTATCAGTAAAAGTATAAGTATAAGACAGACTGGTCCCTATAGCCTTGATTGGCAACCAGTCTAGGAGAAGGAAATATTGTGAATTTAAACCAGCCTGGAAAGGGTTGGGTTCCGTCTGGCCAACTTGCTCAAGACACACGACTGCCACAACGTCTGCAGTAGATCTGTTGCCCCTACGGTACTTGTGATTGAGATGCTGATCATGAATGTTTGCTAAATCTAAGACATCTCACAGTACTATCTTTTATACAATACTGGGGTAATTTTAAAAGTGTCTTCGAAAAGACACCTCTAAGATGTCTCTAACATTAGAAGTGTTTTCGAGGTGTCTTTTGAAGTACATTCATTTCTTTAAAGTTTGTTGATGCATAGTATTCTGGGAAATATTTGCGGTGGCAGCGCTGCGCTCAGGAAAGTGTTGTGTCCCTAAGTTTCCGGTAGGAGTCCAGATATCATTATCATCACCCAACCGGAAATGATATCAAATCAAATAAGTTTCGGAAAATGATAACAATTCAAATAAGGTTCGGAAAGGATATCAAATCAAATAATAATCATTCCATTCTTTTTATACATTATTTACATTATTACATTGTTCGGACTGTTTTCAACATTATTGCTATATTTACGTTTTGGCTGATGTGCGCTCTGGACTTCTTCAGGTGGTTGGAATTTCGAACTGAAATCTTTATATCGTTCACCGGGTTAGATTCCTGTTCCACAAACCATGCCTCTCCCTGATGTTTCAGTTATCTTCCTTTAACACAACTCCCAAAGTTTTTGTTCACCACTGCCGTAGCCAGTTATTGAACTTACAACTCTTTGGGTCAAATCACTGGATCCAAACAACGCCTTTATCTACTGGGCTATGTGTCCTTGAGGCTACGACAGAACAAAAACTTGGAGAGTTGAATTAAAGGGACATAACTGAGACATCCGGAAGAGGCATGGCACGTGGAACTAGAACAATCTACGCCGTTGGACGAAATATAGGGTTCAGTTCAAAATTTCACTCATCTGAAGAAGGCCGGAGCGTACAACCACCGAAACGTCGTGAATGTGACAATAAATATGATGGGCAACAGTCCGAACAATGTATAGACAGTTATTTTATACAGCTATCGGGATGTTTTAATTTGCTCACGGAGTCAGCCTGATTCCAAAATGGTATGATATGCTGGGCTACAGCCTCTAGGAATAAAGTTGAAGAACTGTGACACAGTGACACACTGACATTCGCATTTATTATTATTATTATTATTATTATTATTATTATATATATATATATATATATATATATATATATATATATATATATATATATATATATATATGTAAAGTATATATAGGAGTAAAGTTGGATATATATATATATATATATATATATATATATATATATATATATTTATATCGGAGGTAAATTTGTAAAAGTGTGATACAGTGACAGTGACATTAGCATTTATTATATATATAAAGTACATTAACCCCGAACCTGTAGATGAAAGTTATGATCCCTGTTTAAAAAGTTCGGAGTTAATGCGCTTTATTAAATTTGTTTGCGAAGATATATTCTCGCCATTTGAATCATTAACTTCTATATCTGTTTTTTGTGTGAATGATTCATGTAATGTAAATTGAACTCCACCACATACTTGATATATATATATATATATCAGTTACAACTGAAAAGTGAGTTCGATCCTCACTAGATGCCCCATACTTTCGGCCTTGTGCCACATCTAAGCTATGCTTGAAAAATAACTCTCTCTCTCTCTCTTTGTATATATATATATATATATATATATATATATATATATATACTATTTATATCTCTTATCTTTTGTTAGCCATCTTCATCTGCCTTTTTTTTAATTTCTTTCTTTTTCTTCCTTTATTTTTGTTCGTCCACTTGTAGATGATTCTTCTTCTTCTTCAGTAGCACACACACAAACACACACGCACAAATATATATATATATATATATATATATATATATATATATTCTACACTCTTTACATTATTCAGACTATTGTCCTCATGTTTGTCGCCATATTTATTACAACGTTTCGGTCGTTGTACGCTCCGGCCTTCTTCAGTCTACCTCAGTGAGGGAAATAAAGGTTTCAGGTTAGCTACAAGTTACCGAACACACTCACTTAAAAAACTATGTTATCCCGAAGTGGAGAGTCTGTGATTAATATCCAGAAACAATTGACCATCTTGTATCAGGTTGTACGGCATTGGCACTCACCGTATATAAAAACTTCACACGAGAGAGTGGGTCAATATCTGCACTTGAAAATTTGAAATTTTTACCGGAAGAAAACTGCAAGAAATTGGTATGGGTACCACGCAAACGCGCTTACAGAGACGGGGCATGTAACAATTTTATGGGACTTTACGATACACAAAAGCAGAACAATGAAAAGTAATCGCTCAGACATAGCGATCAAAGACCACGAAAATAGAATGTGCTTTCTTAATGACGTGGCAATTCCGGTAAACTGTAATGTGTCTGTAATGTTTTTATGTTTTGGAGATAATAATGTTTTAATGATAACAAACGCCATTAATATCTCAAAATAAATAAATAAAATTGCGTACAAAATGTTTCAATTTCGGTATTAACTGACCCATATAGGTGTTGATATACCGCTAAAGAAACAGCCAATCAATGCATTAGTTGTTTACCGTCATGAAGTTGACCTTAATTTCGATTTAAGAAAGGGTTAGTTTAATTAAAAGAGAAAGCAATTCATTTACTAAGACGAAAGTGTAAAGTAAGTGCTTTAATTGCCAGATCATCCACAGTAAATTTGAGACATACGTTTTTGGGAACAAATTGTAAAGACGAACATATTCAATAATCATATGTGGCAGTTGAACATCAATTGGAAGAACATTAACATATCTTAGTTTTTGTAGACAAGTCGATGAAATGAAAAATATTGTTCTCTTCTGTGACAACAGAAGTTCGCATATAACAGGAAAAGCAGAGAAAAAAATGTTGATCTCGGTTGGTCTATCCTACCCAACGTGGCATATTCACTAGACTTTACGTCAAACGATCATTAACTTATTGTCGGTCGTTGTAAAACCCTTTGATGGAGAAAGCATTCTCTAATGAAAATGAGTTTTAAGAGTTCTTCGAAAACTTTCGCATCAGTACCAGCGGAATTTTAATCAATAGATATGGATAAGTGCCCATGTACCTTCAAAAGAATGGCGAATTTTATTTTTTAAGAATAAATTTGAGGAAATAAAAACGGACGTTATTTATGACAGACCAAAATATATATATATATATATATATGTGTGTGTGTGTGTGTGTGTGTGTGTGTGTGTGTGTGTGTGTGTGTGCGCGTGTGTGTGTGCGTGCGTATGTATACTTAGGCAACATATCTTCATTGAAGTAGGTCTCATTAAATAATATAGACATAGTGCCTCTACTTATTTTTATACTGATCCTTTCCATTTGTATAATCAGTTTCTTGATGTTGAGATGAAATCCATCAAGGAAGGCACCGTAGTTTTTGTAATCCAAGTACTTTCGACCTTTTGTAAGATTATCTTCGTTGTTAAATATATGTATATGAAAGAAAGGGATAGATAGAGAGAAAGAAAGACAGAAAGAAAGAGAGAAAGAGAAAAGACTTCGACATGGTTTTAATGGTTAGCAAGCTGGTCTCATTAGATTAGTTACAATTGAGTAATGAGTTCGATCGCCACTGGTTGGCCCATACTCGCGGCATTGTGCCACATATAAGCTAGGCTTATTAAATTAAATCCATTCTATATATATATATATATATATATATATATATATATATATATATATATATATATATATATATTAGAAGTGATATGTTTTATTATCCGATATATTTTTACCACCTTAAATGTTATTTATAGTAGATACTAGTATTTGAGTAGGCGCTCCGTTTATTTATTTATGAAACAGTGTATTTATTTAAAATTGTATTTATTATATTTTATAAATATTATTATATGTTATAAATATTATAAATTTATATATTTTAAATATTATTATAAATTTAATTGTATTTATTATATATTATATATTTATTATATATATATATATATTTATTATTAATATTAAATTGTATTTATTTATAAAAGTGTATTTATTTATTTTCGTCTGCCAACTAGAATGTTCGAAAAATCTTATGAAATAAATTTTTTATAAATATTAGGAAGATATATGGAAAAAAAATGGTGTGACGCATTACGTCATTTAGGACTTCATCTGTGTAAAGTGATGTTTACGTGATGTGACTACGCATGCGTACGGAGAAGAGGAGTTGCTGAAATTTTAAGCTTTTAAATTTAAGTTATTTTTAAATATGCGTTTGGGCATATCGTCTAGCCGATTTGATTTAATTACTTTTTCATTTTGTTTTTGTTTTAATAGCTTTTGTTATTAATTATTCCAGATTGTGATTATTAGAAGCAATAAAGCGATTCAAGCAAGTTCTAAATACATTCGTCTTAGTGAATTGATTTGTCTTTTAATTAAAGTATCATTTTTCTCAATCAAATGCTGAGCAATTAATTCATTTAATGTGTTGTTTTGTAAAAGATCGCTCTTATGTTCCTAAAATATTAAGGTTTCTCTTATGTATTCTTTTAATTTACATTTTGTCATAGATTTTTCTAAAGTTGTTTTGATATATAAAAATTATGTTTTTCCCCATATATATATATATATATATATATATATATATATATATATATATATATATATATATATATATATATATATATATATATTTATAAATATTTACAAATGGTAAACTGTAAATAGTTGCCGACGCGTTTCGTCCATGTAGACTTTCTCAAGGCAAAAACAAACGAAATGAATTTATTAAACAAAGTAACTAATAATGGCAAAACAAAATGTCCTTAGCAACTGGAAGAATTTAGAGAACGCTATTTTCATCGGACGAAACGCGTCGGCAACTATTACAGTTTTCCTATTGTCTTTTACATTTATAAATATTGTCTTTTTTCACAGGTTAACTCTGAAATTTTTCATATATATATATATATATATATATATATATATATAAGTGTGCGTGTTTAAGAGGAGAGAGGGGGTTAAAATTAAATGTAAGTCAAATTGGGATCGGAATTCGACAGGATGATAAAATAAAAGAACTAATAGGAAACGTATATCAATCTAACACGTTTCACTTTTATTAAAGCTTCGTCAGAGATTGAGAGAAGGATGAAAAAAACACTGTTTTTTTTGGGTTCTCTTAAACTCTGATGAAGCTTTAATAAAAGCAAACTATATTAGATTGATATATTTCTATTTGTTTCCTATTTGTTCTTTTATTTTATCATATATATATATATATATATATATATATATATAGAGAGAGAGAGAGATATGTGTATATATATATATATATATATATATATATATATATAGAGAGAGAGAGAGAGAGAGTTAATTTGAAATACTGTTTCTAAGCCAAAATTACTGGCTTTTCAGTGATTTGCTAAGGAGGAATTTAAGAAAAGCAGGCTTTGACAGAGTGATCAATATAGAACATAGAGCGTTAATAGAATTAATATGAAATTGTTATTTTCAGTTATCTCATGTTTACTTCGGCTTTTTCGTGTCTATAAAGTTATAACTACTCGTCAGAACAGATTAACAGATCAACTTTGTTCCGGTCATTGGTTATGCCAATATATACGAAAATCGAAGTAAACATGAGTTGAGTGAAAAAAACTTTTCCATATTATATATATATATATATATATATATATATATATATATATATATATATATATATATATATATATATAAAGCCCGTGTCTACTACTCTCCTTAACCTGACTGGGAGTCCCTGGGAGTGCTTTGAGACCGTCGCTATCTTATTAATATTTACTTTTTTCTACTCCCATTTATATACATTGCAAATTTAACTAAGCACTACTGACTATTGAAGTAGGAAACATTTTTTGTCGGATTTGGATGACATTCTAGGGTCTTTTTTTTTTTCGTTCAAATCCATGAATGTGTTTTATTCATGATATATCCCGAAAAAAAACATTATATAATATTGAGTATTTTTTATCCATAATATTGAATGTGTTAAAATTATTTCACATAATAACAAGATAAATCTCAAATTTATATTAAAATTTGCCGCAAAACATTGCTGTTTTATTTAAAAAGGAACAATGTATTACGACATGTCTCTAATTTTCATTGTTCTACATTGTATTTATTTTCAATTTTTCTAGTTGAATTCTTCACCTATACTGCATATGATCCATTTTGTACATAATTACAATAAAATCTGTATTCTATATGAATACTACCTTATGAAAATTTAGATGTAATAGCGTAGTAGGTTCCGTATCATAGATTTACTGTGGTGGCTATATCATAGATTGGGGTGTGGACACAAAACTCTTACACCGGACCTGCCTTAAGTATTTCTTTTTTTTTTTTTTCATTTTATCATAGATTTTCCAATCATCACCAAAAGTTGTCATATTTATTCCTCCCGCTTAAATTTACGCCCACGTTTACAGGAACTCTTTTTTCTCCTTTCACATCGCCACCCCCAGATGGACAAAAATCTGGCAACCCAATTAGCTGTCGTTCTCATTCGCTAATCAACGTCGCCGGTAACCCTAATCGTCACAAATAAATTACATAGAGAGAAGAAACTAAAGGAATTGTTCACTTAAGCCCTGTATTATCTGATGCTTTTGCATGGTCACACCGTAGTTATGTGAAAGCCCGGGGCACCTATGGGAATCGAGCACTGGTAAGTCTTCTAAATCTCCAATTGCCTTCCTCAATATTCCTGCTGACACTGACACTGTCGAGACAGTATTAACCCTTCACCCTGTTTCCACTTCTAACTGAGCTTTTACGTCAGCATTCCGCTTGAGCGTTTCGCTGGAGATCACGTTCACCGCGCAGACCTCAAGTGGATCTCATATATACGATGCTGAAAAAAAAATGGCCACCTTCTTATGTTGCACCAGAAAGTACTTGACTCCTACCATTCTACATACCTCGGTACCTTTGTTAATGACACTAGTTTTTTCACCTGTCTTAATAGTATGTCTGATGGGTTCGATCAAATTGGCAACTGATCAGAAAAATGGCCTATAATCTGTTGTTAACTGGGACAAGGAATGGCTTGTTCATTTTAACGCCTTCAAAACGAAACTTCTCTTCAGAGAGAACCCTTTTTTTACCATTTTTTACTTCGCTTCAGAGAGAACCATTTTGTACTATTTTTTACTTCTCTTCAGAGAGAACCATTTTGTACCATTTTTTACTTCTCTTCAAAGAGAACCATTTTGTACCATTTTTTACTTCTCTTCAGAGAGAACCATTTTTTACTTCTCTTCAGAGGGAACTATATTATACCATTTTTTTACAACTCTTCAGAGAGAACCATTTTGTACCATTTTTTTACTTCTCTTCAGAGAGAACCATTTTTTACCTTCCATCAGCATGGCTGATGCTAACCTCCACGAGAGTGACTCATTGTGACTTCTCGGTCTTTCCAGCTGGCATGAAGTGGAAAGAGTATATTAAATCAATTTCTAAGTCTGCATCTAAGACAGTTGGTTCGCTATGTTATGCTAGAGAATTTTTCTCTCCATAATATGTCTTATATATTGATGTCTATAATTCATCCAAGTTTTAAATATTGCCGCCACATCTGTTCTGGTGCTCCTGCTTGATAAAATCCAAAGAAGAATCTGCAATGTTATTGGCTCTTACTTGGTATCTCGGCTTCAGTCCCTTTCCAGTAAAGTGGTTTCCCTATGCCTTTACTGTAAATACTTTCATAGTAATTGTTTGTAATGAACTTTCCGCTGCGCTACCAAGATTGTATGAATTTAATCGCAGTACTAAATTGGCGGCAAGGTCTCCTCGATTTACAGTAGAAATTGCTAGATGTAACCGTTCTATGCTAATGGTTTCTTCTATTGCACTTCTCGCTTTTGGAAGTAACTTCCGGCTTCTTTATTCTCGGTCAACTTTGATCTTCAAAAATTTAAATGCAATATCAATCGTCATATTATGTCTTCTTAATGTCTTGTCTCCTTAATAGTATTTTTCTCAATTCTCTAATACTGAGTTACCTAGTGGCTTTATTGATTTGCTTGGAGTGAAATGATTAAAAAATTCCTTTATTAAATCTTCTCGATAGACGAAATACACACTGTTTAAAATAAAAATGTTGCGGCTATTTCAAATACGAATATCCACTACAAAATGTTTGTAGTAATAAAATTGTTAGATTATAAATAAATCCATTAATTCTTTAGAAAAATTTGTTTCTAAAGAATTGATAGTTTTCTTGTATATTCTTGGGAAGACCGTTCCTGGAGAATGTGTTGATTTAGTCGAAGTCGGGCAGAGTCTCTGGATTTGAATCTCTTGATTCTTCTCCTCGTCATCCCGGTACCAACCATATTTATATGATCGGTACTCCACTATGCAAATTAGGTGGATCCTACCACAACAATATTAGAATATTTAATAGAATTTTTGGGGATCTAGACAAATCATTATAGTAATTAAAAGCATTGGATTTGTCTCGATCCACAAAATTCTATTACTTGCATATACTTGCTTGAACGAGCTAATGCTCTGCGATGGAGCGGTTCGAGGAAAAGAAAAGACGTGGCTCTTGCGAGACAATTCGTTGGGTTATGAATACTTGAATGAGTATCACCACGGAATCTGTGAGTAGCGGCGCTATATCGAGTCTATTCAACTCCTTCTTCGCCGCCAAGGCCCGTTGGTACAGTTGGTATGATGCTTGCGTTGTATCCAAACGGTCGTAACGGATGCGTACTGATGATGAATTCCAAATCGGACGAAACAGCTGTCCAGTGCTTTCTGCATTCTGTTGAGGTTCTTCAGATTCGATAAATTGCTATATATATATATATATATATATATATATATATATATATATATATATATATGATATATATATATATATATATATATATACATACATATATATGTACATATATATATATACATATATATATACATATATATATATATACATATATATATATATACGTACATATATATATATATATATATATATATATATATATATATATATATATAAAAAAATAATCACATATAGAATCAATCAGTATTAATGCGAACATTGGCGACATCCATCGCTAGAAATTAATATATGCATTAAAATACTGTTAATCCATAGAGTGAAGTGTTCCTTCTGATTGATTCTATGTGATTATTTCTTTGTATGTAAATTATATGCTGCCTAATGTTTTATGTTTATATATATATATATATATATATATATATATATATATATATATATATATATATATATATATATATATATATCTATCTCAAGGCATTACGATATATATTTATATATACAGCAATGCCTTGAGATACGAGCCGGAGTTCGGGACTTTTTGCCTTTGAGATAGAAAACAAGTTTCAGTTAAGTATCCATATCCGGTATTTAACGTAACGAGCCAAGCTTCGAAAGTATTCCCATTCGCAGTACCCGTGTTTTGAAAAGATCTCTGTTGTGTTGTGTCTTTTTTTACTGTTATCTTGCAAAATTCATTTCGAGGCACCATCGGTCCGAAGAAAGTAAGTGTAAAGAACAGTGGTGAAAAGCCGAAACGTATAAAAATTTTGCTTGAGGCAAAGCGAAAAACTATAAAAGAAGAAAAAAAGGAAGACTTACGAGTAATGCATTTGGCGAAACAGTATAAGCGTCTAAAACATCAACAATAAATAACAAAAATATATAATTAAAAACGCTAGTTATAGTAATGGATAAAAATGTAAATGTTTAAAAAAAAATTTTAAAATAAGAGATAAAGTTAATCTTCGGTATTGTAGACTAGGCTACCCGTTCATGGGCTAGGTTAGCGGTTACTAGGGTAGTTATTCTCTCTCTCTCTCTCTCTCTCCCACTCCGTCAGTTGGCCCATGACTCGTCTGAACATAGTACAATTTTTATTTCTTTACAATTTGCTTTTTCTCTTTTATTTTATTGTCTGTAAACTATATTTTTTGTTTATTCGCACGTTCTTGCTTGTAAGAAACTTACAAATACGAAAATAGGGGTGAGTTCTAGGAAAATAAGGGTAATGTTTAGGGGACCGGAACGGGTCGTAAATATATTTTCCCATTAATTTCAGATACGAATCTTTTGAGTTATAAACTCGGTCTTGGAAAGAATTAAACTCGTATCTCAAGTCATTATATATATAATGCAGAATTAATGAAATGTATTTTAAATCTGATATCTTTAATACGTCAAACGTTATTATAGTGCATACTCGTATTTGAAAGAGACGTTTCTGCATATATATATATATATATATATATATATATATATATATATATAAATAAATGGTGGTACTCGCTTGGAAAAACCTCGGATAGCTCGACTTGCAGTAGAACAAATCGGTACTCGAGGAAAATGGGGAATAAAATAAGAAAGAACCAAGAACATTAAACCAAGGCGAAAACAATCGTCCAGTGTTTACGCTCCAAGTCGAAAGAAAAAAAAAACACAAGACGAGTGAAAAGACAACTACGTACAGTGCTCAATATACTAAGTAGAGCCAAGCCCAAGATAATTCTAAGGAACCAGGAAAACCTACCTAGGTTTCACCTAAATGGATCGTCAGGCCTAAACACCGAGACAAGACATCTCCATTGGCTGCTCAAGTTTGACAAAGGCTGATTGAAGATGAGATGACATACTCCACTGAGACTATCAGTCAGTCAGTTATGTACCATGCGCGATACACTTTCGATACATGACTGACAAGGCAGTTTTTTTTTCCCGCAGCAGGTTGCCATTTATTTCTACGGTAGATCAGTTGCCATACAAGGCTATAGAACTCGGTCTGTTCTGCTATTTACCCATAGCTGGGTGGAGGAGAAGAGGAGTCATACCTTTCCCAACTCGGCTCTTCGATTCCTAAATCCAAGCCGCTATCCATTACTCCATTCTGAAGGGAACGAGAGATCTTCTACATACCCTCGATTCCATTTTTCAATATTTTCAGTGGATTTTTCTCTGCTACACAATCGTCTCGGAATGAGAAATACACAGTTTGAATTCCGGTTAAATTCGTTTCTTCGTTTACGCGCAAAATCTCTTGAGAAATATATGAATCCATCTCTTCTTCTTCCTGCTATGGGTTAAATAACAATATGGATAGACTGGGTCCGATAGCCTAAAAGAAAAAAAAGAAAGCAAGCGTTTAACGTCTCCTGCCAATACCTCACAAATAATGGATTTTGCTCCGGTAGAATGTGGGGAACATATATTACTTGGTTTCAGTGAGAACATGAAAGAAAGGACGAAAGAAAGAAAGGAAGATAAAAGTGTTACAGTGAAGTCGAAAAAGTTGTCAATTTCAAATCTTTTCATTTGTACCCAGTTCTTAAAATAACGAATATCATTCATATTTATGATGGTGGCTGCAATATTTTGTTAATGTTGTTAAGCTCAAATATTTAACAATGCAATAGGGGAATTTCTATGGCTATTTTACTGTCGTAGAACTCGCCACGAGCTTGTTCAATCATTATAAGAATTAGATTTATCAGAAATTTGAAACAGAAAACGGTAAAATTTTCACAGGTTAAAACTAGTTGTTATTATTATTGTTATTATTATTTTTATTTTCTTTGATTTCTGGTGTTTACACATTTCTTTCCGGCTTCCGCGCAGGGACCTAAGGTTAGAAATGGCATCATGACACTTTCCACTGACAAAAAAAAAAAAAAAAGGAAAAAAAGAAAAAAAAATTAAATTACATAGATAAAGCCCTTCGTAAGGTGTGAGCTGTACTTGTCAGAACAATTTTTTGTATCTCCTTGAGGCATGGACTTCCAGGAATTCCTTCAATTAGTCTTCTGCAATCTTTTCCAACCAGTCCTAGGGCTCCAACTACAACAGGGATTGTTTATGTTCCCATATGCCACATTTTCGAGATTTCTATTTCAAGGTCCTTGTACTTTGACAACTTTTTGAATATCTTCAAAGATACATTGCAGTCAGCAGGAACTGTCATATCAATAAGGAGGCACCGTTTTATTATTATTATTATTATTATTATTATTATTATTATTATTATTATTATTATTATTATCTTTCATTTCTGATGTATACTTATTTTCCCCGGGTCTCGGCCAGAGATATAAGGTCAGAAATTGCGTCATTTTCCACTGAGCAGTTTGGAAAAAAAACATCACACATATTTTACATAGATAAAGCCCTTCGTAATGTATAGGCTGTACATGGGAAAAACAAATTTTTTTTCAGTTTTTACCCCTGCACTACGTAACCACTGATGGGTACGAGGCTTGTCTACATCAGCTTGTTTGGTACGGACAGAGTATTGGCCGTGATGCGGTTTTATCTTGCCATCATTTTTCTATCTGGTTTGTTACATTTGCTTTTGCTTTCTTTTTAAAGTATTTTCCAGCTGCAGTTGGTGTATTATGCTTTACTTGCATTTCTTCACCCATTTGAAACTCTATTTTGAACTTGTTGGCTTCCTTTATGTTGTAACCTAAAGAAGGTTACTGAATAGAATAATCACACGAACGTTGGCAATGAACGATAATACTTAGGACACGAACAACACATATAAGATTCGCCAGCGGCGCGTAGAAGAAAGAGTCAACTGCTAGAAGTGAGACAAATGAATTCCACAATGAATCTCCAACTGCAGGGATATCTACCAACCGCCCCACGCGGTCAGATGGGCACAACGCCGAATTTAATGGGGTATCAAGCCTGTAGGCTCGGTGAAAAAATTCTGAACCCCGTATAAAACGGGGTCGGGTAGTTGTTTCTCGAGACGAGACTCTGTCTTCGACATAGCCTTGTTCAGATCTTCTGGTCAGGAGGCAGAGAGTTTGGCCAGCACAGCTGGAGACGAATTTCCAACTGCAGATCAACATATAGTATTTACTACTGTATTTATATGAATGTAGGCATGCTACAACACTTTATTACTGAATACATTATTTATTATTATTATTATTATTGAGTGAGAGAGCAGTAAACTGAATGGGTAGCGCTAGGGCACAAAATAGGACGCATAATATGCACATCATGATACGCAGGCTGATTAGAATAACTGCTACCATATATGGGCAGGAGCTACACAGTCTTCAATTTCCAGTCTCGATAGAATCCAAAACCATCTCCACGTCCTTATGGGCAACGAATTATTTTCCACCTTACAACCCCTTTCTCACAGACCAATCTTTGCGAGTCTCTCGCTATTTCCATGGAAAATGTTCAGGTGAACTATATTCCTTAGTTCTATCTGTTCTAACTTTCACGGCTAAGACCCACCATGCCACGCACATGGTAGCGAACCACCCTGTTTCCCTTCGTATTCCATCGGCAAGATATAAGTTTCCCCTTGAGCAGCTTCTTCCCACGAACCACAGCTCTGTGGAACCGACGCCCAAGAGGTTGCTCCCTCGATCACTATAATCTTAACCCGTTCATGTCTAGGGCTAATTGTTATCTTCCCACATTTCCGCATAAACTGTGCCTCTATAGCACTCTACCTTTTGGGCCGTGTGTAGGGTGAACATCATTGTTAAAAAAAACACATGCCTCGCAGCCAAATATACGCGATATGGGAAATGTACAGTTGTCAAGAGTTAAGATTGGATATAGTTGTCTTATACAGGGAGGCAATAAAGACACTATACGGTCACTTACAATAACAATTAAGACAAAACAATTAATCAATAGTCCAGAGATCTACTATTAAAATGGTTCTGGTTAATTCTGGTTAATAACAACAAAATGCCATGGTAAGTAATATTAAATTAATTGCCGATACTGTTCGAACTGCAAGCCACCTGCTTCAATGTTTTATTTTTTTTATTACAGTGTAACCCGGATATAAGAGAGTTGTCGGGACCGGAGAAGTCTCTTATATCCAGGTTTCTATTATATCCGGGTTTGGTCTATTTTATATACATTAACACAGGCTCTAATTTGGGACCTGATAAAATCTCTCTTATATCCGGGTTTCTCTTATATCCGGGTCTCTTATATCGGGGTTACACTGTATAAGTAACTACTGACTTAAATGCGACCCTGTATACTTTGGAAGGTTTCACTGATAGATAGATAGATAGATAGATAGATAGATAGATAGATTCTCTATTACAGTGAGTAAGATCCCCACTGTGCAGGCTATGTCAGACTTATTTTTTAGTATTTCTTATCCATACATGTTATATTTTCGTCGCATAAAACCTTATTTTTTTAATTCCTGTATTTTTCATTCTTTCTATGAATCTTTGTCTTTCTTTCTCTTTATTCATTCCTATTCTTTGCACCTTCCCACCGGACGCCCACGCCAGCCGGTGGGCGTTGGAGTAGCTGCTGTCCTATCCATCAAATAAAATTAGATAGCAGCCGACGCCGACGGTATGCAAAGCGTTCTGGGTATGAAAGTGCTGACGACGAAGGACTGACGCGTTACTAGTCTTCCTCCTCCAAGACATCATCAAACCTCTCACAGCTGTTGGCAGGCAAAGTGGCACCGGTTTTGTCTTCGCTTCCACTCGCAGGAAGATTGTCTGCGAGTCTGTGATTCCTGGTTCTTGTCACGACTTTGCTTCCTTCAATCTTTGTTGGTGGACTCAGAGAACAACAGAGATGAAAACGAGGACAGAAACAAAAGGAAGGAAGGAAGGAAGGAAGGAAGGAAGGAGGAGAAGGGAGGGGGAGGTTGGGAAGGAAGGAAGAAGGAAGGAAGGAAGGAAGGAAGGAAGGAAGGAAGGTTGGAAGAAAAAGGAAGGAAGGAGGGAGGTTGGAAGAAGGAAGGAAGGAAGAAAGAAGGAAGGAAGGAAGGAAGGTTGAGGAAGGAAGGGAAGGAAGGAAGGAAGGTTGAGAAGGAAGGAAGGAAGGAAGGAAGGAAGGAAGGAAGGAAGGGAAGGAAGGAAGGAAAAAAAGAAAGGAAGGAAGGAAGGAAGGAAGGTTGAGAAGGAAGGAAGAAAGGTAGAGAAAAAAGGAAGGAAGGAAGGAAGGTTGAAAGGAAGGAAGGAAGGAAGGAAGGAAGGAAGGAAGGAAGGAAGGAAGGAAAGGTTAAGTTAAAACAAGGTACGTAGGAAAAGAATTGGAAATAAAGAGTTAAGAAAAATGAAAGTGAGAAACTATAGAATTAATAATGGTGAAAGAAAGAAAGAAAGAAAGAAAGAAAGAAAAGAAAGAAAGAAAGAAAAAAAGAAAGAAAAATGAGAAAATATAAAAACATAAATAAAGATAAATAAACAAGAATGAATGCAAAATAAATGAATAAATAAAGAGAAGAAAACGATAGAAGGGAAAGAATAAGAGAGAAATAAAAAGAAAGAAAGAACGAATGAGTGAATTAATAAAAAGTATGGCAGTACAAGAAAGAAAGAAAAAAGTAAGAGAGAAATAATAGAAAAGAAAGAACGAATAAATATGAATATGTAAGAGGACAAGAAAGAAATGCAAGAGAAAAGAATAGAAAAAAAAGAAACAATTAAAACATATAAAAAACAAAAAAGAAAGTAAAAAAGCAAAATAAAAAATATGAATGAGTTAAGAATAATAAAGAAAGAAAGAAAGAAAAAAGAGGAAAAGAAAAAAGGAAAGAAAATGAGTAAAGAAAGGAATAAGATGGAAACAGAAGGAAAGAAACGATTAACGAAAAAATAGAAAATGAAAAGAAAGAAAAAGAGATGGAAAAGAAGAAAGAATATGAGAAAGAGATAGATGAGAATAGCATAAAGGAAAAAGAAAAAAAGAAAGAAAGAAAGAAAGAAAGAAAGAAAGAAAGAAAGAGAGAAATAAGGAAAAAAACGGAAAAAAATGAAAAAAAACAACAGGAAAGATGGACCATTCAAATGACGAAAATGGAAAAGAAAAAAGAAAAACTGAGGAAGATCAGTGAAAGGAAAGAAAAAAAAAAATGACGTTTTCGTAATTTTGTATTGCAATTAGAAAATAAACTATGATTTTGCATTTCCGTGTTTATGTTCAGTACTGAATATTGAACCCCAAAAATAAGATTCTATTCAACACTGAATAATTGTGATTACAATGTTACCAAAAGAATAATGATGGAGAATTTGTGACATAGGAAATTGCTACACAAGTTATTATATATATATATATATATATATATATATATGTGTGTGTGTGTGTGTGTGTGTGTGTGTGTGTGTGTGTGTGTGTGTGTGTGTGTGTGAAAATATATAGAAAATAGGAAAGAACTCGTTAGGTAAATAATCTAAAGTTCTTTAGTATTTTTGTTATTATTTTTAAAAATAGTGCTCGATACAAAAGTAGAGCATAAATATAATTATTTATTTAAAAATATGATTCCAACGCTAGATATGTAGCGTGGGAATCATATTTTTAAATAAAATTATATATATATATATATATATATATATATATATATATATATCGTATTTATACGAATATTATAACATAAACATGTTATGACATCACTAAAAATAGCCATTTTGTTATAACACTTCTTGCATCTTGTCAAGTGATGGTACCATCATTTGACAACACGTAAGAAATGCTGAAACAAAATGGCTATTTTTGTAGTGATTTTTAATTTTAGTGATTTATAATTTTTGAATAAATACTATTAGCTCTACTCTGTATTGAGCACTCTTTTAAGAATAGTGTTTTTGGTTACTGGAATTTTATTCTGTCTGTACCAATCCTATACTTGGGTGCATATATATATATATATATATATATGCACCCATATATATATTTTTATTATTTTTGTTTGAATTTATTTTAAACAAAATTTAAATGTTGTTTTATTTTATTTTATTTATAATTTTCATTTTTATTATTATTTTATATTTTACTTTTATTTATTTATAATAATAATGGTCCTACAATATACATGTCGGTGTGTGCGCGCCCGGGTGTGTGTGTGTGTGACCCATATATTAGCAGATCATACCAAAATACTACATAACACTCAGTACAAAGAAAAATGAAAAATACTACAAGTTCTTAATATGCAAATAAAATAAACCGCATCTTTCATGACAGTAAACAAATTTAAAAGTCCATGTAGAATATTTCATATCCCTCAAAAAATAATATTAAATACGTATAAATATTTGATACAACCTTTTCCGATGTGTTTTAGCTCCACGTCAACATTTTATGCATGACGTCACTTGTACCGTACGCGTATATTTGAATATGAAATATTTGTGTATAGAGCGCGAACCAGAATTAGACCAGAAATGGGAAAATGTGGTTTTTTCAACGACCCTGGAACATGAAATGCGATATTAGAATGATATCGGAGAGAACAGTGCAAATGTAGAACGTTGTAAAACTTATGTTCTTATAGATGACACAAAAGTGTTTCACAAGGAAAGGCACAAGGGTCTATTTGAACTGTTAGGAAAACTTGATCTATTCAGAAAGGATGTTAGAATAACCTAGAAGTTATACTGTGAGCAAATCGCATGAATACATAAAAAATGAATTGAATTGACAGACAGAAGTAGAAAGCGGCAAGATCTATTCAACCTCTAAAGCGAGACTATCCTAATAGAACCTATTATCGGTGAGCGCAATCATAGCAATATAAGATACGCAGATGACACTGTGTTGATGGCAGACACGGAAGGTGAACACTTAGAAAAGGTACTAAAGAAAATCAAGAAAAAAAAAGTATTGACTATCAACTGTAAGAAGATGGTGATAATTTATTTTCCATCCTACAACCAATTTCTCATAGATGAAACGTTGCAAGCCGCTCAGAGCATTTTATCGTTATTTCCATTGAAAGTACTCATGCGGGCGATATTTCTTAGATCCACTAGTCCTAACCTTCGTGGCTAAGACCCGTCACGCTACGCACATTGTAGTGAGCCACTAGTCCTAACCTTCATGGCTAAGACCCACCACGCTACGCACATTGTAGTTAGCCACTAGTCCTAACCTTCATGGCTAAGACCCACCACGCTACGCACATTGTAGTGAGCCACTAGTCCTAACCTTCATGGCTAAGACCCGCCACGCTACGCACATTGTGATGAGCCACTAGTCCTAACCTTCATGGGTAAGACCCACCACGCTACGCACATTGTAGTAAGCCACTAGTCCTAATCTTCATGGCTAAGACCCGCCACGCTACGCACATTGTACTGAGCCACTAGTTCTAACCTTCATGGCTAAGAGCCACCACGCTACCTACATTGTAGTGAGCCACTAGTCCTAACCTTCATGGGCAAGACCCGCCACGCTACGCACATTGTGATGAGCCACTAGTCCTAATCTACATGGCTAAGACCCACCACGCTACGCACATTGTAATGAGCCACTAGTCCTAACCTTCATGGCTAAGACGCACCACGCTACCTACATTGTAGTGAGCCACTAGTCCTAACCTTCATGGCTAAGACCCGCCACGCTACGCACATTGTGATGAGCCACTAGTCCTAATCTACATGGCTAAGACGCACCACGCTACGCACATTGTAGTGAGCCACTAGTCTTAACCTTCATGGCTAAGACCCACCACGCTATGCACATTGTGATGAGCCACTAGTCCTAATCTACATGGCTAAGACCCACCACGCTACGCACATTGTAGTGAGCCACTAGTCCTAACCTTCATGGCTAAGAGCCACCACGCTACCTACATTGTAGTGAGCCACTAGTCCTAACCTTCATGGGTAAGACCCGCCACGCTACGCATATTGTGATGATCCACTAGTCCTAATCTACATGGCTAAAACCCACCACGCTACGCACATTGTAGTGAACCACTAGTCCCAACCTTCATGGCTAAGACCCACCACGCTACGCACATTGTAGTGAGCCACTTTTCCTAACCTTCATGTCTAAGAGCCACCACGCTACCTACATTGTAGTGAGCCACTCGTCCTAACCTTCATGGCTAAGACCCACCATGCTACCTACATTGTAGTGAGCCACAAGTCCTAACCTTCATGACTACGACCCACCACACTACGCATATTGTGATGAGCCACTAATCCTAACCTTCATGGCTAAGACCCGCCACGCTACGCATATTGTGATGAGCCTCCCTAATCCCATGCTACGCACATTGTAATGAGCCTTCATGGCTAAGACCCGCCACGCTACGCACATTGTGATGAGCCACTAGTCCTAATCTTCATGGCTAAGACCCACCATGCTACGCACATTGTAATGAGCCAATAGTTCTTACCTTCATGGCTAAGACCCGCCACGCTACGCACATTGTAGTGAGCCACTCATCCCTAACCTTCATGGCTAATACCCACCACGCTACGCACATTGTGATGAGCCACTAGTCCTAATCTACATGGCTAAGACCCACCACGCTACGCACATTGTAGTGAGCCACTTTTCCTAATCTTCATGGCTAAGACCCACCATGCTACGCACATTGTAATGAGCCACTAGTCCTTACCTTCATGGCTAAGACCCGCCACGCTACGCACATTGTGATGAGCCACTAGTCCTAATCTACATGGCTAAGACGCATCACGCGCACATTGTAGTGAGCCACTAGTCCTAACCTTCATGGCTAAGAGCCACCATACTACCACATTGTGATGAGCCACTAGTCCTAATCTTCATGGCTAAGACCCACCACGCTACGCACATTGTACTGAGCCACTAGTCCCAACCTTAATGGCTAAGACGCATCACGCTACGCACATTGTAGTGCGCCACTAGTCCTAACCTTCATGGGTAAGACCCGCCACCCTACGCACATTGTGATGAGCCACTAGTCCTAATCTACATGGCTAAGACCCAGCACGCTATGCACATTGTAATGAGCCACTAGTCCTAACCTTCATGGCTAAGAGCCACCACGCTACCTACATTGTGATGAGCCACTAGTCCTAATCTACATGGCTAAGACCCACCACCCTACGCACATTTATAGTGAGCCACTAGTCCTAACCTTCATGGCTAAGACCCAGCATGCTATGCACATTGTAATGAGCCACTTAGTCCTAACCTTCATGGCTAAGACCCACCACGCTACCTACATTGTGATGAGCCACTAGTCCCCTACATGGCTAAACCCACCGCTACACACATTGTAGTGAGCCACTTTTCCTAATCTTCATGTCTAAGAGCCACCACGCTACCTACATTGTAGTGAGCCACTTGTCCTAACCTTCATGGCTAAGACCCACCATGCTACCTACATTGTAGTGAGCCACTAGTCCTAACCTTCATGGCTAAGACCCACCATGCTACCTACATTGTAGTGGGCCACTAGTCCTAACCTTCATGGCTAAACCTACCACGCTACACATTGTAGTGAGCCCACTAGTCCCAACCTACATGGCTAAGACCCACCACGCTACGCACATTGTGATGAGCCACTAGTCCTAATCTACATGGCTAAGACCCACCACGCTACGCACATTGTAGTGAGCCACTAGTCCTAACCTTCATGGCTAAGACCCGCCACGATATGCAAATTCTAGTGAGACTTTTCTATAAATACTTTCATGGTAATTGTTCAGATGAACTTTCCGCTATGGTACCTAGACTTTAGGAATTAAATCACAGTGCTAGATTGGCGACAATGTCTCATCATTTTCCAATAGAAATTGCCCGATATAACCTTAAGTTCCATGCTAACAGTTTCTTCTAGCGCACTTCTCACTTGTGGGACTATCTTCCGGCTTCTTGCTTCCTAGTCAAGTTTAATCTTCAAAAATGTAATTGTCAATCATTATCTTCTGTTTTCTTAATTCTTGTTCTTTTATTGTTCTCTCTCCTTAATAGTGTTTTTCTCACATTCGCTAACACTCTGTTATCCCTTGCGTCTTAGTGGCTTTATTGCCATGCTTGATGTGAAATGATTAATAAGATGTGATTCAAGACATGCGTATTGAGAACACCATAGACTTAACATCCGAACAATAAGGCAATTTTAAGGAAAACTGAAATGCAAAGAATACTTTTTTTTTTTTTTTTTACTGTTTGGCTCACGAGGTACAAGGCCCGGGGGCCACTGACGGTTGAGGGTTACAGAGTAAGTGGAAGTTTATGCGGATAGGTTGGAAAGATAACGTTTAACCCTAGACTTGAACAGGTTAAGATTGTAGTGATCGGGTAAACATCCTCTGGGGAGTTGATTCCACAGAGCAGTAAACCTGCTGCTTATAAGACATTAGACAGAGGCCAAATAAAAAAAATTTGAAGAAAGAAATCAGAAAAAAATTATTTTTCCTTCTCATCATCATTTTTCGACCGCAGTCAGGATCATCGAGCCAATGCCAACGATCTTTTCTTTATCTGTATACTATGTGCTACGCCAGGGCTACATAGATTTAAATTCAGAGTTACTTTCTCCTAGACCGGTTGCCACCCAAGGCTATAGAACCCACTCTGTCCTACTATTTACCCATAGCTGGGGGGTGGAGTAGAAGAGTTTTCATACGTTTCCGAAGGGTATTAGCACGCAAATGGATGTAATGGATCCGACCGGAATTCAAACTCGGCTCTCCGATTCCTCAATCCAAGCTGCTATCCATCTTTCCTTGTATTTAATGGCTTTCCCTACTATCACTAATTTTACCCACTGGATAGTATATTTCAGCATAAAAACCTGGCTATACATGACAAATCTATCACTGATCGAGAAGTACCCCGACATTTATGGTACCCGGAAAATTTCACTGTTTCAACTGGTGAAACAGCCATTCGTAGCTGAATCGCTGTTGCTTCCTCATCTGTATATAGTGAAGAACTCAGAGCATATATTGACTCGACGTTATCAGTGACGATAAACAAAAACGACTGTTTCAGCTGTTGACGGGCTACTGTATTTGTTCGGCAATATTTGACACCGTTAAGTACCGTAAATAGGATTACTTAATCAAGCGAAATTACCCAGCATGTCCCAACGGGAGCGAAGTTTGGTTTGGTTTATTTTGTTTTACGGCATATCAACCTCAATGGGTTATTTAATGCCGACAACATTTTTAGGATAGATTCGTATGAATAGAATGTGTATTCTTTGGTTTAGATTGGTTTGGTTTAATTTGTTTTACGGTATATCAACCTCAATGGGTTATTTAATGCCGACAACATTTTTAGGATAGATTCGTATGAATAGAATATGTATTCTTTGGTTTAGATTGGTTTGGTCTATTTGGTTTTACAGCATATCAACCTCAATGGGTTATTTAATGCCGGCAACATTTTTAGGATAGATTCGTATGAATAGAATATGTATTCTTTGGTTTAGATTGGTTTGGTCTATTTGGTTTTACAGCATATCAACCTCAATGGGTTATTTAATGCCGGCAACATTTTAGGATAGATTCGTATGAATAGAATAAGTATTCTTTGGTTTAGATTGGTTTGGTCTATTTGGTTTTACAGCATATCAACCTTAATGGGTTATTTAATGCCGGCAACATTTTTAGGATAGATTCGTATGAATAGAATATGTATTCTTTGGTTTAGATTAGTTTGGTCTATTTGGTTTTACAGCATATCAACCTCAATGGGTTATTTAATGGCGGCAACATTTTTAGGATAGATTCGTATGAATAGAATATGTATTCTTTGGTTTAGATTGGTTTGGTCTATTTGGTTTTACAGCATATCAACCTCAATGGGTTATTTAATGCCGGCAACATTTTTAGGATAGATTCGTATGAATAGAATATGTCTTCTTTGGTTTAGATTGGTTTGGTCTATTTGGTTTTACAGCATATCAACCGTAATGGGTTATTTAATGCCGGCAACATTTTTTTTTTTTTTTTTTTAGGATAGATTCGTATGAATAGAATATGTATTCTTTGGTTTAGATTGGTTTGGTTTATTTGGTTTTTACAGCATATCAACCTTAATGGGTTATTTAATGCCGACAACATTTTTAGGATAGATTCGTATGAATAGAATATGTATTCTTTGGTTTAGATTGGTTTGGTTTATTTGGTTTTACAGCATATCAACCTTAATGGGTTATTTAATGCCGACAACATTTTAGGATAGATTCGTATGAATAGAATATGTGTATTCTTTGGTTTAGATTGGTTTGGTTTATTTGGTTTTACAGCATATCAACCTCAATGGGTTATTTAATGCCGACAACATTTTTAGGATAGATTCGTATGAATAGAATATGTATTCTTTGGTTTAGATTGGTTTGGTTTATTTGGTTTTACAGCATATCAACCTTAATGGGTTATTTAATGCCGACAACATTTTTTAGGATAGATTCGTATGAATAGAATATGTATTCTTTGGTTTAGATTGGTTTGGTTTATTTGGTTTTACAGCATATCAACCTTAATGGGTTATTTAATGCCGGCAACATTTTTAGGATAGATTCGTATGAATAGAATATGTATTCTTTTGGTTTAGATTGGTTTGGTCTATTTGGTTTTACAGCATATCAACCTTAATGGGTTATTTAATGCCGACAACATTTTTAGGATAGATTCGTATGAATAGAATATGTATTCTTTGGTTTAGATTGGTTTGGTTTATTTGGTTTTACAGCATATCAACCTTAATGGGTTATTTAATGCCGGCAACATTTTTAGGATAGATTCGTATGAATAGAATATGTATTCTTTGGTTTAGATTGGTTTGGTCTATTTGGTTTTACAGCATATCAACCTTAATGGGTTATTTAATGCCGACAACATTTTTAGGATAGATTCGTATGAATAGAATATGTATTCTTTGGTTTAGATTGGTTTGGTTTATTTGGTTTTACAGCATATCAACCTTAATGGGTTATTTAATGCCGGCAACATTTTTAGGATAGATTCGTATGAATAGAATATGTATTCTTTATTCTTTGGTTTAGATTGGTTTGGTTTATTTGGTTTTACAGCATATCAACCTTAATGGGTTATTTAATGCCGACAACATTTTTAGGATAGATTCGTATGAATAGAATATGTATTCTTTGGTTTAGATTGGTTTGGTTTATTTGGTTTTACAGCATATCAACCTTAATGGGTTATTTAATGCCGGCAACATTTTTAGGATAGATTCGTATGAATAGAATATGTATTCTTTGGTTTAGATTGGTTTGGTCTATTTGGTTTTACAGCATATCAACCTTAATGGGTTATTTAATGCCGACAACATTTTTAGGATAGATTCGTATGAATAGAATATGTATTCTTTTGGTTTAGATTGGTTTGGTTTATTTGGTTTTACAGCATATCAACCTTAATGGGTTATTTAATGCCGACAACATTTTTAGGATAGATTCGTATGAATAGAATATGTATTCTTTGGTTTAGATTGGTTTGGTTTATTTGGTTTTTACAGCATATCAACCTTAATGGGTTATTTAATGCCGACAACATTTTTAGGATAGATTCGTATGAATAGAATATGTATTCTTTGGTTTAGATTGGTTTGGTTTATTTGGTTTTACAGCATATCAACCTTAATGGGTTATTTAATGCCGACAACATTTTTAGGATAGATTCGTATGAATAGAATATGTATTCTTTGGTTTAGATTGGTTTGGTTTATTTGGTTTTACAGCATATCAACCTCAATGGGTTATTTAATGCCGGCAACATTTTTAGGATAGATTCGTATGAATAGAATATGTATTCTTTGGTTTAGATTGGTTTGGTTTATTTGGTTTTACAGCATATCAACCTTAATGGGTTATTTAATGCCGGCAACATTTTTAGGATAGATTCGTATGAATAGAATATGTATTCTTTGGTTTAGATTGGTTTGGTCTATTTGGTTTTACAGCATATCAACCTTAATGGGTTATTTAATGCCGACAACATTTTTTAGGATAGATTCGTATGAATAGAATATGTATTCTTTTGGTTTAGATTGGTTTGGTTTATTTGGTTTTACCGACAACATTTTATCAAATAGAATATGTATTCTTTGGTTTAGATGGGTTTATTTAATCAACCGGGTTAAATGCATTTTTTTAGGATAGATTCGTATGAATAGAATATGTATTCTTTGGTTTAGATTGGTTTGGTTTATTTGGTTTTTACAGCATATCAACCTTAATGGGTTATTTAATGCCGACAACATTTTTAGGATAGATTCGTATGAATAGAATATGTATTCTTTGGTTTAGATTGGTTTGGTTTATTTGGTTTTACAGCATATCAACCTTAATGGGTTATTTAATGCCGACAACATTTTTAGGATAGATTCGTATGAATAGAATATGTATTCTTTGGTTTGATTGGTTTGGTCTATTTGGTTTAGATTGGTTTTTAATGCCGACAACATTTTTAGGATTTAATAGAATATTTCTTTGGTTTAGGTTTTTGGTCTATTTGGTTTTATCAACCTTAATGGGTTATTTAATGCCGGCAACATTTTTTAGGATAGATTCGTATGAATAGAATATGTATTCTTTGGTTTAGATTGGTTTGGTCTATTTGGTTTTTACAGCATATCAACCTCAATGGGTTATTTAATGCCGACAACATTTTTAGGATAGATTCGTATGAATAGAATATGTATTCTTTGGTTTAGATTGGTTTGGTTTATTTGGTTTTACAGCATATCAACCTTAATGGGTTATTTAATGCCGGCAACATTTTTAGGATAGATTCGTATGAATAGAATATGTATTCTTTGGTTTAGATTGGTTTGGTCTATTTGGTTTTACAGCATATCAACCTTAATGGGTTATTTAATGCCGACAACATTTTTAGGATAGATTCGTATGAATAGAATATGTATTCTTTGGTTTAGATTGGTTTGGTTTATTTGGTTTTACAGCATATCAACCTTAATGGGTTATTTAATGCCGGCAACATTTTTTAGGATAGATTCGTATGAATAGAATATGTATTCTTTGGTTTAGATTGGTTTGGTCTATTTGGTTTTACAGCATATCAACCTTAATGGGTTATTTAATGCCGACAACATTTTTAGGATAGATTCATATGAATAGAATATGTATTCTTTGGTTTAGATTGGTTTGGTTTATTTGGTTTTACAGCATATCAACCTTAATGGGTTATTTAATGCCGGCAACATTTTTAGGATAGATTCGTATGAATAGAATATGTATTCTTTGGTTTAGATTTGGTTTTGGGTTTTGTATCATTTGGGTTTTTAATGCCGACAGTATGAATAGAATATGTATTCTTTGGTTTAGATCGGTTTGGTTTATTTGGTTTTACCATATCAAATGGGTTATTTAATGCCGACAACATTTTTTAGGATAGATTCGTATGAATAGAATATGTATTCTTTGGTTTAGATTGGTTTGGTTTATTTGGTTTTACAGCATATCAACCTTAATGGGTTATTTAATGCCGACAACATTTTTAGGATAGATTCGTATGAATAGAATATGTATTCTTTGGTTTAGATTGGTTTGGTTTATTTGGTTTTACAGCATATCAACCTTAATGGGTTATTTAATGCCGACAACATTTTTTAGGATAGATTCGTATGAATAGAATATGTATTCTTTGGTTTAGATTGGTTTGGTTTATTTGGTTTTACAGCATATCAACCTTAATGGGTTATTTAATGCCGACAACATTTTTAGGATAGATTCGTATGAATAGAATATGTATTCTTTTGGTTTAGATTGGTTTGGTTTATTTGGTTTTACAGCATATCAACCTTAATGGGTTATTTAATGCCGACAACATTTTTAGGATAGATTCGTTTTGAATAGAATATGTATTCTTTGGTTTAGATTGGTTTGGTTTATTTGGTTTTTACAGCATATCAACCTTAATGGGTTATTTAATGCCGACAACATTTTTAGGATAATTCATTTTTATGTATTCTTTGATTTAGATTGGTTTGGTTTATTTGGTTTTTAGAATAATGAATAGATTCGTATGTATTCTTTGGTTTTGATTGGTTTGGTCTATTTGGTTTTTACAGCATATCAACCTTAATGGGTTATTTAATGCCGACAACATTTTTAGGATAGATTCGTATGAATAGAATATGTATTCTTTGGTTTAGATTGGTTTTTGGTTTATTTGGTTTTACAGCATATCAACCTCAATGGGTTATTTAATGCCGGCAACATTTTTAGGATAGATTCGTATGAATAGAATATGTATTCTTGGTTTAGATTGGTTTGGTTTATTTGGTTTTACAGCATATCAACCTTAATGGGTTATTTAATGCCGACAACATTTTAGGATAGATTCGTATGAATAGAATATGTATTCTTTGGTTTAGATTGGTTTGGTCTATTTGGTTTTACAGCATATCAACCTCAATGGGTTATTTAATGCCGGCAACATTTTAGGATAGATTCGTATGAATAGAATATGTATTCTTTGGTTTAGATTGGTTTGGTCTATTTGGTTTTACAGCATATCAACCTTAATGGGTTATTTAATGCCGGCAACATTTTTTAGGATAGATTCGTATGAATAGAATATGTATTCTTTGGTTTAGATTGGTTTGGTCTATTTGGTTTTACAGCATATCAACCTTAATGGGTTATTTAATGCCGACAACATTTTTAGGATAGATTCGTATGAATAGAATATGTATTCTTTGGTTTAGATTGGTTTGGTCTATTTGGTTTTACAGCATATCAACCTCAATGGGTTATTTAATGCCGGCAACATTTTTAGGATAGATTCGTATGAATAGAATATGTATTCTTTGGTTTAGATTGGTTTGGTCTATTTGGTTTTACAGCATATCAACCTCAATGGGTTATTTAATGCCGGCAACATTTTTAGGATAGATTCGTATGAATAGAATATGTATTCTTTGGTTTAGATTGGTTTGGTTTATTTGGTTTTACAGCATATCAACCTCAATGGGTTATTTAATGCCGGCAACATTTTTAGGATAGATTCGTATGAATAGAATATGTATTCTTTGGTTTAGATTGGTTTGGTCTATTTGGTTTTACAGCATATCAACCTTAATGGGTTATTTAATGCCGGCAACATTTTTTAGGATAGATTCGTATGAATAGAATTTGGTCTATGTATTCAATTTTTTTAGATTGGTTTGAATAGTCTATTTGGTTTTTTGGTTTGGTCTATTTGGTTTTACAGCATATCAACCTTAATGGGTTATTTAATGCCGACAACATTTTTTAGGATAGATTCGTATGAATAGAATATGTATTCTTTGGTTTAGATTGGTTTGGTCTATTTGGTTTTACAGCATATCAACCTTAATGGGTTATTTAATGCCGACAACATTTTTAGGATAGATTCGTATGAATAGAATATGTATTCTTTGGTTTAGATTGGTTTGGTCTATTTGGTTTTACAGCATATCAACCTTAATGGGTTATTTAATGCCGACAACATTTTTAGGATAGATTCGTATGAATAGAATATGTATTCTTTGGTTTAGATTGGTTTGGTCTATTTGGTTTTACAGCATATCAACCTTAATGGGTTATTTAATGCCGGCAACATTTTTTATTGCTGGTATTATTATGTTTTGACAAAAATCTGTTTCTGGTAATATTTTTCCTTCAAAATTGTATTGCTCGTAATATTTTTTTTCAAAAAGGTATTGCTGGTAATAGTTAACTATTTGCCCATGGCTTGGGCCCTAGCAGGTGCTACCACCCTGAGTCAGGGTGGACCTGGGAACACCAGCAATTAAGAGCAATCAAAACCTGATTAGAGGCCTTGCTGCTGGATGTAGTTTATCGTCTTACCCAGGACAACGGAAACGTAGTATACAGTTGCATTGTTCTTAAAATGTCTACTATAAATGATGCTTCTTTGTAAACAATAGAAGGAAGGAATGAAGGAATGAATGAATGAATGAATGAATGTGTTACTTAAGCAGGTGTTACTGGAGCAAGAATTTTGTCTCAATATCCCAGTAACCCAACTGCATAAATAGCTTCTTTCAAAACGTTCTTAATTTTGATACACTGGACTTGTTTTACTTTCAAGGACTCAGAATCGAATGTAAATGAGATGCTGACGCCCCCCCTCCCACATACACACACACAGAAACATACACACTGCCGTCTTTGACTTCCGATTTATAAGACGCAGTAGTTTTGGGAGATATTTTCTAGGATAATAATGCGTATTATAAGCAGTAAAATTCAGTACATTTGTTTCTAACGAATTTTTTCTATTTCTTATTACTTTGCTTAGCTTTCCGAATGCATCTTTTGCCAATCCGATGCGCGATTATATTTTGGTGTTTCATTTTTTTCATCCTCTGTAAAAAAAAAAAAAAAAAAAAAAAGAAAAAAACTTCCCACTTCCTAGGTATGACGATAAATTACATCCGGCAGCAAGACCTCTGAGGAACATGGAACCACCTCTTAATTGGTGCTGTTGCTAGCTTCATCTTCACCTGGCGTGGTAGCACCTGTTAGGGTCCCACCTACAGGCAATTAGTGAACTCCCAAACTGTGATCAAAACACTATGAAAGTATAAAAATACATTTTTATAGTAAAAATTTCCAGCAATAGATATTAATAGTAAAACAGAAAAAATTACCAAAGCTCCCAAGAAAATTAATTTTTAGCATTAAATGACCCATAAGGTGTTGATATGCCCTTAACCAAACCAAACCAAATAAATTCTCAGATTTTTAAACTTCTGTACTCTCTTGATGTTGATATTTCCAATTCGAAAATCTCACATTAGGCTTTTTCCCTTTCTGATGACCATACTTTGTCTTCTTGCAGTTGATGGTTAGTTCTTTTTTCTCGCTTTCCCCCACTATCTTGCCTATTAGGCCCTGTAGTTTTTTTTTCCTGTGTCAGCCATCAACACAGTACCATCTGCGTATCTAAGAAATATTTGTAAAAATCGAAGAGAACGGTATGGATGTGTTTTCTCGTCGTATTTATTTTATCTGTACTAGGAGATAATTCAAAGTGGACTTAGGAAATCGACAATGGTAATGATGAATTTAGCCGTTTCCTTATAAGGAAACATTCCGTATTCATTCACCGAGCAGTCTATTCTACTTTCGTTTAAAATTTATAAAATCTTTCTATGAAAACAATTTTTCCAGGAAAATAGGTTATAACTGTTATTGCTCTGTCCAGTATTAATAAGGGATTCCTTCATAATCTTTTGTTTGAATTATTGTAGGACGTCAAATTCTTGATTCCGCCATTATTTTCTCATCGAGTTATATGTACTCTCTATTTTAGTTCGTCCTGGGTATGACAATAAACTACATCCTCGTCTTGGTTATGATGATAAACTATATCCGCGTCCTGGGTAAGACGATAAACTACGTCCAACATCAAGGCTTCTGATCAGGAGGTTTTGAGGAGCGTGGAACCATCTCTTAATTGATGGCGTTCTCAGGTCAACCCTGACCCGGAGTGGTAGCACCTGTTAGGGTCCCAGCTATGGGCAAATAGTTTGCACCCAAACTTGTGTAAAAATAGGTTTTAATACCAGAAATACTTTGTAATAAAAAAATTATTACTCGCAATAATTTTTGAAGGAAAAATTATTTTCAGCAATACTTTAAAAGAAAGTATCAGCAATAAAAACAGCTTTGAAAAAAAAATATGACCAGCTTTCGATTTCTTCAAGGAAAAATATTTCCAGAAATAGATTTTTGAAGAAAACCAATAAAAATTTTGTCGACATTAAATCACCAATTGAGGTTGATATGTCGTAAAACAAAACAAACCAAACCAAACTCTATTTAGTTGTGGCTGTAGTTGAAAGTTTGCTTAAGGCCACCTTTCACCATCGATCAAAGGTGTATACAACTGACAGTTTAGATATTTCTGAACAAGTTTGCTACCACGCAAGAAAAGAGACGCATAGAGATTTTACAAAACAACACACGCAATGAATTAGTCATTGTAATGAGTCTTGTCATAATTTCGATTTTAAGAAAAAATTCTGCTTTTTATAAATAGAAAGTAAATTACTAAGATGAAAATGCATAGAAAGTGCACTGATTGCTAAATCACCCATGGTAAATTTGCGCTAATTTTCTTACAAACTGTTATTTTCCTTGGCAAATCTGTTCTAACAGAGTGGAATATTTAAAAACAACTGCAATAAAACAAAAGCGAATAGAAACTGAATGAGATCGGCTAGGCTGTGCTATGCGTCCAGACACGTCGTACAACAAAAAAAATTAAATTTTAAAACTTAAAAGAAATTAAAACTCAAAAATTTAAATATTTATCGTCCCCACATCTAAAGCGCTATCCCCTCAGTGTATAATTACAACCGTTTACGTTTATACCTCCCAAAATATATATAATTCCATCATGTTCAGAATATTGTAGGTAAGGAGTATTTGTTATAGCCAAATCAGTCTTCCAGGATAAATTCCCTGGAACCTATCCAGGACATTTTGGGGTCGTGAAATTTTCAAGAATAAGTGAATTTCATTGTTATCAATGCAACCTGGTCGGATATATATCACGAGGGATGATGACAGACCTGATAAACTACATTTCTGAAAGAGTAAAAACCTGAATGTCAGCCATCAAATTCCACAAAAGTTGACAAATATATGTGCCTAGCTTGCGTGACGTCGAAAACAACGAAATCAGAAACCATCGTAAATGTCTGCCAAGACGGTTAGTTTTTATCTGTTGTAGTAGGTAGACGACCATAGGCCTCCATACCTCCTGTCCTTTGCAGCTATGAGCAGCTTTTCTCTCTTTACCATCTGTCTTTGTCCCTCGCTTTGACATCCATTTGCAGAGACTCATTAGGTTTTTTTTACTCACTGGTTCACTCTGCCCAATCAGTGTTAAATTCTGTAAGCCCACTTTCTACATAATGTCTCCTAGAAATTTTAATTGATTTAAATTATAAGTATCCTTCTAGTTACACTTTTTTCCTCCCTTCCTCCGAAATATATACAATTCCATCGTGTTCAGAATATTGTGGGTAAGGTGTATTTGTTATAGCCAAGTCAGTCTTCCAGGATGAAATTGTTCCAGCACTCACTGCCATGAAGGATGATTGATATTACACCCTTATCTTTGTTTCTATCATATACCGTAGCTATGAACACTAATGGTTATGCCCCAATCCTTATAAATACGTTGGACATTATTGTAAATGGGGGGGGGGGGGTAAGATGCTGTCTAAGTAGTCCACTACTAGCAGTGGTTTACCTACTTCACGCCGCTGGCGAGTATTGTATTTTGTTGATGTTATAAAGATTACCATTTCATTTCCAACCTCCGTTTTGGTTATTCCTCATTCAGTAACCTTTTCTAGGTTACAACAGTTTCTCTTCTGCCTCTTAATACTTTGCTTAGCATCTGAAAGGTATCTTTACCGATTCTGAATCCATCATAAAAATTCAGGATGAGGTATTAATAAATACAAAACTATTCAAATGCCTATAGATGAGTTATAACAAATTTAGTATAAGAGAAAAGGAAATTGAACATGGAATAAGCTATGTTAAGATTAGTTTCCCACAACACCGTCAATTGCGTCAAAACTGAAATAGTAACGCAAGAATTGTCATTTTTTAAAATAACCTCTTCAGATCGAGATTTTCATATGGATGTCATGCATGGCGCCCGGCCCTTTCAGAAATGTCTAAACTGTCGATTGAAAACAACTGTTTTGTTAGGTCAATGATTAAAAATGGCTTCGAACGAGTGAACCCTGTAGGTCTTAGAAGGGACAATTCTTTGTCTAATATCGTGAACTGGCGCTACAGAATCAGGAATAAAAGAGTTTTAACAAATAACAGAAGTCACATCACTTAAGGACTTTTAACAGCAACAACGGCTAAAGTAAAACAAAAATTTCCACTAACGCTCTAACTTGAGTGGGTCTTGGTCCTTGTATTGGATGAACAATTATTAAAAGCAGTATCCAGCCGAACAACGAACTTTCCAAAAATACGTTGGTTTTATTATGAGATGTTATTTAAACCAAACGAATGTCGTTTAATTCGGGACTATTTTCAATAGTTTTTAATTATTAAAAAGCAGCACCCAGACAAGCATCGAACTTTCGAAAATACGTTGGTTTTATTTTGTGATGTTATTTAAACTTGGCACGTTCGCTTTTCGCTAAAAAAGCCCAAAACTTAATAAAAACAAAGTTTTATCGACAAAATGTGTATGTTATTAATAAGAAGAAAGACCAAAGTATTTTTAACTATTTTAAAAAAAATTTTAACCTTTCTAACACGCTCGAAATTTTGTTTAAATATCCTGTTATTATTACGTCTGCGACGTAAGAATTTTTTACAGTGAAGTGTTTTTACACTTTTTTTCCGGTGAAAATCACATTGATGTTGGAAATTCTTGCAAAAATCAAATATTTTCGGATTTTAATGAAACGTTTTGAACTTATTCACATATGAATGAAATTATTTTTGAATTTTTTTTGTTTTAAAATTTTTTTTTTTTTTTTTTTTTTATATGTCATCCCACCGCTTAATTTCATGAAATTTTGAGAAATTAAATCGTATGTCCGAACTTCTTTTATTAATTAAAAGTAGAACTCTTTGGAGAATGTAAATCATCCAATTTTTTAAAAAAAACTTTTGCTCGTTTTCTGAAAATATGTTCCGAATTGTAAACTAAAATAATATAATAAAACTATGATGATATTTAATTAGAAAACCTTTTTAAAAAGGAGTTATATTTAAGACATTATTGTCTTAAGAAAAAAATTTCGATGAATAATGAATTTTTACAAGAATTTTTTCATTATTTTTAATTTAATTATAATAATTTATCATAATTTAAAAATTGTTTAAGAATCTCCCACACCGTATTTTTTAGGTGATATTGTAATTAAGTAGAATTAATTAAGCAGAAACTATATTTACGAATCAAAAACTGAATACCTTAGTATAATTCGTTTGGCTCCAATATTTTAAAAATAATCTTTTTTTTTTTTTGTTTTTTACTTTAAGCATTCCCATTTTTCATCTATGGTAATCTATACGTAACATTATTATGAAAAGGTCATGTGTTCTAAGAGTTGTCCTCGTTTTACAGAGAAATGTGCTTGTCTCCAATTCGTTATTCATTGCTTACGTTTCAAATGGTTTTGAACATCATCCTTTGAGTTTTAAAACTTTAAAATTTAAAGTAAGTTTTACGTTTTTAATTTCTATTTCACGAAATATTTTTATTTTATGTAATTATTTTAGTGTGAGTCAGAAATTTCTCAGTTACCTCTATCATGGTATTTCATCTCAGTTATTAAATTTTAAAATTAATCTAAGAAAATTTTATAGTATTTTAAATTTTATTATTTTTTCATAAAGCATCTTCATAAGAAACTAAAAGTATTAGATATTTATTAGGTATTTATAAAGTATTAGATAACAACTGAAAATATGTTAATTTGTAAAGATTACTAGGTAGTTAATAAAAAAAACGTTTACTTAGATTTCGTAAATTTATGTCAATTGTAATCATCCATACTAGCTGTGAACACCTAGGAGCTTATTGATAACGTCAATAAAGACGAGAAAAACAGGAACCGTCGCGAAGAAATGCTTTTATACTATTTTTTATGCAATAAGTAATATTTGTTTCAAATCAGATTAATTTAACTTTAAATTTGTTAATTTTACTCAAATAACGTGTCACAAATATATATTTTATTTTTTGGAAGATTTTTAAAATCGATATTTAAATTTTATTTTAAAACTTGTTAAAATGTAAGAAATGGTCGCCAGTAAACATTTTTTGAAACTGAGTAAATAATTGATATTCCAATCTATATAATTTCTATTTGAAATACATCAGAGTATTTAATCTACTGGAAATAATAAACTTAATCCTTTAGTTTTCAATTAAAGCTAAAAAGAAATCTTCAAGAAGGGGTTTTTATTTTTAAAGATTCACTTTAAATCTTAGGTATCGAAAATTTATATCGAATTAATGGATATACTTAATTTAAACCTAACCATGATCGTTTATTTCGGAACTATTTTCAGTAGTTTTTAATTAGTAAAAAGCAGCATCCAGAAAAACATTGAACTTTCAAAAAATACGTTGGTTTTATTATGAGACTTTATTTAAACCAAACCAGTATCGTTTATTTTAGAACTATTTTCAATTCAAAAATGAAACACTTTGGATTGTAGTTTAACGATTAGCTAGTCGGAATTCGAACTCCCCGGACAGAGTTCGTTGCTTACACTTTCGTACAATTATCCTTTGAAAAGGTTTGAATCCATCTCATTTTCCCTAAGCTATGGGTTAAATAGTAGGACAGACGAATCTCTTTAGCTGTGATTGAGAAAGACAACTCTAAATTTTAAAAGAAAAAAGACAACTCTAAATCTTAAAAAGATGTATAGCCTTGGTAAGGCGCATATTATACAGCCTTTCTTTTTTAAACTCTTACACAAAATAAATTATTTCATGAGGAATATGTTGGGATGATTGCAACTGCACCTGTTTGAGGTCCATTTTTACAGTTGAAGGACTTGCTGGATTTGTAATATCGATTGATTTTTTGTCAACCTTTTGATGTGTTATTTAAAGTAAAAAAAAAAACATTTTCAGGTAGTAAAAATTTTCTAGAGATAATAATGATTTACGGATAAAGTCCTATTAATTAACCCATAGCCGAGGTAGAAGAGGTAACCTCATACCTTTTCCAAGGCTATTTGTGCGTAGCTGAATAAATATAACGAACTCAAGTGTAATTCGAACTCGGCTCTTCGATTTCCATTACCGTTATTCATTATACCACCCGCACATCTAAACTTGCAACACCTGGTATTTCCGATGGTCACCCGTCTAGGTAATGTCTAGGCTCTACGTTGTTTAACTTCGGCGATCGTACGAGAAACGGTGTTTCAACGTGTAATGTCACGTAGAATATTTATATTTGCAAGATCTGGTTTAATTGTCCTTGGCCATTAAATTTCTAAACGACCTCTTTTCTTATTGCATGGTTCTGAAGCACTGTTCGAAGGTTTTTCTCAAGTGTTGCTTTAGGCAAGGCACATTACATATTCTAGGAATGTGATCCTACTTCTTTTAATGGTATTTTTTTTTTATAGCATACACGCCTTTATAGTATATATACCTTTGTTCGAGATCTCACAAGGTCAGCGGATACTGGGAGCACTGGCAATTCTCTCTGGAAAACATTAATATTTTTCTCATCTGTAAACTTAAGTCCACAGTGATCTGAGTTGTACAGAAACACGCTTGATAAAGAGTTCTCAATCAACCGTGTAGATGGTTTGTCAACTCTGTGATCTTGACTGATATCTAATAAATTATATCGTTACCCTTATTATTATTATTATTATTATTATTATTATTATTATTTTAATATTACGACTTACTTAGTGATTTTATTCTTTTTTACGTTTTGCTTAAATGCAGAGGAAATAGTTCTCATCTGGTGATGAGGGACATTCGTGGATAAAATTACTTTTATTCGATTTGCAAGAATCGAAATTACGGTATAAACAATGTAGATTCCGTATCGATCTTTTTTCACAAGCCGTTAAGTTATAATGGCGATAAATTTTGATGACTCGGAACATTGAAGCCAACATCACATCCAAATACGACATTGTTTTATTATTATTATTATTATTATTATTATTATTATTATTATTATTATTATTATTTAACAGACTTCTAACTGAATATTTTGATCGGGGTATAACGAATAAAATCAGAAACATCCAAATAAAGAAAGAAAAAAAAGAAAAGGAAAGGAACAATCAAGAAAGGAATAAAACAAAAAATGTACAAAAGTTAATAATAATGAAAGAAGAAAGAAAGAAAGAAAGAAAGAAAGAAAGAAAGAAAGAAAGAAAGAAAGAAAGAAAGAAAACTAAAAGAGGAGAAAAACTAAGAAAAAAGAAATCATGAAAAATGAAGATAAATGAAAAACAAAACGAAAATAAGATGAAAAATAAAAGGAAAAGAATGGAAAAAAGGAAGAAATAAAAAAGAAAATGTAAAAAAGAAAGGAAGAAAGAAAGAAAGAAAGAATAGAATATTTGAGAATGGAAAATGAAAGAATAAAAAATATGGAAAAAATAAGGAAAAGTGAAGACTAGAAAAAAGAAAGAAAAATGAAAACAATGAAATATAAGAAAATGATACAGGAAAGGTTTAAGAAAACAATAATGAGAACGGATAGTAAAAAATAAAAAATGAGAAAGAAAGAAAGAAAGAAGGAAAGAAAGAAAGAAAGAAAGAAAGAAAGAAAGAAAATGAAATGAAATGGAAAAATACAAGAGAAAAGGAAAGGTACAAAATGAAGGAAAAATGTAGAAAAATTAAAAATAGTGAAAAACAAGAAGGAAAGAGAGACTGAAAGGAAGAACGAAAGGCAATTTAGAGAAATTAAAACAATGGAAAAGGAAATAGAGAAGAATAAATTAAAGAGAAAGAAATTATGAAAAAAAGAAAAATAGTGAAAAAAGAAAGAAAGAATGAAAGAAAGAATGAAAGACTGCTGATGATAAAACTTATAAAATTGTCAGTGAGAATACGCTCAGCAACATCTGTTGGAAAACAAGTCTTTTCTAATCAGTCAAATATCCTTTATCTCTGACGCGAGTTCCATCCTTGTCTTCATTCCATTCTTACACATCACGAACATCAGTTAATAACACAATGTCACTGTCATCATCATTATCATCATCGTTGTCATCTTCTTCTTCTTTTTCTTCTTCTTCTTCTTGTATCTCAACACCTAGAGATATCTGACTATCATGTCTGGGGGCAACAAGTGACATTAAATATCGCTGGAATTCTAGCCTGTATTTTTAACCGATTTAACAAGTGCTTTGTTCTTAACCGTCCACAATCCATTTTAGATCTCTACGTATTAACCTTTTCTTTCTCTATTATTTTTCGAAGATCTTTGGGTCATTTCTCAGTTTACCTATGATTATGAGTATGGTAGCTTTCTCTATATTTGAGACTTTCGTGCAAGGTCTTACTATTTTTTTTTTACCTTTTTTGTGATCAGCCGGGACAGCAATTCTTTGATATTTTTGTTAATCATTATTATAGAAAGCTTTTTTTTTTCTGCTGCATTCCTTACAATAAATGACAGTTTAAATAATAATAGGAAGGTTTCTTCTTTAGTGAGTTTATGTTGGTTTTTAATTTTTAAATAAATGTTAAAAACTGCAAAAATATACACAAAAGATTATTTTTTTTCTTTTTTATGAGATTTATTCGGAAAATAATCATAGTTCTAAAAGATCGTGAAGAAACGAAAAATAAATTACCGTATATATTTTTGTATAAGAGATCCCTAGATTTTTTTTGTGAAAAACCTGATTTCATTACCAGTAGACCGACCGTTGTCAAATGTTTCAGCACTAGGCATCATCCTGGACATATTTTATACCAAATAAATGGTTTTCATTCTTTTGGGTTTTTTTTTTTTGGGGTAAAGCTACCCCAAAATGTAAATAAAATAAATAAAAATAATTAAAAGTAAACAGAGGAAGATAGAATAAGTGAAACATATACGGTATATATATATATATATATATATATATATACAAAAAAGGGGTTCCTTTGCAAAAGCAATACCTCAGCAATGTAAACACGTGTGAACGAAGATGAACGCAAATTGGAGCAAGTAAAAAAAAAGGCCGTGTTAATTCTTCATTTATATAATGTATTTGTAGCTTTTAAACGGTACACATAGTGAACGACGTTCTGTTGCTCGTGTAGCAAAAAAAAAAAAAAAAAGAATCGTGACTAGGGGAGACAGGCTAAATGAGTTTCCCTGTACCGGTAAGGTTAGCCACAGGTACCGTGAGAATGTAATGACTATCAGGGAGGTCACGGTCACCGAAAAGGCATGAATTTTAACCCTTCCATTAAAGATTACCTGAGTATAGTGTATATTTCAACCGATCATCGAAAATGCATGATTTTAACCTCTTCAAAAAAAAAAAAAAAAACTTACATGTGTATAGCGCAACCCCTATTTTTTGCGTAAAAATGATAAAAATTTGCACTACTCTTGAGTATATACATTATATATTATGGGTTTTTCGGTTCAATCCCAGCGGTGGGTAGTAAAGATATACTGTATAAACTCGTGTACTTCACGGACAGTGTGATTACTGAAATTTTTTGTGAAAAACTTGATTTTTTCACATAAGGCTATGATTATGTATGTGTGTATATTTATGTGTGCGTGTCTATGTGTATGCTTGTATGTGTGTGTGATCGGATGTTGTTTATGCATTTCCACAGTTTTCATCCAATTTCGATGATTTTTTTTTTGTTTGATAGATAATTTTTCAGTATCGGTTTTGAGTCTAAATTGTTGTCGACAATGGCCCTCCACTACTTCCCGTCCATTTTTACTCTCAGCAACGTTTTACTATTTACTATCTGTTCTTGGATATATATGTTTCATAAAAACTTTAATAAAAAATAAATAGTTTAAATCATTGCAATAATATTATTTAATATTATACAGTTCTCTTTTCAGGCCCACCCCGCCATTCAAATTGTTAACCCCCCATTTGAGGATGTGCCTCAGTTGCACCTAAATGTTGTTACTAATATTGATTTTCGGGTAGGCTGACTTTAAACTTAAACTGCTCCAACTGAACGGCAGATATTCCCAGTAATGAAAAACCCGGTCAAAGACGGTTATATTGCTAGTAATTATACAAAAAATAAATATGAATATTTGTAAAAAAAAAAAAAAATGTACATTTTTCTTAAAAATATTTCCTTGATACTAAGAATAAATAGAGGCAACAGTAAATTTTTAAATACAATTTATTTACATATGATAGAAAAGTACTGAAAAAACAAGTAAACATTTTTTAAAATAGTAAAAATACAAGTGATTATCAACATTTTCTATAGAGATAAGTTTTCGTTTAAACTTTGCTCGTATTTTTTTATAGGAGGGACGGTGGAATAACAGCTCGGATCGAGGAATTCTGGTCGAGTTCACATTACATTCACTTAACGTGCTAATAAAACTGGAAAGATATGAATCCATCTCTTCTCCCGCCAATTATGGGTAAACAGGAGGACAGATTGTGTCCTATAACCTTGGGTGACAACCAGTCTATGAGAAGGATAACTCTGAATTCAAAACTTGAAGGCCTAATGTACGAGGACGACCCACACATGAATGCCTAGTGTACGAGGGCGACCAACACATGAAGGCCTCGTGTACGAGGGTGACCCACACATGAAGGTCTAGTGTACGAGGGTGACCCACACATGAAGGCCTAGTATACGAGGGTGACCAACACATGAAGGCCTAGTGTACGAGGGTGACCCACACATGAAGGTCTAGTGTACGAGGGTGACCCACACATGAAGGTCTAGTGTACGAGGGTGACCCACACATGAAGGCCTAGTATATGAAGGTGACCCACACATGAAGGTCTAGTGTACGAGGGTGACCCACACATGAGGGTCTAGTGTACGAGGGTGACCCACACCATATTCCGTGGTTTTCAGTTTTCGGCTGTCGGTCAAGAGCTTGAAGAGGAGATGGGCGCCGCCAAGCTATCTGAAGGCCCACTGAAAGATCAAGATGAAGAAAAAGCAAAGACTGTTCTGCCCTCAGGTCCTCCATACCGGGTGTGTGATGCAGTTGAGGGTTTTAAACAAAATAACCTTTTTCCCGTCTTTTTACTAAATTCATCTAATGTAATCTTTTGTTTTTTGTTGATATGGTTGATTTTGGTTTAGCAACATATCAACTTCTATGACCGAAATCTAAATATTTTCAACAGTTTTATGGCTTCAACAACAGATAAAATGTATTGTTGGTCATTTTGCTATAAAATTGTATTGTCGGTCATTTTCCTTTAAATTGTGTTGCTGACCATTCTACAATAAAATGTATTTCTGTTCATTCTACAGGGTGGTCCGAGAGTCTTGTCACCTCTATATAATATAATTTTCTATTTCAGATGGCTGACGATATTCAGTCACCCCCCACGAGGGTGTCATGTGGCACAAGGCCTTTTTAACGTGGGCATTCCGAGCCCGTGGGCTCGCCAAAAAATATGCCCATTGAACCCGTATAAACGGGTTCAGGTCCGGTTTTATCTCCCCGAAGGAGACTCCACCCTTCGGCGTAGCCTCCTTCGGGTTCCTCCCGTCCGTAGGAAGAGAGTTTAACCGAACAGTCGGTTCAGAGTTGAACGACTGACTCTGATTTTCCAAGCGTAGCTTGTATGTGGCACAAGACCGAAAGTAACGGGCACCCACTGAGGATTGAACTCACTACTCAGCCGTAATTGTTCTAGCGAGACAAGCTTGCTAACCATTACGCCACCTCGAGGTGCCCAACATTTCAGATGGCTGACACGAGCAGCTACAGTTTGGAAGAGAGGCTGCTTGCAAGTGTATGGACACATGAACGTGAGCATTCTGGCAAGAGCATGGAGGATTTGCGACTTTACTTTACTTCAAGATTCGGCAAACATTTTTCCTGCAAATTTATGACCCTTTTCTGGACATGTCTGTTTCGCTCCCCGCAATGCATTAAGTCTATGGACGCACTACATTTACCACAACCATAGCAAGAAGTAACCTGACGGAGCTCAACCATCTTCAGGTTTTGAATTTAGAATCTCCCTTCTTTGTGACTGGTTGCCGCCTTATGATAAGAGAATCCAGTCGGCCTACTATTTAACCCATAGCTGGAGGAAGATGAATTCGTGCCTTTTCCAAGAGCACTAGCGTGAAACGGACGAAACACGTCTAATTTACTTCCGCGCCGATTGCTAATCTACGCCTCTTTCTGGATGTTAATGGTTGGCCATTCGTATTCAAAGATGCCCGTCTGATAACTGACAAATCGACCATGGTGATATTCGAACCCGAGTCTCATAGTAAGAAGGCGAAAGTTCTACCCATTCTGTAATCGTGCAACACCCTCACCGGTTGTCCAAGATTTCCAACACTGCGACTGGTCGCTGAAGTGACCGCTTCAATCTAGAGCTAACCTTATCCCACGTTAGGATTTAAGTTTGATCATAAGGCAGCTAAAATCAAATCAACGCAGGTATCTTCATGCTGAGCTGTTCCATGCAAGGCGATGACGTACAGGAAAAGAAATAACACTCGAATAAATTGAACAAAAGTAATTACTGTTTTTTATATCAGTCCTCCGTAGAATAATTGGTTTATCAGAGTTCCCATGTAATTAATTGCCAGCCCAGCCGGCATCTAAATCGGAAGTGACCTGGCAAAAATCTGGTATGCTGTTGTTGGTAAAGTTTTGCACAAGGCTGAATTTGGAGGCTTCACTTCATCAGGCAATTACGTGGGGTGTATCACGTCCGGTAGCTGAGACAAGCTCTCTGCCGTCTCGTCTTTGTCTTCTACTACGAGTCATCTGGCGAATTCGTTTCGTGCATTCGGATTTATTGACATAATTTCGGCGAATTTCCTTTTCCCAATCGCTCATATCATTATCTCTCATTAAACCTCCTCACTGAGCGTGGGCAGCTTATCCACCACCCCTCCTGTCTCGAATCACTTTCGACCAGGAGAACCAACTTCAAATTCGTTGTTTACGAAAATGAAGTCTTCGCTTTAGAGCTTTATTGCTGCTGTGTGTCAATCAACATAGCCTCTTAAATCCGGGTCACCTTTCCATTGTTCAAAACTGCTCGACATACAATTCAAGTCATTTATGTGTGAGTTAAATCCTCAATTCTTCGCATGAGTTTTTGGTATTAACCCTTCTTGTTTACATATCTCTCAGCACATAACATTTTCTATTGTTTTAACAAAACTTTCTTCCGTTTTACCGCGGCAACGACAAATAGTATCACAACTCGGCCAAGATCTGGATGTACTTCACAAAGAAAAAACACATTTTGGAGAATAGGCTTCCCGAAAACTTTCAACCGACTCTCGGGCATTCTCAGGTAAAAAATAATGTGAGAAGAACTTTGTTTCCAATATATTTAGGTGTTTTATTCAAAGCTTCGATTTTTCCATTTCGGTGGGTAGGCAGCTAAAACTGGGACTATTAATCGACCAGCAAACGGAAAACGTCAACGTCCGGCTTTTTTGTCATTTGACTCCTAAAAGCTTTCTTTTATTAATTTGTTCTTTTGTTTTCGGTCAAGAAGATGCCACTGAGAAGATCCGACTTCAAAGACTCTGTCCACAGGCCTTAAAACAAGTTTTAGGTTAGAGATCAAGATAAAATCACATTTTCCCCTTCTATGTGAGTGTAACACAGGGAAGCCATTTAAGATTGAAAACACTAAATTAGTTTCTTCGGTACATACGCTGCAGCTGTAGATGCCAATTCTTTGCTGACTGATAACAAAAGAGTTCATGTATTTCCGGTTCGTGCTGAGACAAATCTTGAATTGTCATTCATTTGCACTGCTTTATGCTGTGCTTCTAAAAATAAATGATTTCTTTTAAAAGAGAATGGCATGTCTGTATTCTTTCAATACTCAGTACTTCAGGAAGGCTCACAGAAAGATTCACCACCACTTATCTGTACTGAGAAATTCTATTTTCGAATGGATCACTTTACAGTCTGCGGAAGAAAACATAATCATACCCTTCATCTGACAGTTCTTGTATAAGTTAGTATATATATATATATATATATATATATATATATATATATATATATATATATATATATATATATATATATGTATGTATATGTGTGTGTTCAAATTAACAAATAATGCTGTTTACTTAATATTGTAAAATATTCATTCAAAGAATAAATCAATAAAGTTAATGTAATTAATGACGAATTCACATCGCTAATAGATTAAGAAGGCATTAACTTACTGACCACTCGCTGAACGACGCGATCCTTATTTTTATTAATTGTACATTGGATTACATGTTCGTTCCATATTGTTCGCAAGTACTTTCGGTGAAAACATTCACCATCTTCAGACATAGAACATCTTCGCTATTAATTACATTAACTTTATTGATTTATTCTTTGAATGACTATTTTACAATATATATATATATATATATATATATATATATATATATATATATATATATATATATGTATGTAAATACTTCAAAGGTATTATAATGGATACTCGCGTATACTAGAACGCTGCTGTACATTGACGTTCTTCGCAACCATAGCTGTAAAAAACACGGGATCAAAAGGTGGTTTCTCCTATAAAGAGGGATACAGGTTGGATTCCCGCCGCGGAACAATTTTTTTATTGAGATTTCTCGAATGGGCAGTCCGATATATTTAATACACACTGTTTAAATTAAAAATTGGGCTGTTACACGATTTAGACAATGTTGCTGTCACACCCGATATATATATATATATATATATATATATATATATATATATAGTGATAATAAGCATAACTGTACATTCCACAACATAAGTAACTGAGTTTCTTTTTTTTCAGGTTTTCGGATAAGACGTTCAGCCATCTTAACAAATAAATTCTTGAGTTATTCAGATACAAAAAGAAAAGGTTAAAACGTTTTGTGTCAGCCCTTCTATGTCTTCCCAAATGAGTAATGGTGAGTCGAAAAAGATCATTCAGGCCTTCAGTAATGGTACCAACATTCATACTCTGGCTTCCATCTTCAAAGTCCATTCAAGAACCATCAAGACAATGGTGAATAAGATTTAAAATGAGGGAACTGTAGAGAGGTAAACTGGATCAGGCGGTCACAACAGGAAGAGGGATCATCATTTCAACTTCCAAATTTCAGCTAAAGAGATCAATTAGAAAATATCCACTCAATCTATAAGACGTTCGGCACATGATAGAAGAGATTCAGTTATGACAGTCCAAAGAGCAACGAAAAAAAAACTTTAAAATGAAATCGTAAGTGACACCTCTGAGGCACCTTGCTAAACTAAGAAAGAAAGTTAGAAGTGAAGGCGTAGATCAACTTGAATAAGTTGAAAAATGGTCCTGGGAATATATATATATATATTCATATATATTTGAACTTAATTTTAATCTTTTATGAGCTTCCGATCCTTAGCTATGATTAATTAATGATGGACATGTTATTTTTATTTATAATCGATTTCATCACAATACTTCCGTTAAGCTTAGAGAGTAATTAGACATTCTTATTGGTCAAAGTAGAGTCCAATAGTATCATAAAAACCTCGAAAAATTCTATGAATCATTTCTAAAATAAAATGGTTCAAAACTTAATCTAACCATTGGACAATTCAATTTTGCTGTTACACCATATATATATATATATATATATATATATATATATATATATAATATTTAAATATAATTTATTCCGTATACATCAATCCTATACTTATATATATATATATATATATATATATATATATATATAAAAAGTAACAAATCCAAGTGGATCCTAGTAATAGGAAATATTAAAACTGATCGACAAAAAGAGCTCAATGCATCTATTATTACATAGCAAATAATTAATAAACAATAAAATACAATATCACTTCATATGGGGAATAGCCTATTTCGGCAGACGGAGATATCAACACCTATGGGGACTGAATTCGTGTTAGAAATCGAAATTTTACTGTGAAAGCTAACAAAAAAAAAAAATACAAGTTGAAACACTAAGGCAGAATTTATCCATGTCATTGTTTCAGTCAGAAGAAAGACACGTGACTTGGGTCCTGTCTCGTGCCTTTCGGGGTTGATAAGACAGACGACCGATATCTTCGTCTGCCGAAATAAGCTATTCCCCATATGAGGTGATTTTGCATTTTATTGTTTATCATATATATATATAGTCCCCCAATATGAATCACTCAATGTGGAGGGTTACGAAATGATGTTGTGTCCTTCTCGGGAGTCTATTCCACAAAGACAACACTTCTGGGTGGGACTTCCTACTTATCAATGAAATACGAAGGGAATGTGGAAGAGTTGACCCTGTGTACGTGGCATGGCTGACCGTAGCGTCTGAATGTCTCCCCGCTAAATCTATACACAACCTCATTAAGTAACTCTACATTTTGTGACCTTTGAGCCTTGTACTGAGTGGTCATTTAGTAAAAAAAGAATATTTTGTGTATGTTGGTTATGCAAAAGAAAAAAAACAGGAACTAAAAAGACAGGAGATAGAGAAGGACATTTCAATTTTTGAAGATCAAACTTGACTGGAAACCAAGAAGCCGGAAGAGAGTTCCACAAGCGAGAAGTTCGAGAAAAAAAAAAGATTGTTTGCATAGAACCTACAAAACAGTTCAAAAGTTTGAAGCCACCCCTAGAATTAGCAATGGACGAACTTGAACAGAAGAGTAAAGAAAAAAAAAATGAAATAGCTGTTAGAGTCATTGAAAAAAGAATGGAATCTCTAACTATAAAAGGCAGGATGTGTGTGTGTGTGTGTGTGTGTGTGTAACGAATGCACGGCCGCAATTTTCGACGGATTTCCACCAAAATTTACATGCACATGCTCCAAGTTAGTGGGAAGGCCAACACCGATCTTGCATTTCCCAACTCCCATCGATAGTGGAAATAATCGATTTTTTCATACTTCTACGGCAGTTTTCATGTAGTTTGCGACCATTTTGTACTGGCCAGAGTGTTAGTCAATAGCTGGATGCCACGAATAGGCAGGAAGATTCTATTGGCCAGCGTGAGAGCCAACAGCTGACTGACCCGAATGTTAACTAGCATGCTAGCATGCAAAAAAAATCGATAGCTGCATTCGTCACAAGTGGGAAAAATTTAAATCTGCATGGCACTTTACTCCAATTGGCTCACTCGCTTGTTTAAACTCAACGTTGATTCTGATTCCGCAGAACTGGGTTGGGTGTGAAAAAGTATTTGTTGTTAACATTCTTTTTTCATTCGGTTTTTCCAGTTACGAGTCCTTTTTTTAAAGCTGATCGTTTTGTGTTCATTTTGTTTAGTTCTTTTTTCGTAACAGATTTAATGTTTAGTATAGAGCTTAGAAAATTCGGTTTTTCCAGTTACGAGTCCTTTTTTAAAGCTGATCGTTTTGTGTTCATTTTTTTTAGTGCTTTTTTCGTAACAGATTCGCAGTGTGAAATAGGCAAGAAGTAAGGCATGTAGCAACATCAGCACGGAAAAGGGCACTTCTTTAAAGGCAAGGAAGGGCAAAAATATTTTAAGTCAAGTGATAGCGATTGCTGTATGAGTTGTACGATTTTTGAATCAAGCACGGGCAACGCTGCTAGTCAAATATCAAATTCATACTTTCAGAAACTTTTGCAACGAATGCAGTAATCAAGGATAACGGAAGGTATTTTAACGAGAGCAAAATTTAAACTTTTTTTTTTGTTGTTGTTGTTGTCATAAATCATATCTCACTGTTTTTTAACCATATATGATAATTTTCTCATATTTAAAGTAGACAACAATTATTTTGGGGGCCTATTTAAAAACATTACCAGGGTTCCCGTCAAAAATTAGAACTGTAGTGTATATCTAGTCATTTCAACTGCAGATTTGCTGTGATAAATAGCGCAGTACTGAGGCATAACGTATTAGTTCCGCACTAAATGAGGAACGGGTACTTGGTTTATAATGTATTTTTGTAACTCTTCTAATATTGAATATGGGTTTCCTTCCTTTTTTATAAAGAGAGGAACATTTTCCAATATGCTTAAATTTTAGAGTTAAGCACTGTGTTCATGTAGAAACCCTTGGAGTAATGGTGATGGATTTCCATCACACTGGAGCTTGGCGTGAATATTTCTGTTCATGCAAATTGATTTCTTTACTGATAGAAAATTTGTCACACGATCAAAGTTTTTCTATAAATTAACCTTTAATCTTCCATTCATTTGAACTGAAAAGCGATACAGCAAACTATATATAAAATTATGTGATTTCCGTTAGTCTGCCCACCTGTCCGTTTGTCACAGCCTTTAAAATAGCCATGCATTGATCAATCGAAACCAAATTTTAGGGAGCAGTGTAAACCAGTAAGGGTGTACAAAGTACAGTTGGTTTTACTAAGGTGTGTACCTTTATACAATCAATTTGTATTAACTTTTTGGAAAAATTAAAAGTTTTATTATTTAACATACAAAATACTCCCATTATTTTTAAAACTTTTTAATGATTAACATAACAAATACTTATTTAATAAAAATGCAATATTATTTTTTGCACATATTTTCTTTAAGTTTTTATTTACAAGAAACGTTTCAAAAAGTTGGAATTTGGCTCCAGAAAGAAATATTTATACATTGTCAGTTTTATGTTGCATGCTCAAGAGTAAGAAATCCTAAGAATTTTTTCTTCGCTGTTAAAAAGGAAAAAAAGAAATTTTCTTAAAAATATATTTTACCACGAATTCCTATAAAATTAATTTAAATTAAAGAAATTATTAAACTGCTAAGTCGGGTTTTTGTCAAAGTATTTTTCGAAACAAATCAGCTTTTTCAAATTTCATCGATTGGTTTGCACAATTAAACGAAACATAGCGTTTGTAAATCTCGACAAAAATGTAAGCGGTAACTTCAACACTATTAAATACTGTGAGGATTCCAACACGCGTCACCGTGCAGCAAAAATATCTAGTTCATTAAAATCCTTAATGACCTCAGCTGAAATAGAGTCTTATGACTGATTTGGTACTATGTTTTGGTGTTTCGAAGGCTTCCTTAATTCCGTCGTAATCGGGAAATATAATGGCTTTCTTAATTTTGCGGAATTAATTTTTGGTACACGATGCAGAGATCAATTCAGTTTAATTCGACGGCCTTTCGAAATAAATATCCCTTTAAAACGTTTTATGCAGAGAATTGAATGTATTATAGACACACAGTCAACGTTCGGGTTTATTACACCTAAAACTAAAATATAGATATGTTTTCGCTTTTATTTTCATATACAGTATTACAGCCAGAGGTAAACCGCTTGTTAACCATTTATCTAAAAAACATCAAAACAAAGTTTAACATTCAATATTTAATATATAAAAAGGAAAAGCATTGCTTGTACACAAACAGCATACATATCCATGTGCAAAGGCCGATTAGAAGATAGTCAATCTAAGGGGGAGGTAACACACAGTCGTTTTCTGTGATAAGCTAACAATTATGAAATGAAGAGAGAAAGTATTTCCGGAGGTTGAAATAACGTCATTCTACATTTATTGAACAAATTTTAGTTCATAGAAACAGAAAACGGCTTTAAGGTACCTCACTTTGAGATTATCTAACTTCTAAGCGACCTTCTACGCGAATTATTTCTTCTTTTTATATTAAACTTAGTGATATATATCGCCTTTTTAGTAAGACATGTCAACTATCGAGACAAAGGTTTGTTCTGTTTCTACGCTATACAAGGTAATCCTTTTGTATCTGAAAGTGCCTTTTCGCTTATTCACAAGAATTATTGTCTATTTTTATGATAAAATTCAAGCCGTTTACGCAAATTTTGATATCCCGTTTCAATTCAATCTTTTTTATTGTCATCCTCAAAGAGAATGTTACTTATGAGAGCACATAAGACATTTTCTTCCAAACGACTCCAAACATCGCCTTGCATTTTATATGCAAAATTAAGGCCTACCGTATGATAGAGAGCATTTTAGTGATAGCAATAATAGCAACTGCACTAGTCTTCGTAATGGCCGGTCGCTCGAATCTGCCTGTCTACTAGGAGGGTTAGCTAATCCCTGTTGCAGACATTTGTGCTCGTTCAATACCCACGGAGACCACCTGTAGTCTGTACTGCAACTATGCTGATCAATCTTGGCCTGATCAACAGTCTGAACAATTATTCGGACTATTGTCCTCATCTTTATTGCCATATTTATCACAACGTTTCGGCCTTCTTCAGGTGGTTGGAATGTCGAACTGAACCCTTTATTTGTGCAAGACAATAAGAAACACTACCTGCCAAAAAAAAGTGAAGTTTTGTTGAAATCGGTTGAAAAATGTAGGAAATCCGATCCCATATATAAACGAACAGACACACACACACACACACACACACACACACAAACAACCTGGGTTTTATAATAAGTATAACTCGATATGAGTTGTACCCCCTTCATTCTGGCGACAGAATCGTGTTTTATCGTGTTTTCAAATTGATTTCGTGCAAAAACAATTGTGTTTTTCCCATTTTTGGCGCTGTCAGAACCACCGCAAAGTAATTTTACATAGTCCTGTGAAGTTTTGTTGAAATCGGTTGAAAAATCCGATCCAATATACACAATCTGCGTTTTATAATAAGTAAGATTAATATTATTTTATTATCTTTATCATTTTTTTACTCCTTTTTCTGATTAGCCTTAATATTACACTGACGTGCCAAAACTTATGGTATAAGGTAACTGTTGGTAGCGCCACCGTACCTTTACTTCTTGGAATTGTTCAGACCTATATCAGTTTTGATCTGGTATCTATCAGAGGCTAGGCTAATAATACTCATCGAAGTTCAAACGGAGCATGACGTGGATGCCAGACGGATGTGATATTCTATTTCTGAAAATGCAGAAACATTTGCTTTTTCTTCTCTCAATCTAAGGTGTCATGTGCGCAATGGTGTTTTCCTGATGGGAAACTGTAGAAATGAATCCGACAAGTGTGAGAAGAGACCCCAACTTGTGTGTATATTAAGTGTAACGGCAATCAGTTCCTTTCTTGAAGTGTTTGCTGACCATTTGGTACCTTCTCCAACAAGTGTTGACCTCTTTCACAATTGACTTCTTGGAGAAGATCGTGAGACATCAATGCATAGCCGTTAGCCAATCTCAGCTCATCATTGTTTAGAGAAAAAAAAGCTTAGCTGCTGGTATCGGCCGTGGATTAGTTTTCTCCCGTTCTTTGCTTACAAAAGCATTACCACCTACCCTTGACAGCGGTTTGGCTTCTATGGCAACAGACAAGCGATAGTGGCTCTAATCAAATTCAATGCAGGAGATAACAGACGTATATGAGGCCAATCACTTCAGCGTTCTTTAGCTTCCATGAGATATGAGAGTTGAAAACACATCAGAATGTCTATATTAATCCACGACACCGGATCCAACCTCACCTGGGTTTGTGACATCGCTAATTGGACCCTGAAAAACTGAACATTGATTTTCAAGGCTAATAGGCCGTCCCAATTTGATTTACACGCCTCAATCCGGATATTTTTTAGAAATGTTTTAACAGAGGAGGAAAGTGCGAAGACACATTGCGACAGCGAAAGGTGCCTTCGAAAAGCTAAGCAAAGAATTAAGAAACAGGAAAAATTTGTTAGAATCAAAGGAAAGAGTACTGAACTGTTATGTAATATCAGTCTTCCTCTATGGCAGTGAATGCTGGACAATCTCTTCACAGATGAAGAGACTTGAAGCAACAGAAATGTGGTTCTACAGAAGGATGTTGAGGATAACATGGATTGAACATGTGAGCAACGACGAAAATGGAAACAAAAAGGAGACTTATATTTAACATCAGGAAGAGGCAGTTGAAATATTTCAGAAAGAGGTCTTGGAAAATTTGATACCCACAGGGCATATTGAATGCAAGAGGGATAAAGGAAAACAATGTATAATCTACTTAGCGAGATTGAGTAAATGGGTGGCTGAACAAGTTTTAGGAGAGATAACAAAAAGACACAATTTATTAAGAACTACAAGGAACAGGAAATTGTGGAGAGCCATGATCGCCAACGTACTGAAGGGACATGACACATAGAAGAAGAATATTCCTGCATAAGACGTTCTAGTTCAAACAGGCTGGTATCTCGATATGTCAGGTTAGTCTGGTTGGACATTAGTCAATTCGATCTTTACTTGGCATACATGCAAAAATCGACATAAAGACGAAAGCCTATTGTACGTCCTGGGTATGACGATAGACTACATCCGGCAGCAAGGATCGGGAGGTTTTGAAGAGCGTGGAACCACCTCTTAATTAATGTCGGTTCACCTTGATCCGGGGTTCACCTTGATCCGGGGTTCACCTTGATCCGGGGTTGTAGTATCTATAAGGGGTTCCAGCTATGAGAAAAGTGAACCCCACAAACTGAGGTCAAAACACTTTGAAAGTATAAAAATACATTCTTATAGGAAAAAATTCCAGCAATAGATTCCAATAGTAAAATAAAATTACCAAAGCTCCCAAGAAAATTAAATTTCTTCATTAAATGACCCATATGATGTTGACGTTCCGCTAAACAAACCAAAGCAATTTCTATGTCGACTCAGTTACCATGTGATCGCTATTTCTTTGATTAATGAGCTATCCACAACTTCCTGTCTTTGATGCACTAATTAACTTTTAATACATTACTATCCCTCTTTGTCCCTATTCTGTCTGCCATTCACACTTACATAGGATTTTCCACCCTGGGACTATGTGTGATTATAGCCCCACCGGTGGGTTTGATGCACTTCAACCGTTACTATCCCTCTTTGACGATGATTCAACTGGTTTTCCACCCTGAAAATGGTTGGTGAATGGAACCGTTGTGGACGATGAGATATAGGATTTTATGTATTGAAAAGTATTTCAATAACAATATCCGTAGAAATTCCCCAATCGCATTATTAAATATTTGAGCTTAACAACTTTAACAAACTATTGCAATAACAATTATAAATATGAATATTGGTCGTTATTTAGAGAAGTAAGGGGGTACAAAAGAAAATATTTGAAATTGACAACTTTTTCCATTTAACGGAAACAGCCATTAAACAATTCTATCTTCCTTTCTTTCTTTAATTTTTTCAGTGAAACCAAGCAATGTCTTTTGTCTTTCTACGCGATCAAACTGGAATAGTCTATTATTTATGAGGTATTGGCAGGATATAACGGCCATGCGAGCTAACGAAGGTAGGGACAATCACAATTATTATATCATGATAATGCTAACTACTCATCCTAAAAATTCAGGCAGAAGGCTGTTCTTGTGTTGCTTAAATCTTCCTCTTTGCTCACATGTTCTGTCTATGATATTCTCAGCATTCGTTGGTTGAACCACATCTCTGTTGCTTCAACCCACTTATTCATCTGTGAAGAGGTTGTCTAGCATTCACTGCCATTTTAATTAAAATAAACAAAAAAGACAATGAACATGAAATTTTTTTTCCTGAAGAAACGTCGAATTATAAATGACCTCGAAACGTTTTTTTTTTTTTTTTTTTTCTTAGAGAATTAATTTCCAGATTAATGAATATTTCAAATCAAAATAAAGAAAATGGGAGATTTACTGACGTTTCTTATGTTCAAATAACAGAAATAAATTATTTAGGACGTGGTCGATCTTAGTTCACTACAGCTTCCTGTCTTGCCCTGAGTAACCTTTTGTCACTTTGATTACTTTGTCCCTGTTTTCTCATCCATTCACACAAACTCCTTAAGTAGTTTACTCGCTGTTTTCTCCTGATTCTCTCGCTTTTAACATGTTTTGTGTGTGTGTTATATTCTCCAGGCCCTCTTTCCTTATGTTGCTTTCTGGTTGTAACTATGTTCCTTTGTAGATCCTATTCGCAATGATAAATCAAAGGTTTGGAGTATAGCAATATGACTGGACCTTCATGCTCCATCTCGCCTTTAGGCTTCTCTGACCAAATTTCTTAAAGCATCGTTCAGGAAAGACGAGCTACTGAGATATCTGATGCGTGTTCAACTCTTGTCGAAAGTTACTTCTTTAGTCCTAATTCCAGCGAGTTTAATGGTCGGACGGCACCCGATTTAAAACACTGACTAAAGAAACAGCGAGATGAAGTTAAAGTTTAACCGTATGAAATTAGTCGACAGTGTTTTAATGAGGATTACTTATCCTAAGCACGGTTGAAATCGCTAACTCGAAATGAATATCAATTATTTGTGTCATATACATGGACGCTGAAATAATTATACCAATATGCCCCCAAAATGTAATTGGAAACTTGTAAAACGGAGTCAGTTTTCTTAACTTACGGGTAAATAAGTGCAGATCTATCAAATTTAATGTCCCCAAATGAGTCAGTCCTCATCCTCTTTGGGGATTTTTTTTTTTTTTTTTTTTGTTGTTGCTTTGTTTTGTTTTTTCTTTAGCTATTCTGTTTTGTATTAAAATTCTGAAATAGGTTCTTGGATTTCTCGGTTTGGGGTTTCTCAGAGTGCTTTTGCGACTAAATGCGGCTGGTCCACGAGCAGGAGTTTTAGTGCATGATAAAAATCGGATTTATAGGGATATATCCTCAGAGGTTAAGAATTAAAGAACAAAGAAAAATAAGACAAAATGGATACAATTAAAAACGGATGTAGATATTAGTCCGTTCGTTATGTTGTACTTTGGAGATGTCATTGAAAAAAAAAAACGTTTTAAGTATAAGAAACGTTAAAATGTATTTGTTCAGAATATCGTGAATCACAGAGTCAATCATTCCAGTATGAAAGAAATTCTTTTATTTCTTAATCATTTCACCCCAAGCAAAACAATAAAGCCACTAAGTTTGCAAGTGGTTACTAAGTATTATAAAATATCGGAAAAAAATATTATTAAAGAGAGAGAACAATAAAAGAACAAGAATTAAGAAGACAGTAGATAACGATTGATATTGCATTTAAATCTTTGAAGAACAATTTTGACTGGGAAACCGGAAGGGAATAGCACAAGCGAGAAGTGCAGTAGAAGAAACTGTTAGCATAGAACTTACGGTTACATCTAGCCAATTCAGCTGTAAAATGATGAGGTTTTATCTACCAATTTTTATTTCACAAGCTGTTTACAGTATGAGATGTTCACTCATCTAATTATAAGACCAGGTTCGACATTGCTAAATTAGACGGTAAAATTGTAAATGCGATTTCTTTTGTTCCCTCTGGGAAAATTCTGGGATTTTTGACAAAAATATAAGAATAAAAATAAAATTTTAAAAAAAGCAGCTATATTATTCTATCTGAATGGGATTACGAGTTATCATTATTTATTTTATTTACATTCGACCTGTTGTCCTGATCTTTGTTGTTGTCAGCACAACGTTTCGGCCGTTGTACCCTCCAGTCTTTATCGTATATATATATATATATATATATAGATTCGGTTGACCTAGAAGGAATTCCGAACTGAATCCTTTATTTAATGTACAGGGGAGACTGTTCTCTTTCTACCAGCCATATCTAGGGATATTTCGTTTAGTTCTTATTTTTAGTATTGCTTAGTTATTGCCTCGGGTCAATAGTGCAACGATTCTTGAACTTTGTGTCACGACCCCGTTTGGCGAAGCGAAATGCGGAGGTTGCGAAAATTAACTTCAAGCATTTGAATTTCAGTGTATATGCTGTTTCACAAATGTTTAACGTGATGCTCCACCCAAGCCCTGCGGTAATAGTTCTCTTCTAAGCGTAACTTAGATGTGACATAAGGCCGAACATGTGGGGCACATAGTGAGGTTCGAACTCACTTTTCAGTTGTAAATGATCTAGCGAGACAAACTTGCTAACCATTACACCACGTCGAGGTGCCCAAAATGTATTTCTAAGAGTAGTTTAGATGTGGCACAAACGCCGAAAGTATGAAGCACTCAGTGAGAATCGAACTCACTACTCAGTCGTAACTTGATTTAGCGAGACAAGCTTGCTTATCATTACACCACGTCTAAGTGCTCAAAGCGCTGCGGTAATAAAACGCACCGTTGCCTTTGCGACAAATGCAATGACAAAGGATGCATTTTTCAGTGTAGATGGTAAATACCTGGGGTCACGAAAAATCTCATCATGAAAAATTAAGAAGCGAGAGCCTAGTTGGTTCGTGGATTTGATGACATCGTAATTGTGAGTTCAATGTTTGGGCCAGGTTGTGTTTACTTGGACTCAATGGGAACGTGCGAGCTATAACTGAAGTTCCCCACCACAGCAAGAGTATTGCCGTAAAAGTTCAACGGCAGTAATCAAATTGATTGGTTCACTCGAACAAAAATAAGGAAAAGTATTATGCGGAATAAATTTTGCAGATTAGCGTTTATTGTATTTTCTTCAAACCCCGAAATTTGTCAGAATCGACAAAAAATTTAAAATCATTTTAGAAGCGGGGTCCTATTCATAATATAAACAAATCGATCACTGACTTTTAGAAGCGTTATCTGTACTTTTTTTTATTACAAATGCTAGATTTGAAAATTTGTTTATCTCATTGATAACAGCTTGCTATTACAAATTGAAAAAAAAAGCATCGTCAGAAGTACTTAGTTATTTTTTA
>CAHIKZ030005193.1:915000-930000 GCA_903632075.3 Acanthosepion pharaonis | reverse complement strand
GAGATTTCAAGTATGGGGAAAAGAGTTCGCAGGGAGAAATTTTAAATTTCTTGATATCTATATCTATAACTATATTCGATAATTTGCAAAGAGTTACGGAGCATGATCTCTCTCTCTCTCTCTCTCTCTCTCTATATATATATATATATATATATATATATATATATATATATATATAATATATATTATTAAATATAACAGAAATGAATGTCATTTATGTCAGACCATGAGCCGTTCTAATGTTGAAATGTTTGCTTTAATTTCGGGGTGAAAATAAAAAAAAAAGATATATATATATATATATATATATATATATATATATATAAAAAGTGAACATAGAAGTCAACACTTAGAGGTGACAGTCTGTTTCATGACAGATGCAATCGTCATGCCACACGATTGCATCTAGCACGAAACAGACTGTCGCCTCTAAGTGTTGACTTCTATGTTCACTTTTATATTTACACACGTTCTATCTCTGATATTGAGCACTTTATCCCATTAATATAGCACTTCTTAAGACTATATTTCTTCATATATATATATATATATATATATATATATATATATATATATTATATATATATGTAAAAAATTAAGCAACTAAAAAAAATAAACGTTAACCAGCGAATTTCTGGAAGATACCGCATTTAAAACGAGCGCTCTTTCTGGCTCAGAATTGGAGCATTATTAGTAAAATATAAGATTAAATGTTCACTTCTCTGTCCCTACTTTGGGTTTCGCAGAGATTAAATCCAATCGTGAGGTGACTTGATAGTAAAACTGAATTTAATTTAAAAAAGAAATAAAAACTTTTCTTCAAAAGAAAAAGAAAATATTTAATAAATATTATTTCTGTAATTAAATTCAGTCTATATATATATATAAAAGTATATATATATATATATATATATATATATATATATATATATATATATATATATACTTATGTTTTTAGGAATATATTTTTCATTTATCAGTCCTACATATTTTAATTTAGTGCTTTATTTATTTCCATCTAACGGCAAATCTTAGAAAAATATGCTCATATTTTTTCTGACAAGTTTTCACGAATATTCAGACCGGTAGATGGAAATAAATAAATATACTGTTTAATAAATGAATAAAAACAGGGTAACTACTTAAATATGAGGATCCATTAAAAATAACGTTTAAGCAATAAATTAAAATACACTTAGGTGCACGAAATACAATTGCCAGTATGATTAAATTGTTTCTTTTAATTTCCCTCCCCCGGAGGTTATTTAGTGCAGTAAACTTATTATTTTACAAATCCTTTTCTATGTGGTACAGTTATTTTATTACAGGAAAAAAAAATTCGCTGCTTATTTTATAAGTTGAAAACTTCCCGATGGTATGAAGGCGATTGTATTTGGTAGAAAAGAGGATATATATATAGATATATACTGGCTGGCTACCCATTTTCCAAGCACATCCGTCTATTAAAGCGGCTCTATTGCACAGGTATATTTGGGTTTATTCAAACCCACGGGGCCCGTCTATGCTTTATACTGCAACTATTCTGAGTTTTTGGAAGAGATGACGTGATCGAGTATTTTTTTTTTTTAACAAGGAGAGTACGTTCAAATTCTCGGTCAGGATTAATTGTGTGAGCACAACCGTCGACGGATCCCAAACGGTTCTGTCTGCCTAAATGGTATGGTTTTCAGGCACTTTCCAAAGCTGACTCACGCTGGAATTGCCGATAATATCAAGAAATCACCTTCCTAACATGAGATTCGAACTCATGGTCGGAAAGCGAACATTCAAATATGCACAGCGCGGATGTGGTTATTAAGTCCAAAACGGTTGACAGTGTGCTGAGTGTTCATTAGAACGTGAAAAAATTATCCAATATGGATGTTTTTTTCTCTGTGTTAGAGTCATGGTCATTGTCAACAGTTTTGCATTTAAAAGCAGAATGAAAAATTACGGTAATGGTTAACAATGCACAACTTTGTATAAATACTTTTTTTTTTTAAGCGTTTCACCCCAAGCAAGGCGGGAAGCCACTAGTACGCAACGGGTTACAGAGAGTTGGAGCGAGAGCAAATAGGAATGATAGAGGAAAAGATGAAGAGAAGGATAGGGGATAGATCAAGGCATCTGGAGACGTCCATTGACATTACATTTGAATAGTTGGAGATTATAGCTATCAGGGAAACAGAAAAAATTATTTCTCTCTTATATCTCTATCTACTTCTCTCTCTCTCTCTCTCTCTCCCTCTCTCTCTCTCTTTCTACTTATCTCTATATTCTTCTCTCTCTCTCTCTTTCTCTTTTTGTCTCTCTCTCGATTTAACTCTCTCTCTCTCTAACTCTCTTTCTCTCTATTTATCTTTCTCTCTATTTATCTCTCTCTTTATCTTCTACTTATCTCTCTCTATCTCTCGCTATTTATCTCACTCTCTTTATCTCTCTCTATTTATCTCTGTCTTTACCTCGTTCTCACTCTATTTATTTTTCTCTTTTTCTTCCATCACTCTATTTATCCGTTTTTACCTCAGTCTCTCTTTCTATTTATCTATTTACTTATCTCTCTTTTTTTTTTTTATCTCTCTCTATTTATCTCTCTTTGCATTTATATTTCTGTTTTTCTCGCTCTTTATCTATCTATCTATCTATCTATCTATCTATCTATCTATATATATATATATATATATATATATATATATATATCTACCTCACTATCTCTGTATCGTTCTCTTTACCTCTCTCTCTCTATTTATCACTCTCTTTATCACTCTCTTTACCTCTTTCTCTCTCTCTATCTATTTCGATCTTTTTATCTCTTTCGTTTTTTCTTTCTCTCTCTTTATGTCGTTTTCTTAATCTCTCTCTTTACCTCTCACTCTCTCTTTTTTTTGACTGAATTTACTTTGATTTGTAATCAACAATGCTGCGTCATTCACTGAGGATCCCATTCGCGCAAAATAGATGCAAATAAATGAGCAAAGTAATTAAAAATTATCATGCAGTCAGACTGTTTCGCTGACAAATATTTTACAAGTATGTGAACAGTCTGAGAGGCTAGAAAGTTTGATCATTCACAGCCAAACCATTTCAAAAAGAATAATGGAATGAGTTATACCCTGATGTCATTGTTCAAAAAGGAATCGATGAGCATTGTTCAAATTCAGGCGTAGTTTTTTGTGTCCTGTTTCGAAAAATGTCCCTTGGAAATGAACTGAGATAAATAGATAGATAGACAAAGAAGTTATCACTTTCAACGTTATTTTTAGTGGATGCACATATTTGAGTAGACGCCCCGTTTATTTATTTAAACAGTATATTTATTTTCATATGGCAGTCTAAATAGTCAAGAAATCTTATTAAAGAAAAATATGTGCTCTCAGGATTCAAACCTGCGCCCCGCAAACCCACTGAGCAGAAGGGAACCGTTAGATCCGACGTGCTTATACCGACTCAGCCACGAAGAACCTTTGCCGATGAAGTTCCCTCTGCAAATATACTGTTTGATAAATAAACGAATCGCCTACTCAAGTAAGAGTATCTACTAAAATAACGTTTAAAGTGATAACACCTGTCAATTTAATAAATAAAAAATCCATTAATAGACAAAGATATATCAGAATACACTGAGATAGATAGATAGATAGATAGATAGATAGATAGATAGTCCCACAGGAGAAATGTAACTTTATTGTAAATTTACAAATATGAGAATCTACTAAAAATAACGTTTAAAGTGTTAGATTAATAAGTAAAAATCCATTAATAAACAAAGATATATATATGGACTGAGATAGATAGATAGATAGATAGATAGATAGATAGATAGATAGATAGATAGATAGATAGAAGCAGACATAGATAGTGTTGTGGCCTTGTTAGGGCCAGAAATAAAGACACAAGAAAGTAATTGAGTTAAGCAAATATATTATCAGAAAAAGTAACGCAAGCATATACAAACGAGAGTGTTACAGCAAGAAAGTTCGGTCTGACTGTCAGAGCTGACTGCTGAAAACTTCACCTTCCAATAGGCAGTACCTGCTCCTATTTATATCTGACCGAGTTCATGCGTGTGTGGGTAAATTACCATAACAGATAGATAGATAGATAGATAGATAGATAGATAGATAGATAGATAGATAGCCTAACAGAGATTTTCCCTCTCTAAAGTGGTTTTGAATTCGTAGTTATCCTTCTCCAAAACTGGTTGTCCTGCAAAGACAAAAGAAACCAATATGCGGAGTTTCAATGTGATTTGGCCGTAAGCCAAAATCCACTTGATGTAGGTTATTTTTAAGAGTCTCAAGTTAAACCTGTCTATTACTTCAAACCTTCAACAAGATATCAATTAGCAAAAAGTGTCAGTAAAACATTAAGATGTGTGCGTGGAATTGCTGTTATACCAAAGCAGACCGGGCTGTCTAAGAGAAGGACAACCCTTAATCTAGAACCGGTAAGACGTGGGACGGGCATGTCCACTCAGCAAAAAGCTACTTGCTACGGAATCTGGAGTAGCAAAATCTAGTTTGTACTTCTCTTCCGCTGAGAGTCTACAGGAGAGTTTTCAAACGTCTCATATGTCCAGTATCAAAATGTCGAATTGTCCCATATCAAAATGCGACATTGTCTTGTATCAAAATGTGAAATTGTCCCGTATCAAAATGCGACATTGTCTAGTATCAACATGCAGCATTGTCTCGTATCAAAATGCGACATTGTCCGGTATCAATATGCGGTATTGTCCCGTATCAAAATGCGGCATTGTGTCGTATCAAATATGTGGGATTGTCTCGTATAAGAATGTGGTATTGTCTTGTAGCAAAAAGTTTGGTTGTCTTGTATCAAAATGCGCCATTGTCTCGTATCAAAATGTGGGATTGTAACGTACCAAAATGCGGCATTGTCTCGTATCCAAATGCGGTATTGTCCTATATCAAAACGCATCATTCTTTCGTAGCAAAATGTGGGATTGTCTCGAATCAAAATGCTGCATTGTCTCGTATGAAAATGTTGGATTGTCTCGTATGAAAATCTGGAATTGGCCCGTATCAAAATGCAGCATTGGTTAAGTATCAAAATGCGGCATTGACCCGTATCAAAATGCGACATTTCCTGTATCAAAATGTGGCATTGTCTCGTATGAAAAATGTGGGTTAGTTCCGTATCAAAATACGGCATTGTCTCGTTGCAAAGTGTTGGATTATCCTGTATCAAAATGCAGCATTGTCACGTATGAAAATGTGGGATTGTCCCGTATCAATCTGCGGCATTGGCTAAGTATCAAAATGCAGGACTGCTTCGTACCAAAATGTGGCATTGTGTCGTATCAAATATGTGGGATTGTCCCGTATGAAAATGCGGTATTGTCTCGTAGCAAAATGTTTGATTGTCTCGTATCAAAATGTCGGATTGTAACGTATCAAAATAGGGCAATTTCTCGTATCAATTTGTGGGATTGCCTCGTATCAAAATGAGGCATTGTCCCGTATCAAAATGCGGCATTGTCTCGTAGCAAAATGTTTGATTGTCCTGCATCAAAATGCGGCATTGTCTCGTATGAAAATCTGGGATTGTCCTGTATCAAAATGCAGCATTGTCGTCTCGTATCAAAATGCGGCATTGTCCCGTATCTAAATGCGGCATTGGCTCGTATCCAAAATGTAGGATTGCCCCATATCAAAATGAGACATTGTCTCATATCAAAATGTGGAATTGTCCCGTATCAAAATGCGTCATTGGCTCGTATCAAATTGTTGTCTCGTATCAAAATGCGACATTGTCTCGTATCAAATTGGGGGTTTGTCTCGTATTAAAATGCGACATTGTCTCATATCGAAATGCTTCATTGGCTCGTATGAAAAATGTGGGATTGTCTTGTATCAAAATGCGACATTGTTTCGTATCAAAATGTGGGATTGTCTTGTATCAAAATGCGACATTGTTTCGTATCAAAATGTGGGATTGTCTTGTATCAAAATTTGTTTCGTATCAAAATGCGGATTGTCTTTGGCGACATTGTCTCGTATCAAATTGTGGGATTGTCTTGTATCAAAATGCGACATTGTTTCGTATCAAATTGTGGAATTATCCCGTATCAAATTGCAGTATTTTCTTGTATCAAAATGCTGACAATGGTTGAGAAACTCCGGGTACCGTATTTTCATTTTAAGGAGTTGACAGCGTTAGTCTACAGTGTTAACATTGACTCCGAAATCCAAACGTGCATTGGAATGGCAAATGATGCCTTCCAAACAATAAACAAAGTTCTAGAAAACAAGAAAATTTTGATTGAAACAAATAAAAGAGATAAAGTGACAACCGGTGTCAACGGAGATCTGTTTTTAGCAGGATGCCATGGAGAAGACCATGAACGGAGTGCGTAGGTAAAGAGGAGTTCTTCAAGAAAAGCGAAAAAAAATTAAAATTCTTATAGTCAGAATCAGAAAGAGACAGATGGAATTACTTGGAGATATAATGAGGAAAGAAGGCTCGGAAGAATTGATACTTACTGGATGTATGGAATGTAAAAGAATTAAGGGAAGGCAGTGGGCGAACCTACATGATGAGCTTGTATAAATGGATGGCGGAACCGAGGATAGAGGTGATCGTAAAATGTTATTAAGATCTACAAGAATAGGAAGTTGTGAAGAGTCATGATTGGTCACATCCCGAAGGTACAACGCACATAGAAGAAGAAGAAGAAGAAGAAGAAGAAGAAGAAGAAAGAAGAAGAAGAAAGAGTTTATTATCTATGGGATGCACAGATAGATATTAGGTCTATTCAGAAAGGAGAGTACTCACTTGACAAACAGTTTACAATCTGACTAGATCCTCAACCAATGATGAACGAAAGGCGTAGATGACTGTAAAACGTTAAAAAAATGGCGTTTGGCTAAGTCAGCAAATAAATCATAAAATAAATACATAAATAAAATAGGGAATATTTTTCGGGAGTCACGACTGGAACCGGAAAATAAAATAAAACATACAGACGGAACGCGCTGCGAGATATTGATAAGAGAAGACAGTTCGGAATGGAATGAAAGTAAAGACCGTATCACTTCTACACGAAGCGCATGCGTGGACATCCATCTCCCATTCTCCTCCTGCTGCTATTTACGACAACAAGACAACTATTCCATCTTTACGTGAAAATCGTTTTGGACCAAGCAGTAATAGTAGTTGAAGTTAAAGAGAAATTCGAAGCATCAGACGGCGGGAGGTAGGGCAGACGCAGAAACGGGCCGGTACTTATTTTACATACTATAGAATGACCTCGCGTTCCAAGAGGTTTCGGTCTGATGCAGAGAGCCTAATCCCTGTCAACAGAATCGGTTTTAATGGCCATCTTCTACGTTGTTGACTCTTCTTTCTTTCGATAACTCCCCTTCCTTGCCTTGTTCTGCCTGTCTATCTATCGCTGGGCACCAACTCTAAAACCGCCCTTATAATACTCGCCCCTACCATTTTTGCGGCAGATATTTCATGTCAGGAATGATTTAGTGAAAGTTGGAGAGGAAGAATAGTTTCGTTTCTGCTCGGCATATGGTTACAGCAGTATCATCATCATCATCATTAGCAGCAGCAGCAACAGAAAAAGAAGAAGACGTGGAGAAAAAAACGAAGAGAAAGAAGTGAGGTCTGTGGAAGAAGGATGAGGGAGATAATTAAAGAGGAAAAGACGGAGACAAAAGCACAAAATGAATGTAAATGACAGAGAGAGAGAGAGAGAGAGAGAGAGGTTGAACGGTTGAAAGAAAGAGTGAAAATAAGAAAAAGTAAAACAGGATAAAGAGAAGGAAGAAAACGGGAATCTGAAAGCCGAGCCAAGTAATAGAAAAAGAATAATAATTATGAGTTCGAGAAGAATGAAAAAAAAAAGAAATAGAAACAAAATGAACGAAGCAGACGATAAGGATAACGTTAAAAATCGCATTAGCAAAAAAGGAAAAATAATAAATACTAAGAAGAACCGTAGATATAGATAAAACTTCTTTTATACATGCTGTTTCCTTTCAGAACTGGGTGATCATGGCTCTCCATATCATCCTATCTTTAGTTCCGCTGAGTAACTTTTTCCTATCTTTCTTTATCTTTGTCCCGCCATCCATTTACACATACTCGTTGAGTACGTTATTGACTATTTCTCTCTGTTTCTTATTGCTTCCAATGTATCCTGTGAGTATTAGATTCTCTAGTCCTTCTTTCCTCAGTGTGTGTCCTCGAAATTTTAGTTATCTTTTACAGGGGTTTCCTTGTAGTTGTTACCTTCTGCTTTTATATACCATAATCTTACAAAAAGTTGTCGATCATGGCTCTCCACGGCTTCATGCCTCTTTTTCCTTTAATAGTTCCCTTTTTGGTCATTGTTCTGTCATCCATTCCTTCAAACTCATCTGTTCGCTGTCCCACAGCTTATCTTGCCTTCAATAAAACTGAGTATCAAATTCTACAGGTCCCCTTTCCTCTTTGTACGTCCCAGAAATACCAACTTTTCTTTCTGATTTTAAGTATAAGTATGAGAACTGAGAGAAAAAAAACTCTTCGCATAAAATTTTCAATTACATCAAGTCATTCAACTGTAAAATGGTGGGACCTAGCTGCCAATCTAGTACTGCGTTTAAATTTGTAAAGACGAAGTACGAACGAGGAAAACTCATCAGAACAATTACGATGGAAATATTTATAGAAAAGACAGAGGGAAGCTACGTTAGGGCGATGGATAAGTGATTGAATCCAAAGTGCCTGGTCAGGACCTATACCATTGCAGATTCTTCTTTGAAATTCATCAAGAATCTCTAAATACATAGCAGGAGCACCAGACCACAATGTGACAGCAATATTCAATGCATGAATTCAATCTATGGGGAAAGAACTTACCGCCATATAGGGGATTAATTAAAACTAAGTAATATGTAAGACAGGATATAAACGGCTATTAGTGAGGGCGGTTCAAAAAGCAATTATCTGACCATACAAATCAGTTGTATACAAATCAGAATCCATCTTAAAGAAAAAAATATATAATTGATTTGTACTTTGAGATTCAAATGAATCTTCCAACTTAATTTCATGCCAGAATAATTTAGGGAGAGTTGGAGTGTTTCTGCTGAGCAAATGGTTTAAAGATCGGGGTTCGTCCTTGTAATAAAAAAAAATTGACTGATCGTGGATATCATTATTTTAGCGGACTGTAGAGTAAAACTGAAAGGGTAGACATTATATCTAAAATTTGCGTCAAAAATGATCGGGCAAGGTTTAACGTTCGTGTCCGCAAAAACCCGGATGTCAAAACGATTTTTTCCCTTTACATGGCTATTATTTTAACTACCTTCACTCCACGGTAATGTTTATTGTTTTAAAAAGTGATGATTAGAATTGTAATAAAACCTAACCACCTAAATGTTGGAAAGTAAATTTATACATTTTTTTTTTGTACTTGAGAATTTGCAACAAAAATATTAAACACAAGTTATGACCTTGTTTATTTAACAAATAATGTTATATTTGCAACGCTCTAAAATATAATACAAGTGTAGTAAAACTAATGCAATATTCATCATTTACCAATTTATGAAGAAATAAATACAAAAAATATTATTCATAATCATTTACTAAATTATTAAAATATGTGAACCAACCATAAGAAAATTATTATTATTTACCATTTTATAAAATTCGAATCGATTGACAACGAGCTGATGTTTTGCCAGCCATTCCAATAAACAGTATAATAAATAAGTAGTGTAAATAAACAATTTAGTCTTTATTATTTTTGTCAATTCTCAAGAACAAAGAAGATGTAAAAATTTACTTTCATATTTTTAGATTTTATTACAATTCTAATCATCGCTTTTTGAAAATAATAAACATTTCCGATGAGTGAAGGTAGCTAAAATGATAACAGTGTCAAGGTAAGAATTGTCCGTTTGACACATCGTTTTGTTGCGGGATAGAAGTTTAAAAATTGCTAAGTATCGACCATGACGGGCCTATTGGTAACCGTCATTGGTAACCATCATTGATAAACATCGTTATCATTATACTATTATCATTGGTAACCATCATAGTTAACCATCACTGGTAACCATCATTATCAATATATCATTATCATTGGTAACCATCACTGGTAACCATCATTATCATTATATCATTATCATTGGCAACCATCATTAGTAACCATCACTAGCAACCATTATTATCCTTATATCATTATAATTGGTAACCGTCATTGATAACCATCACTGGTAAGCATCATTATCAATATATCATTATCATTGGCAACCATCATTAGTAACCATCACTAGTAACCATTATTATTCTTATATCATTATCATTAGTAACCATCATTGATAACCATCACTGGTAACCATCATAATCATTATATCATTATCATTGGTAACCATCACTGGTAACAATCACTGGTAACTTATTGGTAACCATCATTATCAGCGAATTTGGAACTGTTATGGGGGAGCCTAGAAACGTCATATGTAAGAATTTAAAATCTGATGGGGAACAAAAATCATCCAAATTAGAACATTATAAAAACATCAGCTAGGATACAGACTCAAGTGAGCGCGTGGTTATGAAAGCTGCTTGGGTTCGAATCTCACCATGGTCAGTTTGCTCATAATATTAGTTTGGGGAGACGATCGCAGTATTCGGCACCGTTGCAAATTTCGTAAGAACTATACCAAAAGAGGAACCAAAGCTTGGGGAGTGAAAATGGGTAGATGAAACAGTTTGGAAGCCGTTGGTGTTTGTGCTTAGCAGAAAGTCACAAGTTATCTTGATTCGATTATCTTGGTTCGAGATTACGAGATTAAGCCAGATTTTGCGATCTCTACCAGAAACTGTAACTATGGTCTTTACAGTATAAAGCAGAGGCTGTCTCCCTGGGTGACGAAGAAACACCCCCGCGCTCTGCAGAACCATGCAGACTAATCATCCCAGCAGGCGAGCAACCAGTCAGTATTACCGATGCCAGTTTTTAAAATAATAAAAATTGCCGAGGATGTATACGCTAATGGCAGTGACACATCGTTATTTTTTGGTGGGTGCGTTTGTTAAACATTGCCGAAATCGGTATACAAATTATTATTGTTCAATTGTCGGAAGACTGTTGGGGAAATTTCTTATTCTTCTCAAAGCTACATTCAATTCAACGAGACAAAACTGTTACTAAAATAAGCTGTCACTTGATCTGAATTGAAATCCACATGCTAATATTGGTGTTAAAACTCGCTGAGTGGAAACATATCGGCGATATACGGTAGCAACAGCAAGATGGCCGTGCAGAATCAAATGTGTAGAAGTCAATGATGATAATAGAGAACGACATGAAACTGAAGTGAACAAATGAAGTAAGTCAAATGGTGAATGGGAACATAATGGGTATGGAGCAGTTCTTTCATTTACTTAAGCCAGTTGTCGTATTTTTCAAGAAATATAAAAAAAAAAACACATGAACCAAACCACATGTGCATTGACGATTTTCTAAAGAATAAGTTCGTTAAGGATTTCGTTAATGCTCAGGCTTTTCAGAATCAATGAGCCAAAGTAAGGTCATATCCATTTATCCTGTTTTGTCCACATCTATCTATCTGACTGCCTGTTATATAGCGTACCTATAAACACTAATTGTATATGTCCCAATCCTCATAAATACGTTGGAAACTATTGTAAGTGGTGATAATATGCTGTTTAATTAGTCCAACACTAGCAGTGGGTTACTTACACCACGCCGCTGGCGAGTATTGTATTTTGTTGATGTTATAAAGATTACAATTTCATTTCCAATCTCCGTTTTGGTTATTCCTCATTCAGTAAACTTTTCTAGGTTACAACCCTATCTATCTAGAGACAGATCTCAGTCTGTACATTATCTATCTATCTATCTATCTATCTATCTATCTCTCTCTCTCTCTCTCTCTATATATATATATATATATATATATATATATATATATATATATAGATAGATAGATAGAGAGAGATAGAGGGGATAGAGAGATCTCATGTGTTCATTATCTATCTCTCAATTTCTCTCTCTCTCTCTCTCTCTCTATATATATATATATATATATATATATATATATATATATAAAATCAATCTGTTCGTGTGTATATATATATATGTATATATATATATATATATATATATATATATATAGATACACCTAGTGAGCCAGACAAACCTACCTAGGTTTCACCTAAACGGATCGTCAGGGAAAGCTTGGCCAAGCTTTCCCTGATGATCCGTTTAGGTGAAACCTAGGTAGGTTTGTCTGGCTCACTAGGTGTCTCTAGGTCTGCTCTACAGTTGTATTGAGCTCTTTTGTTAGTTAGTTGTTACTCGTATCGGTTTTTTTTTTTGGGCTTCAGACCTGCATCTGTGCGATTTTTTGTCGGCAGAAGTTCATGTTTGTAGCTCTTTCTTTTTTAAAACCTTTTTTTTTCCTCGAGATTGATTTGATTAGCAAATCAAAAATTCGAGGGTTTTCGAAACGAGTCTAGTTATATATATATATATATATATATATATATATATATATATATATATATATATATATCTTGGTAGGTTTCTCTGACTCTCTAGGTTTGACTAGGTCTGCGCTCTACTTTTGTATTGAGCACTTTTTAGTTAGTTGATTACTCGTATCGGGTTTTTTTTTCTTCGGGCTTTGGACCTGTATGGTGTACGATTATTTTCGCCAAACTTTCATGTTCATAGCTCTTTCTTTTTTTAAAACATTTCTTTCCTTCGAAATTGATTTGACCATTAGCAAATCAAGAAACCGAAGGTTTTCCGAGACTACTGTAGTTACCTATATATATATATATATATATATATATATATATATATATATATATATATATATATAGTGTAAAAAATGCTTTTACAAACTTAATTATTAGACAATATATTTATTTATTTTTGTCTACCGGCTTGAATATTCGAGAAATCTATATCTATATCTATATGTGTGTGTGTGTGTGTGTGTGAAGAGAGAGAGAAAAAGAAAGAGAATAGTAATGATAATCTATATCTATATGTGTGTGTGTGTGTGTGTGTGTGTGTGTGTGTGTGTGTGGAGATAGAGAGAAAGAGAATAGTAATAATAATCTATATTTATATATGTGTGTGTGTTTGTGTGTGGAGAGAGAGGGAGAAAGAGAATAGTAATGATAATCTATATCTATATATGTGTGTGTGTTTGTGTGTGTGTCTGTGTGTTTGTGTGGAGAGAGAGAGAGAAAGAGAATAGTAATGATACTCTATATCTATATGTGTGTGTCTGTTTGTGTGCGCGTGTGTGTGTGGAGAGAGAGAGAGAGGAAGAGAGAGAGAAAGAGAGGGAGATAGAAAGAGATAGAGAGAGAGAGAAAGAGAATAGTAATGATAAAATGTGTTGTGCGGGCAAATTTCCTCTTATTCCTCCCGAAATTCTCGTCGTTAAATCCGTTCACTCAGTCGAAGCGCAAATCAATTAATGGTGATCAGAAACAGTCACGTTGAAACATGTTTCTTCACTTCATCCAATATCTGAAAAAAAGAAATTAAAACAAAATATTCAATTTGGAAAAGTGAAATTTCTTTATTCATCTTTTCTTTTTTTTATTTTCAAATATAAATGCATTTCGTTCACTTTTTAAAAAAAAAATAAAATCTTTGTTCTCGAAATAGATACTACAAAGAGAAACAGGCCCACTATGAAATAAACAACATCAAACAAAATCATTTTATTGTTCTTGTTTACGAACAAAGAAGAAACAGAGAACCTCTGCCAGTCTGTTCTGTTCGACGGTGGCTCTCAGGAGTTCCGGCACTATCAATGTCCGTTCACTCTTTCCTTAAAAAGAGGCTGCGACGTTTCCCTTTTTGTTGGTTTTATCCTACAGGATGGTCTGAAAATCTTGGCACCCTTACATAATATAAATTTCTATTTCAACGCTCAAGGAGCGAATTTCACATAAACGATACCAGAAGGACGCCGTCCGGAGAGCCTTTGCAACAATCAGCAAAAGACGGCTTCGTAAAAGATCACACAAGACCTGGCGCCGCATCATCTTCTGCCACGAAAATGATGGATGTCCATACAGACCTTCTCGATGTGTGACAGCATCAATGAGAGTTGAATAAACTGAATCCAGTACATGTGCTTTGTATTACTTGTTCTTTTATTGTTCTCATTACTTTTCGCTGTAGGTGATAATACTTTCGGACTACCCTGTATAGTGGTAGTTTGATGGTTTTCGTCCTTCCAATCTCCCACTTGTCACGGCAATCCTGGTGTTATAGACAAGCCTATGGTTGCAAGAAAGAAATACGACAACAGCAGAAATAGATTTACGTGATTTATTTCAATAGGAACGTGTAGGTTTGGGACAGCTACCTTGTGGTATAGTTCATAAGCCGGCTCCCGATCTGGGTTGATCTCTCATAGTAGTTCTCACTGGTTGGCGTGGCGCTCCTCCTGCTGACTGCTACTGACTGCTACTGACTGTCCAGACTGACCGTGACAGATCTCTTCCCTGGCCTCCTGTTGACTGCTAGTACTTCCCCGTGTGATCCCTTTTATGGCGTTTTTTATGGCTTAACAGGCTCGAAAAATGACGCGAGTATAATTAGGAGGGAAGCTTTTTTATTGGTCGAAAAATAGAAACACTTTAAAATATTATTTTATTTTTCGACCGGAACTCATGCGTCGGGCCTATGCGCAAACGACGATAATGGTCATTTTGTGACGGGGCCTTGTCCCGTTCACATCCGGCTCTCGCTCTTGAGTATGTTAGTTTACTTGACCTGCAAATCAGCCGAGATATGTCTTATTTTATTTTATAACACTGGATTGAGACAATGAAAGACACGACCGTTGTTAATCCGGGTCTCGGCCTCTCCGGCATGGCGTTGCTTTGATTCTTCTTATCCCTGACCCTTTCAATTTATTCAATCATGTATTCACCATGATTTGCAACATCCGGTTGTCAAGTAGCTCTTTT
>CAHIKZ030005193.1:895000-912500 GCA_903632075.3 Acanthosepion pharaonis | reverse complement strand
TGTATCACTCTATCTGTGTATCTCTCTTCTAACATCACTGGCAGCAGTACAAGTACACACTGGACGAGTCCACTTGTATGAAAAAGGGGTGGACCTCATAACAATTTATTTATCAAAATTAGAACAAGGTATTCAAATGGATGTTGATTTTACAACCTATTTCACAAAGCTTCACAAATGTTCAGTATACTCATCACCTGTGGCCAGACAAACCGTCAAGTCGGTAGTCCAGCTCCTACCAAACACGTTGTAGCATGTCTCGTGTAACATTCTACAGTGCCTTAGTGCAGACTTATATCAATCGTGCTAGTGATAATGACAATGTGCTTTTGAAATGTTCACCACCATCCACTTGACTTGACACCTTGTAATTTTTTTCTATGGAACTATATGAAAGGACTTCTATATCCCGCATCTTCCTCAAACCTAGACGAATTTAAGCAGAGAATCACATACTTGAATTGTAGCGAAGATCCGCTCAGCATAGTTGCAGTATAACTCACTGGTTAGCTCTGCCGGTGTTGAAACATATATGGGCCTGAACAGACAGGTATGCTTAGAAACGAACAGCCAACTCAGAAAAAGCTTTTTATTTTTACTGAATTAACTTAGATAAATGTTAGAACGATTCATTCATCGAATCCGTGTTAAGTTACTAGGTACACGTCAACCTTGTTAAATATAAATTAGCTGGAGACGAAATTACAAATTGAGAAACTGTAAATAAAGTACTGGTTTTCTTAAATTTTGTTTGTAAAGAAAGCATAAATAAAAAAAGCAACCTAGATAGGGATCGACTGAGTTTTAAAAGACAATGTTGAAAAGTCTGTTAACACAGAAACTAATAAGATTATTTAGGTCTAAAGTATGAAGCTTGTTCTAAGCCTCGGTTTTGAGTGCAAAGCAAATTACCGTCCAAATTACATCTACGGCACCACTTCCAAAAATCTTTTTATTACGAGAAAGGAAATGTAAAGTAAGATCGTTTTATTTGATGTTGTGGTGTAGTGGATATCGACACGTAATTGCTAATCGGGGAGCAGATTTCAAATTCCTGTTGGCTTCGTTATATTCCCTTACGCGCAATTACTATATATTTTTTAGTTAAAAGATTATTTAATTTTTTTAAAACCCATTCCCGTCACAAACGGTACATAAACGGTGAGATTTTCCCGGGTTTTCTTATTTAAAATTTTTGACAAATCTTAATTCTTAAGTTAAACATTGAAAAAGCTCATAGCGAACTAAAGCAATTCCTCTATCACATCATTAAATATTTGTGCATGACAATTTTAAAAAAATAATTAATAAATATGAATGCTGGTCATTATTTCAAAAAATGGGTACAAATGAAAAGATTTGAATATAATTTTTGTAGTTTTCTGTGGTATACTTTTTTGATCAGACCTCATATATATATATATATATATATATATATATATATATATATATATATATATATATATATATATATACAGAGAGATGTATGGTTAATACTGATTAGTGTGTTAGTGTGTGTCACTATATCATTCTGTAGCATATTTTGTCACCTCCTGTTCAATATTAGTCATCATATTTTTTACACCTTCAAATAAACAAAATATTGCCTTTAACAAAAAATTGTAATCTCAAATTTTCATCCAGTCTATATATATATATATATTTGTGTGTATCTATTTCTCTTTCTCACTATATATATATATATATATATATATATATATATATATATATATATATATATATAATGCGAATATCAGTGTGTCACTGCGTCACACTTTTTCAACTTTACTCCTAGAGGCCGTAGCCCAACATATACCATTTTGGAATCAGGCCGACTATGTGAGAAAATTAAAAACATTCTGAGCTGGATCCGGACCAGCAATCCTGAATTTTTGGATCCCCCAAATTTTCATTACTGCGATTGTTTTCGGATTCCGCCATCTTTGCTTCTACCAATAAAAATAATTAAAGGGACACAACTCCCTAAATTTCAATAGCTCATGTTCAAATGAAAAAAAATACTGTTCTCAAATTACAGTGTTTCAAAATAAAATTGTCCTTGTATTCAACTTTACTCCTAGAGGGCGTAGTCCAACATATCATACCATTTTGGAATCAGGCTAACTCTGTGATCAAATTGGAAATATTCTGGGTCAGGTCCTGAACCACAATCCTGAAATTATGGATTCTCAAGTTTTCATTACTGCCATTGTTTTCGGCTATTTTTTTACCTGATTTTTTATGACGATTTTTTTTTTGTACGATAACAATTTCTATAAGTTGGAAATAAATTTGGGAATAATCAAAATTAATTGCGAAATCCAACTACTACTACTGCTACTACTACTACTTCTTATTCTACTATTATTACTATTACTACTGCTACTTTTTTCTTCTGCCGTTACTAACACAAATTTATTTTCTTCTTCTTTCTATATCTCAATCTACAGGGGATGCTGAAAACTTTTCGATCCTACCCACTTCTCAACATCTGAAAGTTATTTTGCAACTGAAAATGATGTCCTTTCTTACACTAGACCTGAGTTTACCAATCTTCTTGGTCCCGCGCGGATCTTGAGCAAGATAAACAATTTAAATCTCTATAAAAGTAAACATGAAAAAAGAATTTATTTGCAATACTTACTATTTGCAAAAAATGAAGTTAAACTTAAAAAGTGCAGTTGTCTCGATGACCGAAAGAAAGTGTAGTTGTCGCTTTGGAAATGAAGTTCCTGTTCCTGCAAAAATTAAGTGACAAGTGTCTGTCATACTTATCTGTGTATAATTGTGTTTGCTAACTTGCAGTGTGAAGATTTTGAGACCTAAGCTACAATACGGTCTTGAAACTCTCCACGACTATAACCTCTTGAAATTGTTAAATCATGTTCATATTCTAAATTTGGTTGATAGACGAATCTCGGCCACAACTGAGAGATTAAAGATATTCAGAGAATGCGGTAGGATTGTAATCATGGACAGTTATGCAGAAGCTGTCAGGCATGGAGATGTGAAAATATTTGAATGCCAACTAGAAATTATATCGAGTGAACGCCTCCGAATTGATTTTACTTCATTTTCAGCGAGGTAGTGATAATTCTTTTTGAAATGAGGTGTCACTTGATGAAATATAGTTAACCAACTAAAAGCCAGCGACAAAATAACATTCTATATGCATTGAGCGATGTAGGGGTCTCGCCGATCGAAGAAATTCAAACTGACAAGTGAAAAGAGTCGGTGGCAACGAATTTTAGTGGGTAAAATCTCCAGATGAGACATGAACTTAAAACTGTTACTACTACTACTACTACTACTATAGAATATTACATTAATGATAATAACAATATTAGTCATTTCCTTATAAGAAAACATTTAGCATTTATTGACCAAGCAGCTAGTATTAGTGTCGGTTGAAATTTGTAAAATTTTTCTCTTGAAACAAGCTTTCAAGAAAATAAGGTTTTCATGTCCAGTAGTTGTTATGGCTCTTTCTAGTACTGATGGAAGTTTTCTTCCTAATCTTTTATTTGATGCAGTGTGGAATATCAGCATTTTGATTATGTCATTATTTTTTCTTTGCGTTACATTTGATATTCATTTTAGACGTTGCTATTGTTGGAAGTCCTCGAATGATATAATTATCTGGTACAGTTCTTCGTTTGTGATTATGTAGCGTCAGTTCACAATGTTTGAAGTCTAGTCTTCGAGAAGATCTCCAGGCTTCATTCGCTCAATGCCATTTTAACCACTGATCTGAGAAAATGGTTGTATACAACTAAAAGTTTAGATATTTCTGAACGGGTCTGGTGCCGTACATGACATTTATATGAAATTCTCGATATGACGAAGCTATTTAAGAATCGAGTTTTCAGGTTAATGTTTTTGTAGCAATTTGCAGGGTTGGGTGAAACTATCTCTAGTGCAGCCTATTCCATAATTTGTTATAATTGATCCGTACACCGAGGTTTTTGAAGTGTTTGGTATTTACTAATTCCACATCCAGAATTTTTGTGATAGATCAGAGTATCTCCCACAATAATAATTCAGAATAGTATTCAAATTTGTTGCGTCAATTAAAGAAGCCATTGAAACAAAAACATCTACAGAAAGATGTTCTCCAGCTGACAGGGCTTGCAAGAAGTGAGATGTTTTGAAGAATTTGGAGTTTTCGTACATAGACTATCTACGATATTCTTGCTGAATATTTCCTGATTACAAAACCATTAACAATCTAGAGATAATTTGTCGGGAGTAACTTGCAACTTTTTATTATGATCTGAAAACCAAACGTTGACGTTACCAAAACAAAACGTTACCGAACAAATTCAACGTCCACTCCCAAAAAACAGTTGAAAGATTCGTAGCATTGTTTTTCTATGGGTAGTCTACGGGGGTAAGGAAGGTGTTGACTTTGTTCAGAAGCGCCAATTAATCTTTAATTTTTGTGAAAAACTTGTTACTTGCTGAAGTATACACCATTCTGGTCTGAACAGTTGTTTAGGATCGGATTTCTGGTTCTTTCTAAAGATTAGGATTTGGTTTCCGGTTCTTTCTAAAGTTTAGAATTTGGTTTCCGGTTCTTTCTAAAGTTTAGAATTTGGTTTCCGGTTCTTTCTAAAGATTAGGATTTGGTTTCCGGTTCTTTCTAAAGTTTAAAATTTGGTCTCCGGTTCTTTCTAAAGTTTAGGATTTAGTTTCCGGTTCTTTCTAAAGTTTAAAATTTGGTCTCCGGTTCTTTCTAAAGTTTAGGATTTGGTTTCTGGTTCCTTCTAAAGTTTAGGATTTGGTTCCTGGTTCCTTCTAAAGTTTAAGATTTGGTTCCTGGTTCCTTCTAAAGTCTACTTTAACTCTAACGTATGCGCCTAAATTCTGAAATTGTATTTACTATTTATTTATTTATATCGTTAGTAGGCGTAAATGGGTAGGCCTGTCGCCAGGTTCACACCCTTCCTACTCCAGAACAGGAGTAGAGATTTACAACTTTTTTCTTGTTTAGGGTTAGGTTTCCGATTTCTTTTATAGTATTCTTATTCTCTTTCAGTCCCAGTAATCCCTTGTGTTTTGGTGGCATTATCACCTTGCTTGGGGTGAATTGATTAAAAAAAGAGAACTTTCTCTTACAGAGGTTATATAGGTAATAAACAACATCTAAAATCTTGAAAAGAAAAGTGCTGAACTGCTATGGAAGATTTTCTTATATGGTAAAGAATTCTGGAAATGTTCTTCCCCGATGAAGAGGCAACAGAAGTGTCATTCCTACGAAGAATGCTGAGTAATGTCAGGGAAAGAGAAATACTTCAGGAAAATGGTAACAAAAACGACACTCGTATTTAGAATCAGATAGAAAACAATTGAATTTTCTCAGGTACATAATGAGCAAAGAGGGTTTGGGGAATTTGACACTAGCAGTATATATTGAATGCATGAGTAGACAGGTTCGACTATCGGGAGGTCTTGTGGAGTGTGGAACCACCTCCTTATTTCTATTGTTCCCAGGTCCAGCCTGTTAGGATCCCAGCTATGGACTAATAGTGAACCCCCATACTGAGGTCAAAACACTATGAAAGATGAAAGTATAAAAATAGATTTTTATAGTAAAAATTAGCAGTAATAAGTTTTTGAAAAAAAAAGAAAAATATTAGCAGCAATAGATTTGACTCTCGACAAAATCCTTCTTTACAAAAATACGTTAATGGAACCTGATCTACAAACTTATTTGTTACAAGGAATACATATTCTATTCATACGAAGCTATCCTAAAAATTTTGTCGGCATTAAATAAACCACTGAGGTTAATATATCTTAAAACAAAATAAACCAAACCAATCAAAGCTTTTTTCTTTTTTTGGTTTTGTATACAACTCCCCCCCTCCCCTGAATATCCCATATGCAGTTTCATTTTGGAAGAAAAATTAAGCTTTTTTAGAAGATTTTTTAAAGCGCTAATTTCTCAAGGAATAAGAAATTAAGTAAATCAGGCACAATTCTATATTCTAAAGCCGGTATCTTCCTTTGAAGATAAACCAATTACTGATTAGGTGTGTCAAACTCAAAATGCAAATCTTTATTGACTCTTATAAGCACGTATATGCAAATTTTGAGGGTGTGTACATAAAGAATACGCATTTCTTCTTTTAATTTTAATTGCACTTTGTGACACCACGTTTGGGGTGTTAAAAAAGATTCACGTGAGTTGGGTCACCGAGTTTCTCCCGTAAGATATGAAAAGGATATACTTATATTTACAAACAAAGCAACATTGCCTCGTGGTTAAGCAACTTGCTTATTTTCTACAGGTAAGAAAAACCCATACAGAAAGCAGTGAAGGAAAGCAAGAAGAAAGGACTAAACATCAGTTGCAAGAAGATTGCACGGTTGTTAGAAAAATGGACAGCTCAGCATGCAAATTAAAGATAGCGAAATAAACAGGTGCAATAATTTACATATCTGGGTAGCGTATTAACAGAGCGACACTAAAATCCGAAGGCGCATTGGGATAGTTAAAGATGCCTTTCAAAAGCTGAGCAAGGTATTAATGAACAGAAAAATATCGGTAAAAACAAAGAAAAGTGTACTGAACTCTTATACAGTATCAGTCCTCTGCTATGGAAGTGAATGTTGGACAATATCCTCACAGATGAAGCAACAGAAATGTACTTCTATAGAAGGATACTGAGAATACCATGAACCAAATATGTGAGCAAAGACTTTAAGAAACAATGGCAACAAAAAGGACATACTTAACATCCCGAAGAGAGAGCTGAAATTTCTGGGGCACATGAAGAAAGAGGGCTTTGAAAATTTGATACTCATAAGTCAGATTTGAAGTAAGAATGCAGGAGGTAAACAACGCACAACCTACCTGGCGAGCTTGAGCAAGTGGGTAGGGTTTGGGAGAGAATGGCAAAAAGACAAAAGTTATTAAGAGTCATGATCGCCAACGCTCTCAAGGGACACGGCATATAGAAGAAAAACAGAGATCGGTGTTCTAGCCGATGTAAAAATAAACAATTAAGGTTGGCACGAATTCCTCTAATCTCTTTCCATAAATTGGTGTGGTTTATTAAGTACTATAATTTTTTGCAACATATTGACGCGTGTCATAGTATTTAGTATTGTTGAATTGATCGCTAACATTTTTGTCAAGATGCAAAAACTCTACGTTTCATTCTGTTTTACAAATCAATCGATGAAATTTGAATAAGCTGATTTGTTTGGAAAAATACTTTGACAAAAACCCTACTTCGTGGTTTAATAATTTCTTTAATTTAATTTCATAGGATTTCATAGTAAACAAGATTTTTAAGAAAGTTTCTTTTTTTCTTTTCACTCTTTAACAGTGAAGACTAAAATCTTAGGATTTCTTACTCTTGAGCATGCAACATACAACTGGTCATGCCTAAATATTTCTTTCTGGAGCCAAATTCTAATTTTTTGAAGCGTTTGGCCTTGTGATTTGTTTATAGTTCTCGCAAACGCAGAGCGAACAGGAAACTGGATTCTTGTATATATAAAAACTTAAAGAAAATATATGCAAAAAACAATATTGCATTTTTATTAAATAAGTATCTGTTATTTTAAACATTAACTTGTTTTTAAAATAGTGGGAGTATTTTCTATGTTAAATAATAAAACTTTTAATTTTTCCAAAAAATGAATAAAAATTCATTGTACTAAGCTGCGCACCCGAGTAAAACCAACTGTAAGTTGTACCCCCCCCCTTGTCTGTTTGCACTTCTCTCTAAAATTTGGTTTCGATTGGTCAATGTATGGCTACTTTAGAGGGCGTGACGGACAGACAGACAGACGGACTAACGGAAGTTACAGAATTTTATATATAGATAACACAGTCAAATGGAAAATGGGAATATTTACAATTAAAAAAAAGTAAGATTGAAAATTAAATTTGTCAGTTTTTTTTTTTTTTAAATAAAGTTGAAACACGTGTGATAATGTGGCATGGCGTCAACCAATTTCTGTGTGCTTCACCAAACTAAACCATTTGTTTAATGCTTTCTTAAACGACGTACAAAGTGTATATGGGGAACCTTTTCAATCCAAGAAAATAAAATGTCCACGTTCATAAATGAAGAAAACAAAGGGGCCCAAAGTGAGATTTACTGAAAGAAGTTTTTTTTTTTTTAATTGTGGATTAGGAGAATATGTAGAATAGATAACGGCTGACCCTACTCTTGAAAAGATTGTAGGGATCAGGTGAGAAAACACCCCCGAGTCTGTTCCACGAAGCAATAAGGAAATAAGATTTCTAAGTGGAATTTCTTTCTTACCAATGGAACACGAAGGGTATTATGATGGTTCACCCTATGTACATGGCATAGTGGGTCTTAGCTGCTGGAACTAGGAATTGGACCTAGTCAGAACCTTTTCCATGAAAAGAGTATTGACAGACTTGTAAAGTTATGTCTATGGTGAAGTGTTTGTAAGGCTGAAATTAATTAGTGCCTTACAAGACAGCGTAAACGCTTGTGGAACTCGGTCGAGACTGGAAATTGAAAATTGTGCAGCTCCAACTCTGATATGGCAACAATTCTCCGCGTATATTGTGTCATTTTTAATAAATGCTTTTCAAATCACATGAGAGTATTTGAAAAAGTTTCAAAAATATTCTTTCACTATAAATTTGGATCAAAACCATAAATATGCCCATTTATGGAGAAAACAATGTCCATATAATTAATTATGAATTTTCTTTATTACACTTCGAGTGAACAACAATTTAGGATGTATGTATGGGCCTAAAGAATTTTTCAAACATTGTGCCCAAATATTGACATTAAAGTTGTTTTTTCGGATATCAATTATATTTTTAAATCCACTAAGAAATGGTGCTCATATGCTCCTTCCGATTACCGTCTTTTTAAATGTTTGCAAAGCTATTTGGGGGGACATAGGCGAACAAAGAGAAAAAATCGAAAATGAGAGAGTTTCTTATTTCAGACTAGCAGCATGACCCGGCGTTGTCCGTGCTTGATTCAAAAATCGTACAACTCATACAGCAATCGCTATCACTTGACTTAAAATATTTTTGCCCTTCCTTGCTTTTAAAGAAGTGCCCTTTGCCATGCTGATGTTGCTACATGCCTTACTTCTTGCCTATCTCATATTGCGAATTTTTTCAAAGCTCTATACTAAACATTTAATCTGTTACGAAAAAAGAACTAAACAAAATGAACACAAAACGATCAGCTTTAAAAAAGGACTCGTAACTGGAAAAACCGAATGAAAAAAGAATGTTAACAACAAATACTTTTTCACACCCAAGCCAGTTCTGCAGAATCAGAATCAACGTTGAGTTTAAGCAAGCGAATGAGCCAATTGGAGTAAAGTGCCATGCAGATTTAAATTTTTCCCACTTGTGACGAATGCAGCTGTCAATTTTTTTTTGCATGTTAGCATGCTAGTTAACATTCGTGTAAGTCAGCTGTTGGCTCTCACGCTGGCCAATAGAATCTTCCTGCCTATTCGTGGCAGCCAGCTATAGGCTCTCACTCTGGCCAGTAGAAAATGGCCGCAAACTACATGAAAACTGTTGTAGAAGCATGAAAAATTGATTATTTCCACTATCGATGAGAGTTGGGAAATGCAAAGTCGGTCTTGGCCTTCCCACTAACTTGGAGCATGTGCATGTAAATGTTGGTGCAAATCCGTGGAAAATTGCAGCCGTGGATTCGTTACACACACACACATCCTGCCTTTTATAGATTGAGATTATATAAGAATTTTATAAACATGGAGTTAAAAGAACATTGCTGACAGATTGGATAAGGCCATTAAATCAATGAAAATTTCCAACATAGTTCAATGAAATTTTTACCTTCCGAAATGATAGTTTATAATTATATTTTAGATATACAGGAAAATAGATGTCAGCTTAAACTGACGCCAGGGCTATATGGGTTAAAAACTGATAGTCTAATTAAAACTGCTGATTACTATTATGCAGCGGTCGATATACCGTAAAAAAAAACTAATTTATGTTTATTTGTTTGTTTCGTCTCTGGAAATCTCTAAGTCAACGATATGCGGTTTAAGAAAGTAAGAAGGGAGAAGACGGAAAAAAATGCGTAGGAAGTAAGACAGCCAAACAAAGACAGAAAGAAAAAGAACGGCACAATACACACTTGGAGAATACAAATGAAAATGGGGCAAATAATCTCGAAGAAATTTACACAATTGCGTTGAGTGTTAACAGTCCACTAATAATAACGTCCTTTGAAGTGGGTATTACATTTAGAAAGTGATTTACATACATATTGCGGGCCGGATCTTTTGTTCGCTTTATTGACAACGCAAACACCGTCCGAGTGGATTCCCACTTCCCGTGTCGACGCAGCCCCCATAATGCTTATCGAAGACGGCGCCACACCATACAAGCTCTCTCCCTCCGTGCATATATACTTTTTGTTGCGGGTGAAGGTCTCAGGTGTGAGAGACATCTTTCGGCTATTCAAAAAAGTCCTCAGTCGAAAATACAGGTGCATAAAGAATTGAGACAATAACAACTCCACTCGTCACGTGCATGCAATCCATACAGGCGACAAAGAAAGAAAATGGAATGCATTAATTCAAGATAGGCTAGAAAAAATTGGAGTTGATTAGCGTGGTAGGATAGGAGACGCATCCAATAGAGAAAGAAGGAAGAATGTGTTGCGCCGTGATTCACAGATTCCTTCATTACTGTCTCGTAATTATTTCGATATAGATTAATGAGAAAAGGAAAAGCATTTAAGTTTATTCAAATGACCCAATCTATCTATCTATCTATTTATCTAAGTAAATATACGAAAATTTAGAAAACTTTTCTTTTGAAATATTTTCCAAATTATCATATTTTACCATTCCGCCGGATTCTCATCCAAATTTATATCACATCATATCATATATCATATATAATTCATATCATATCTACAGTGCTGTTCGATAAAAGTGACTCACCTGATTTTTTTTACTAAATGTTCTCTTCTCCGATGAAACGAAAGTTGAGCTAAATTCAAAGGATAAGCGATCTAAAATCCAAAGAAGAAGTTGAAAGCTCTTTGAATTTAGCAGTAAGTACTGTCAACCATCCGTTCAGTATAATGTTCTGTGGATGCTTTTCTTGACGAGGCAGATTTTTTCCCGCAGTAGGTTGCCATTACTTTCTGCGGTAGACCAGTTGCCATCCAAGGCTATAGAACCCGGTCTGTCCTGCTATTTGCACATAGCTGGATGGGGAGGAGAGGGGGATTAATACCTTTCCCAAGCGTATTAGAACATAAGGAAAGGGGATATTTGAAAATAACCTGGACCAGTGGCGTAGCTAGTGGGGGGCGAGGAGGGCGGACCGCCCCGGGTGCCAGCACAGGAGGGGTGACACCCCCAAGAAAAATTTTCAACCAGGCTAAGGTGCCAAAAATAGTCTGAAAACAGTAGTGGAGACACAGGGTTTCGCAGGCGGGCATATGACCCCCCCAGAAATAATTTATGATCCACCAGTTTTGTCCCCACGTCAGAAATTTTCTAATACATTGTCGGGAAATTTGTGAGTCGGAAAAATAGCAATGTTTTCAGCTTTCATGTGTTTCAGTTGCTACAATCTTGGTTATTAACAAGAGACATTGTTGTAACATTTTATCGGATGATATGGTGTTTTAACTCTGCATCATTAATAACAACAAAGCGAAATACAAAGCCAAAAGTGCAACAATTTCAGTCTTGCCTGTGTATCAATTCGCTGAGATACAATTTTCCATTGAGTGAGTGATATACTTTTGAATATATCTACTAGTGTTGGGACGATTAATCGGAATCGAGAATCGGAAAAATCGGAACTTTTGGGGGTATCAAAACGGTATCGGAAAAAATTTGTGCCTATTTTCCGATTCCAAAAACGATTCTTTTAAATTTTAACTTAATTTTCCATTATTGGTACTAATGATAAATATTTATTGTTTTTAAATTATCACTAAAACTAAAATCATAATAACATCAAAATACGATGTAAATTTATTTTACTTGTATAAAGAAAAACAAAAAATAAACTTTGCATAAATTCTCTAGGTAACCTTTAAAAGAATGCAGTTGATTTACAATGTTCCGAAAAATGCTTAAAAATTAAATAGCACATTTTTGTCAAGAAAAATACTTTCAAACATCATTGATAATTAAATACTACCCAGAAAATGATGCAACGGAAAATTGGACACCGGAAAATTAGCAACAGAAAATTACGTCAACCATGAGCCAGTCGAGACTGTCGGATGTGGCTGTGCTGTCCATTGAAAACGAGCTTACAAGACAAACAGATTTTGACGATGTCATTGACCTGTTTGCCACAACGAAAACAAGAAAACATTCATTCTAAGACCATAGTATCGAATGTCATTCTTTTGTGCATTGCCGTGTTGTGTATTTAGTTGTTCTGAAAGTGAACAGTTGCATTTTAAAAATCTTTTAATTTGAACTGGTTATTTTGTGGTATTGGATTTTGTCTTGGATCATACATGTAAACAGTAACGTACCAGTCAGTAGAGTAAAGTAGAGGTAGAGCATGTATGAAAATTTAGCTACAGCTAACCATTCAGCATAGGGTGAATCGGGGTCATTAGGGTGATATTTGAGCGGACCACCCCGGGTGACGTTTACTCTAGCTACGCCACTGGTCTGGACACATTTATATTTCGGTAATATACGATAGCGGCACTCTCAAGAATTTTGACTGGATTTGACTTTGAATTTGACCAGTTGCCATCCAAGGCTATAGAAACCGGTCTGTCCTGCTATTTGCCCAAAGCTGAGAAGGGGTAGGGAAAAGGATTCATACCTTTCCCAAGAAAATATACGATAGCAGCACTCTCAAGAATTTTAACGGGATTTGACTGGAATTCGAACTCGGCTGTCCAATTCCTCAATCCGAGCCGCTATCCATGACTTCACCAAGAGTGCGAGCTGTAAAACTGAGATACACGCTTAGGCAATCATGTGTCTTTCGATACATGACTGACGAGGCAGATTTTTTTCCTGCAGTAGGTTGCCATTTCATTCTGCGGTAGAGCAGTTGCCATAAAAATTTATAGAACCCAATCTGTCCTACTATTTGACTATAGCTGGGTGGGGAGGAAAAGAAGATTCATATCTTTGCCAAGTTAATATACGATAGTAGCACTCTCAAGAATTTTAACTGGATTTGATTGGAATTCGAACTCGGCTGTCCGATTCCTCAATCCGAGCCGCTATCCATTACTCCACCGTGAGTGCAAACTGCAAATCCGAGATCACTTATGTGCCATGCGTGATACACGCATAGGCGATCATGTATCTTTCGATACATAACTAACGAGGCAGATTTTTTTCCGCAGTAGGTTGCCATTTCTTTCTGCGGTAGACCTGTTGCCATCCAAGGTTACAGAACCCAATAGCTGTTGGGAGGGGGGAGAAGAGGATTCATACCTTTCCCAAGCTCGTAAGTGAACATTATGGAATTCGAACTCGGCTCTCCGATTCCTCAGTCCGAGCCGCCATCCACTACTCCACCGTACCAATAACAAACAGGTACAAAAATGTAAAAAATCTAGGAAGAATTTTAACAGAAAAAACGACGCTGAAATCCGAAGCCGTACTGGGATAGCCAAAGTGAGGGTTGAACTCGCTTGCTATGGTTTGCAAGCCCACCTGCTATTCATTGCTCCCCGGCAGATAAACGACTAACATAGATATGTAAACGTTTTATCCTGTTACCATGTTCTTACGGTTGATTACAAATATAAATGAAAGGAAAAAAAACTCACGGACACAGAAAACAAGTGCTTCAGTGAGAATATATCGCGACTAGGCATGAAGAGAGAAAATAACTTATAGGGTTCCAATACCGAACCAATGGTGCGTTATTATGAACAACAGTTGACGCCTGACTGATCACCGACAGTCGATCTCAGATGAATGATTTTCGGGAGCTTCAAAACTGTCTCCACCCTTAAAGATGAGAAAGAGGGAACACATTTTTGATTGTCCCCCATCCGCACGAAGTGATTTTCATTCTAGACTTCATGCTTGATGGACATCGCACATGTTTTTATTGCAAATCCCACAGAAAGCAACACACACACACACACACACACACACACATATATATATATATATATATATATATATATATATATATATATATATATACAGAAAATGAGAAACGAATGCAAAAAGATTTATATGAATCGATGGATACGGTTTCATGTATAGATATATCCGTCCTCGTATATGCGATTGCATTTCCTATTTCACTCATCCCACATACACGCACGCATCACACACACACACACACACATATATATATATATATATATATATATATATATATATATATATATATATATATATATATATATGGAGAAAAAGTGACCCACTTTATTAAAAGAGAAAGCAATTTACTTAGACAAAAATTTCTTGAGAGTGCCGCTATCGTATCTTACCGAAATATAAATCTGCGTCTTAGATTTTTTTCAAATATCTCCTTTCCTAAAAGAAATACTCCGTTCCCTAGAAAACATACATGACTAGAAAAATCTTTACAAAAATAAACAGTTAAATGATTATTCTAAATATATATACATGAATTAATTTCAAACTAAAATAATAGGAATAATAATTTCATTATATTTTTTTAATTAAACAAGAAAAGTAGCAGCATTTACTCTCTTTTGTTTATTTAGCTTTTTACTTAGCTAGAAGTATATTTATGAGCGTTCTAAATGACGAAACACGCCAGAAAGAGTCAGAAAGACTCATCTGAAAAAGTTTTTCCTTTATTCATATATATATAAATATATATATATATATATATATATATATATATATATATATATATATATGAATACGTTTTAATATATATATATATATATATATTAATTTAATAATAAATATAATAAATACAAATATTACTATATTATTATTATTATAATAAATATAATATTACGTTTTAATATATATATATATATATATATATATATATATATATATATATATATATATATATATATAAGAAGATAAACCGCAAAAGTTTTGGGTTGAAATGTGTATATTTTATTTTAAAATATATATAATACTCTATTTTCGATAATTCTGCTACACGCGTTTCTGGTTTCGCTACCTTCTTCCACAAAGAGTAGATATTTCCACATATTATAAAATTGAATTTTTTGCTTGGTAGTGTCTCAAATGTCTTTCTTGGACTGGTGATAAGAGTTTATATGTATATTGCATATAGTTCTCTTGTTAATATCCATCAAGATGAATAGTTTTAGTGGCTTTATTGACTTGCTTGGGGTGAATTGGTTCACAATTACATATCTATATTTTTAAAAGTTTACATAATATTGCTACCATAACTGATTGTACTCAACTCAATAAACTGTAATATATATATATATATATATGAATTTAAATAAATAGGATTATAGGTATATATATATATATATATATATATAAACTGTTGTTACCGATTGAAAGTGTAATAATTGAAACTTGCCAGAACATTATTTTATACCCTGGATTTAAATATATATATATCCTTTCTTTACAGTAACGACATCAACGAAGTTGATTTACTTCCATTTAATATGTTTAAAATTTACATCACCAATAGTTTACCTTTCTTTTACACAGTAAGTCTATTTGGAATATTTTCATATTCATAATTTTAACGTGAAACTTTTTTTATTTCCATCTTACTTCTGTGTATTAATAAAGATTAGCGGAGAATGTATTAACTTCTCCAGTTAACTGTTAAATGTTGACAAATGTTTATACAAAACCATTGTAAGTACTTCCAGATGTATATAAAGATATTAGCATCGGGATGTTCAATATTGGAAGACTTGTGAAAAAAAGGAAAGCAGGAATTCTTGACTCAAGACGTTGATAGTTATAACATTAATGTATGTTGTCTCCAAGAATCCAAAATCAAAGACTCTATATTAATATTAAGTTTAGACGGTACAAGTTTGGAAAAAGACAGTAAATTATATGCAAATTGTTCTGTCATCAATATCAAATGGAAGAATAACATTCAGAGACATTGGATGAACAACCATTGTATACAAACTGAACAAGGACATTAAATGAGCTATCAATATATTTCCATCATTCAAGGTAAAAAGAAACAAACTTTGAAGTGCTTGGAATATCTGCAGCAATTTTGTCAGTCAGCACCGGACACGGAGGTTTAAACAGAAATGGTAAAAGTTATTTACATCGTTGCTGAAGATGAGAAATTACTGACTTACTGTTTATGTTGAGACAGTTATGATTATGATGATGATGATGCGGGTTATTAAATACAATGTCTACAATGGTCTTGATAAAGTACCTCAATAAATGAAACACATTTACATAAGGTTTTCCTCTTGTCATTTCTTTTGTACCGAGAAAACTAAACTCAGACTCACGCTATTACTAATGTAATGGATTCAATTCACACTGGGTTCCTAAAACCCGTGTCCCAGGGCTTAGAAAAAATCCTTTCAGCAGTAAAGCTTGTTCTTGCTTCAATATCCTTTATTCTGTATATATACTAAATATCTGTATTTAATATTTGCATTTCTCCTCGTTCTTCCCATCGTCTCTCTCTCTCCCTCTCCATCCCACTCATTATCTATCTATCTATCTATCTATCTATCTATCTATCTATATATCTATCTATCGCTATATATATGTCATATCTTTCTGGCTTACGGCAACATCATATTGAAACACCTGTTCCCATATGATCATCGAAGTTAAGCAACGTTGAGCTTGGTCAGTACCTAGATGGATAACTGCTTAAGAATAGCAGATGCTGTAAGCTTGGGTGTGCGGGTGGTGTAATGGAATTGTTAATCGGAGAGCCGAGTTCCAATTCCAGTTAGATCCGTTATATCAACTTATACCCTTGGAAAAAGTATGAATCCACCTCTCCGCTCCAGCTATGGATTAATTAGTAAAACTTGTATCACCAAACCATTAATAAAAAAATCGTACAATCTAAAAATATTTTCTGGCTTTAAATAACATGCAAAGTGTTGATAAACCATAAAAATAAACATATTGTTCTGTCTCAATGCAGTTTCCTTCCTATTTTCTCCTTTTTTTAACCCCATCTAACGTGCACAAGAAACTATAGATTCTTTTTTACTTTTCCTTCTTATGACTTCTGTCTCAATTTACATTATTGTCGTGACTAAATGAATGGTCACAGAATAACAAAAGAATATTAATAGTATTACAACAGAAGAGTAGTACTCGACTTGAAAGTGTGTGACGGTACACTGTTAATATTTAACACACCCCCCCCACGAAGCATATATGTGGCACAAGGCCGGAGGCTCGGCAAAAATATCTCCGTAGAACCCGCATAACCGGGTTCGGGTCTGTCTACCTCCCCGGACGAAACTCTGCTCCTCGGCACAGCCTCGTCCGGGTTCCTCTCTGCCCGAGGCAAAGAGTTCGACAGGTGACGGTACAGTGATGGTAC
>CAHIKZ030005193.1:837500-892500 GCA_903632075.3 Acanthosepion pharaonis | reverse complement strand
TGATTAATGTTTTAAAAAATTTGGGTTTATGTAGATTGTGTGTATTGGTGTTATTGTGAAAGTGGTGGGGGAAATTTCGTCGTTTTGTCATTCATCGTACTAACGCAAACATCGATATTTGCAGACACATATACATACTTGGTCGTCCGTCGGGACTCATACATATATAAACGTATGTGGGCAGTTTCGGCTATTGTCTGACGATCGCTGAAGCGTGAAACCCAGGGTCACAAACTCACATCTATCCAACCAAATATGTTAGCTCTATCTCTGATATTGAGCGCTTTCTAATAAGTACCGCGCATATAATATATAAATAATTATACATATATATATATTTATTTATATTTATATACACTTTTCACACACACATATATATATATATATATATATATATATATATATATATATATATATATATATATATATCGTTTACATACACCCTTGCATCTGGCCACCTAACACCCCAAAATGCAACTCCTTTGATTATTATATGTGGAGCACAGTTGAGTGGGAGGACAACGAAACTCATTGTAGCACCAAAGATGAACTGAAGACGAGATTTATGACGGCATTCACCAAATAAACAAGGCGACTACTCAAAAGAGATGCATCAGGTCCCTAACTCCTCCGGAGGACGTGGTTGAAGCCAATTGCGATTTTATTGAATAAATCTAGTCTTTACTATATCTAAAGAATTAATGGATTATGTTTTTAAAAACTGGCATATTTTTATTATATGCGTGTATGCAGGCCTGTAGACGAAACAACCCTCTGACCCGGCCCGTGCTTAAACAACTCGGTTACGAAAAACTTCACAATCAAGCAAGGTTCAGTTTGATTTTAAATTACACTCATTCTTTCAGATTTTCTCGAAAGATATCCGAAATGTAAACAAAGGAATTTCTAAAAAAATTAATAGATTTCTTTAATAGATATTTTTATTAATTTACACTTTATTTTTAGTGTGTAGCCGTATTTGAATAGACGTCCTGATTTTTATTTTAAACAGCATTTATTTCCTCTACCGGCCTGCACACTCGAGAAAAGTTATTACCGTCGACTCAAATACGAGTATTCTACTAAAAATAATGTTTAAAGTAATAAAAATACAAATGGATAGATAGATAGATAGATAGATAGATAGATAGATAGATAGATAGAAGCAGTTGTGATAGATTGATAGAAAGAAAGAATTCAGAAAGATAGAAGCAGTTGTGATAGAAAAAATAGAATTGATAGAAAGGAAAGAATTCAAAATGTCGTATAGATAGATAGATAGATAGATAGATAGATAGATAATAGATAGATAAATAGAAGAAGTTGTGATAGATTGATAGAAAGAAAGAAAGAAAAGATAGAAGAAAAGAAAAAAGAATGTCGAAAGAAAGAAAGAAAGATATAGATAGATAGATAGATAGATAGATAGATAGATAGATAGATTTATGTATATGTTTATGTGTACCTCTAAGGTATAGATATTCATATACGTCAAATATACCTTGAAACAGTTTCCTTCAACTGATGAGCCATGATAACCCCAGAAACTCCCAAAGCCCAACAATAAATCGAGTGACAAAAAAATTCCATTTTGGAAAGACATAGATAAAAATTCGCATGCACCTATCTGTTGCCCTCAGGCATCATTCTATAAAATGTGATACTTTTGCCATCCAATAAATATTAGTTTCGTTCTCTCCAAGTCGTTGATAATTGAAAAAAATATGAGGCTGATGTCGGTGTAAATCAGTATCGAAGTGCTATCACATAATCATATCCACGGAGAGTAATGGATGCCTGTGGGTACAAGACAAACTCAGACGTATTAACATTTTCATGGCTTATTTTGCAAGATGGTTCTTTCTTTAATACTGATCAGCTGCCAATCAAGATATAAGGTTTCAGACTCAGCTGTTAATGATTTTAGATTTCTAATTTCACAACTATTTCCGTCGGAGAAGATTGGCTTCCATATGTTTATTTATTTTTCTTCACACACATGAAAATTAAAATGTCTAAACTTGAGTGGGAAGAGAACCCCGGTCTTCGACGTGGTATGTTAAATGCAGCCAGTTTTAGACATTTAGATATAAGTTTGTATAACGACCCTCAGCGCAAGAAACAGTTAAGTCGGGAATATTTCCACACTAGTACTCCTATTATTATATTAGGAAATGGTTACCTCGAGGTGGTGTAATGGTTAGCAATCTTGGCTCGCTAAAGCAATTACGACTAAGTAGTAAATTCGACCCTCACTGGGTGCCTTCTAATTTCGGCCTCGTGCCACATCTAAGCTACGCTTGGAAAATTACTAATATATTAGGACCTCCACAAAAAAACGTGATAACTAAGTTTTAAAATGAATTTTTAGAAATGAAAACTTTTTCTTGAAGCTTTACTTTTAGTTTTAATTTCAAGCTAATAGATTAAATTTAATATTTCCAATAATAAAAATACTTTTCCGTATTTCAAAACCTAATTTAAATTGACTTTTTACTAAAATAACTGATCAGAGTCGGCTTTCATCGCGATGTAATTCTCCTTATCAAAAACACATCCCCCAGAAATAAAATATACTTTTATGTAATTTAGTTGATTTAAATTATAATCTGATTAATAATATTACTTTCTTTAAGTTTAAAATAACACAGAAACGCTTTTTTTAACCCGACAGTAGCCGTTTTAACGTGTTGACAGCCTGACAAGTGATCTAATGTTGTTCTACGAAGAATTTATTTGCAAAACATAATTGGAGAAAATGATTCACGCGCCTTTCTTATTGATGTGGGCCCAAAGTTGGGACCACGGAAGGAAAACACAGAACACGGATTAGAGGTCAGAAAGATATATTAAACAAAAAGGTTACAAAGATAGTGTAAGTGTAAGCGGAGCTTACTATGTGCTAGTGTCCATTATTGGTAGTCGTACGCGGCTGATACTACGGTATTAGAATACTCTCTCTCTCTTTCTCTCTCTCTCTCTCTCTCTCTCTCTCTTTTTCCTCCTCTTCTCCTAGAGTATTATATCGCATACTTTATATAGTCCTGGAAGAGTCCATGTTGTAGGTCTCACAACACTTATATAATTTTTAAGTACTCGGTAATCTTAAAAAATTACGAAAATATTCTTCAAAATCTAATATTCTATTGAATTTAAGAAATGTTGGCTTTAAATTTACTGTAGTTATCGCTCTTATTTTCTGACAATATCTTATTTTCTGACAATATTATGTATGGTCACCTGTGGTTACAAAATCGGTACGTTTATATACAAAAAATAATTCAAAATTCTTTTTAAAATATTGGTGTTTGATGATTTGTATTAAACTTTTCCATATATAAGTAAATATAGTTTTCATTTAATAATATCATCTAAAAGGCTGAATTCTAAAAGATTTAAAACTTAATAGTTTTTACTGATGTAAAGAATTCTTGTAAAAATTCATTATTTATCGATTTTTTTTATTCAGACAATAGTGTTCTTAATATATCTTATTTATAAAAACAATTAAAAGCTTTTCTAAGTAAATAATGGCATAGTTTATTGTTTTTTATTTTATGATTCATAGCAGATGTTCGGTAAATGGTGTTTGGCAAAAATAAATTGATGGTTTAAAGTATCCAAAGAGTCCTGCTTTTAATTAATAAAATATGAAGAGGCTGAAATTTTAATTTCTCGAAATTTCATAAAATTAATTAAGTGTGTATATGTTTAACAAATGTAAAAATAATATATTTTTATCAAGATTTTCTAAAATAAAAATTTTAGAAATAATTGCATTCATTTGTGAATAAGTTCTGAAAATTTCATTAAAATCCGACAATAATTTGATTTTTGCAAGAACTTTCAAATCGATGTGTTTTTAAAGTAAAATAGACACTGAAAATACCTATATTAACCTTTGACTCACCCACTGACGCAAGAAAAACAGGATATTTAACCAAAATTTCGAACGTGTTAGAAAGAATTCAAAAATTTAATTAAATAATCAAAAATTATTTCCTCTTAATAATAGCATAAACATTTTGACGATAAAATGTTATGCTGATTTTTAGAAATCTTTCGGGGGTACCTATATTATATATATACATATATATATATATATTAACCCTGTAGACACTACTATTGTATTAAAAATAACTCAGCCTCACCACGCTAGATGTTCCATCTGTAATTTCCATAGTATGTAGTTTTTTTTATAGAACGGAATTGGTAACTCCACACCCACCCAGCTTTTAATTCAGAGTAGCTTTCCTCGACTGGCTCCCAACCAAAGCTAGACAGACCAGTCTACTCTACTATTAACTCCTAGCTGTAAAAGAGAAGAGATATATTAATATATTTTTCAAGTGGATCTGTGCGAAAACGAACGCAACGTCTTCAACCGGAATTGCCAATGCTCTCGAAAAAGTAATAAATCCATTGCGTCTACCACCAGAACTATGGCTAGAATAGCACAGCATGTTGGGATCTCTAGCTATGGATGTTAACCAGTCTAGGAGAAGGATAACTAAGTGTAAAATTCAGCTATGAGTAGAAATTAGAATCATTCTCATCTAAGGAAGAGTTCTTGACAAAGTTCTCTCGCCATCTCGTACGCGAAACGTGAAAGCATTTTCGCTGCCTTTAGTCAAAACCGTTATGTCACCGACATCTGTAGGTTGGAGAACGGAAGGAGTTTCTCCTCCTGCAGATGACGATGCTATAATATATTCAACAACATAGGTCAAATTCAATTACATAACAGGATTAAAAATAGACACGACACGTCGTGAATCATATGACCAACAAAGCACATGTTTATCAAGTGCTGATGCGGATTTGGCCAGGGAATACATATTGTAATACGATCTGAAACGTATTAGAAGAGCATTCACTTATAGATTTGCGTGTGTCTAAAAGTGGTCAGATGATTTATAAGAATATCTAATCTTTACCTTTGTCTCACTTGGAATGGAGAGAAAGAATGTCCAAATAAATCAAGGATTGTCAACCATATCGGAGTTTTTGTTGCCTTTTAATATTACAACGAATACTACAGCAAAATTACTGGCTGCTGAAATTTCTGTGGTCGCTTGTATTATTTAACACTAAGGACGTTGGGAGAAAGACACGGATCCTCATCCCTGAGAGGTGTTCTATCGTCATATAACCATGTCACGTCCCTGGCATACCAAGATAATTGACGGAGATATGCGAGCGAGTAAACTTATGGTCGAATATACACCTATAGCTACCATTATTGGTTTTCTAAGCGTAGTTTATAAGTCGAATAAACAAACTATTCAATCGTAATTGATCGAATGAGAGAAGCTTGGTAAGCATTACACCACGTCAAACTGATCTGGTGATTTTTTTTTCGGCGTAGCTTAGATATGGCACAATGCCAAAAGTATGTGGGGCACCCAGTGAGGATCGAACACATCATTCAGCCATAATCAGTCAGTCAGAAGTTCACTTTCTGAGCGACTGTTCGGTTAAACTCTCTTCCTACGGACGGGAGGAACCCGAAGGAGGCTACGCCGAAGGGCGGAGTCTCCTTCGGGGAGGTAAACTCGGCCCTGAACCCGTTTATACGGGTTCAAATGGGCTATTTTTTGGCCGAGCCTAATGGCTCGGGAATGCCCACGTTAAAAAGGCCTTGTGCCACATGACACCCTCGGGGGCGGGGTGACTGAATATTATCATTCAGTCATAATTGATCTAGTAAGACAAGTTTACTAACCATGACACTACATCGAAGTGACCAACAGCTACCTTATTAACATTACCTGCGTCTATTTATTTGCGTGTTTGTGTGCACAGGCCCGTGTGTGTGTGTGTGTGTGTGTGTGTGTGTGTGTGTGTGTGTGTGTGTGTGTGTGTGAAAGAAAGACAGAGAGATGAATAGAGAGAGAGAGAAAGGGGGATGTATTTGGCATGAATTTGTTGAACTTAAGTCGCAAAATAACTCCCACAAATCGATAAAAAATGAGGTTGTTGCTTTTCTGCTTGAGTGATTTTAAGAGATGTGTGAAATTTACGAGACACAAGAAAAACTGCTAAATATGCTATGTTTCCTCAAATTCCGGATAGATCAAAGTATATATATATATATATATATATATATATATATATATATATATATATATATATATATAGGGTGTATCAAAAATCTTTTTACAAACGTTGGGGGCGGGCTCCTGACAACAAAACAAGGCCAAAAGTCCGTATATAGATATATATGTAACTCCTTCGTTTTTGAGATATTAAATTTAAATAAAATTCACGGTAGGTGGCGCATTGTTGTAGACTAGGTTACATTTGTAATTCGTGTACATTTGTGGCTAGTCTGTCTTCAATGTTTTAAAGTTTGTAGTAGTGAGTTAACTGAGAAGTGTTCCGTTTAACAATGGCAGGATATTCATATCGTGAGCAGACAGATTTGATTTTTACATACGGCTGTGCGAATGGTAATGGACGGCTGTATCAGATTGTGTTTCCAGACCGAAGACAGCCGAGTCATCCAACTTTTGCTGCTGTTTATCGTCGCGTTGCTGAGACAGATTATGGAAGACTCAGATACGCTTGTGCGCCAAACCATGAAGGATACATTCTGCAAACTGTCGTGGATGGCCCAGGTTTCAGAATACGTCAAGTGGCTCTAGCCTGTCATACATCTCATTGTACAGCATAGAGGGTACTTCAAGCGCTACTCCTGTATCCGTATCATCTGCAACGTGTGCAGAGTCTTTCGCCTTCTGATCACTCTCCACGGGAGAACTTTTGCCGATGGTTTATTGCACAAACTACCGATTCGCTGTTCGTCTCTTCAGTCTTGTTTATGGATGAGGCAACATTTGGAAGAGATGGAATAACAAATTTACACAACCAACATTTGCGGGCGGATCGGAATCCCCATGATAGAATACAGACTAGACACTAGCATCAGTTTAAAATTAATGTGTAGGTGACTGTCTGGTATTTCCATATGTGCTCCCAGCACATCGTATAGGATCTATCTACAAGGACTTATTTTCGAACACACATCCAGACCTGCTAGATGATGTAGACCTGCTAATACGAAGACGCATGTGCTTCATGCATGATGGGGCGCCATCACATTTTACTCACATTGTTCATGATGCACTGACTGACATATACCTTGAAAGATGGATAGGTAGGGGAACTTGCAGACCATGGAACCGTTCCGATTCCATGGTCTGCAGGTTCTCCTGAACTCAATCCTTCGGATTTTTATTTGTGGGACCGCCTAAAAAAATGGTTTATGCAGCAGGCATTAATAATACAGAGACGCTTCATCGCCGTGTCATGGGGAGCTGCAAAACCATTCGACACCGTCAGCCAAGGGTCCGCCAGTCAATACTTCGACGGGTGCATGCGTGTGTAGAAGCAAGTGGAGGACAATATTTTCTAAGAAAGCCGAGCAATTCACAATAAAAAAAAGAAATCTTTTTTTCTTTTTTTTTTTTTTTTTTTTTTTTGCAATCATTACACCCCAAGCAACGCGTGAATGCCACAAATACGCAGGAGGTTACAGAGAGTGAAAGTGAGAGAAAAGACTGAGTATAGGGAGGATTGAGGAAAAATAAAAGATAAACGGGATTCAAGAAGATAGAAGATGGCGATTGACGTGGCATTTAAATTTTTGAAGATTGTAATTGTCAGGGAAGGAAGTAAACGGAAGGGAGTTCCACAGGCTAGAAGTGTGAGAAAAGAAACTGTTGGAATAGAAGAGACGGTTGCATTTAACTATTTCAACAGTAAGAAGGTGGGACCAAGATACCAATCTAGTAGCACGCTTAAATTCATATAGTTGGATTACAAGAGTAAAAAAAAAGCTCATCAGAGCAGTTACCATGAAACTATTTGGAGAAAAGACAGAGAGAAGACACGCCACGTCGGTGAGAACGGAAGTCAAGATATTGATTACATTATAGATCATTCCTTGGATTTTTTTCAGGAACCTCGAGATGAATAGCAGGTGGACAGTTATGATCAATTCCGTTCTAAAGGAACATGGCATTTTAAAACTAATTAATTCAGTTAAAAGGAATGTTGTATTCTATGAGCTATGTCTTTATTCATAAATAATAAAAATATATTGCACAATGTTTGCATTATAGAACTTGATATCTCCCCAAAAGTCATAATCAATATTTTCTTTTTAAATTAGGATAGATTTTATAAACTCGAGATCATACAGTATATTGCTTATATAAAAATAAATATATCCTGACAATTTTAGCACTTTCTGTGCATGACGATAAACTGCATTCGGCAGCAAGGCCTCGTTATCGAGACATTGTAGGTTTTGAGAAACATGGAACTCCCTCTTAATTGCTGTTGTTCCCCGGTCCACCCTAACCCGCATTGATAGCACCTGTTAGGATCCCAGCTATGGTCAAATAGCGAATCCCCAAAGAAAAATCAACAGTACATTTTTATAATAAAATGACCAACAATATATTTTTATAGCAAAATGAGAATCAATGCAACACTAAAAAAATATAAAAATACAATTTTTATAGTAAAATTGCCAACAATACATTTTATGATCTACAAAATATACAGGATATATCAAAAATATTTTTTACAAACTTTGGGCGTGGCTTCCTCACCCCAAAACAAGGACAAAAGCACATAAAAACATATGCCCGCAAATACTTTGTTTTTAACTTATTAAGTTTAAAGTTTACGGTAGACGATGTTAATTATACAATCCAAGATAGATTCCAAAAATACTTTTACAAAATTTGGGGTACCACGGATCATGTCTCAGCTACGGGATGATAAATAGCAGCAAAGGTTGGATGAGTTTGCTGCCTTCTGTCTGGAAATGCAATCTGAAACAGCCGTGCATCCTCACGTCTATTACCATTCGCGCAGCCTTATGTAGAAATCATATCTACCTGCTCACGATATGAAATCCTGTCATTGTTGAACGGAACACTTCTCAGTTAACTAACTTCTACACACGTTAAACGTTGAAGACAGACTAGCCACAAGTTTAGTCTACAGGTTTAGTCTAATTACATCTACCGGGAACTTTATTTAAATTTAATAACTCAAAAACGAAGGAGTTGCATACATATGTCTATACGGACTTTTGTCCTTGTTTAGGTGTCAGGATATATATGATGTATCAAAAATTCATGCATATATATATATATATATATATATATATATATATATATATATATATATATGCTTTGAACTATCCAGAAATTGAGGAAATCATGGCATAGCATATTTAGCAGTTTTTCTTGTGTCTCGTAAATTTCACACATCTCTTAAAATCACTCAAGCAGAAAAGCAACAACCTCATTTTTTATCGATTTGTAGGAGTTATTTTGCGACTTACGTCCAACGAATTCATGGCAAATAACTCTTTCTTTATTTCCCATTCTCTCTCTCTCTCTCTCTCTCTCTCTCTCTCACACACACACACACACACACACACACACACACACACACGCATATATACACACGCACGCCTGGTGTCATGCTTAGCGAACTTGTCTTACTAGATCAATTATGACTGAATAGTTTGTTCGATCCTCACTGGGTGCCCCGCATACTTTTGGTATTGTGTCATATCTAAGCTACTCCGAAAAAATCACCAGATCATTTTAACTCAAAACCGAATGATTTGTGGTCATATGATTATATGGAAATTTGTCCCTTCTTTTGGTGTGAAAAACTCACCCCTAAAGTTTGAAAAATATTTTTAATACACCTTGTATATCTAAAAACATAGCTTTACTATGAAAATATAAAATTACGTACAAAATATCGGCAGTTGACAACATAAAAATTACATATAAAATATTTAGATTTTGGAATAACCCATAGAAGTGTTGATATGCCGCTAAACAAAATCAATCAGCCAACCAACGATTTTATCAATAGCGGTCGGTTAATACCAGTTAATACCAGTTTTATTATGAAAACATTGATTTACATTATAAATTCTGACATCGTCGGTCTACAACAATGATGACCACATTAGAAAAGTACACTTACATAAGCACGCACGCACACACACACACACAAACACACACACACACACATACACATAGATAGACAACCAAATACGATACCTATACAGAAAAGCGCTCATACATACAAACATATATACACAAATTAAATGTCCCCTCAGAAACGCTTGTAAACATACACAGACACGTACACTCACACACAGACATACGCACATATATGGACACAAAATCATGACTGGTCACATGGAGAGTAAGAAACACGGAAATGAAGACTCGGTTTTGAAAAGATGCGAGAAGCCACAAAAAATGGTGCACAAGATCCTGAACGAAATTGCAGTCCGGTCATTTCGATCTAATGGCAGTATCTTTTATTATTGTTGTTTTATTATTATTATTATTATTATTATTATTATTATTATTATTATTATATATTTTGTAAGGTTTCAACAAATCTTGCGCCTTTACTCATTTCCTGACGGCCGACATTTGCTTTCGGTTCCTACCTTAACCCGGCCATAACTGCCTCTTGGCGCGATTGCTACATTTTATTTGTCTTCCTTTTCTTCTTCTTCTTCCTTTTCTTCAATTCTTTCATTGATTGTTTTTCCCTCATTTTCTTCTCTACCCCTCACTGTGAAACAAAATTGATATACTTTCTCATTATTTACGACGATTTTCCAGTCAGATTTCCCGAGAAAATCAGCTTTCGATATATTGTCTTTTGTTTTGGACTTGACCAACCGACCTCAGGCACTAATGGAACACATTCAACTAGCTCCAAAACCGAGTCGGGTTACTGGATTATTTTGTTCGAGTTACTTTTTTTTCAACCATATATATATATATATATATATATATATATATATATATATATATATATAAAGTGAACATAAATCGTCAACACTTAGACGATCTGTTTATAGCATATGCAATCGTCAGGCCTGACGATTGCATATAACATGAAACAGACATATGTTCACTTTTATATTTACACACGCTCTATCCCTGATATTGAGCACTTTATCCCATAAATATAGTACACCTTAAAACTATATTTCTTCATATATATATATATATATATATATATTTGTTTTTAAAATTTTTCCTTGAATATATTCTTTTTATCTTTCTCCAGAAATTTTTAGTCTTTCTTTATTTGTTTTAGTTTTTTCTTTCTTTTTGTCTCTGAATCTTTCAAATAAACGTGAAATTCCTTCTCTTTAAGGTTCACCTTACCAATTTGTTCCAACCATTTTATAGTTAATTAATATAAAAAGTACAGTTAGTTTTCCTTCTTTCCATTTTTATTACCTTTTACACTTCTTCTGGTTACCTCTGAAAACTCACATTTGTATATTCATTAAATCTCTCTGCAGTTCTGCAACCATTTCATATTTTTTCTTTCTTCATCGTTTCCCTTCATTGAACACCCAACTCTTTTTATTCCTCACTCCCGATTCCTCCATACAATTATTTAATGTTTGTTTTACGCCTCTTTCTTCATGTTTAACTGCCTTTAAAAATCCCCTCTTTCTACTCCTCACTCTTGTTTCCTCTATCCAATCAGTTCATATATTTTCCTCCTCCTTTCTTCAAACTTAACCTCCGCTTGACAATCTCCTTTTTCTACTCCTCTTTCGCATTTACTCTCTACAATCATGTAATATCTTTCTTTTGCTTCTATTTTCATGTTTGTCTCAGATTAACAATCTCCTCGTTCTGCTCTTCATTCCTGTGTCTTCTCTCATATCCTTTCATATCTTTTCTGCCTTTTTCTTCATGCTTACAACCACTTAACACCCTCCTCTTTCTACTCCTCATTCCTATGTCCTCTCTCTCTTATACTTTCATATCTTTTCTACTTTTTGCTTCATGCTTACACACACTTAAATTCTCCTCTTTCTACTCCTCATTCCTGTGTTCTCTCTCTTATCCTTTCATATCTTTTCTGCCTTTTGCTTCATGCTTACATCCACTTAACACTCTCCTCTTTCTACTCCTCATTCCTGTGTTCTCTCTCTTATCCTTTCATATCTTTTCTACCTTTTGCTTCATGCTTACACACACTTAAACTCTCCTCTTTCTACTCCTCATTCCTGTGTTCTCTCTCTTATCCTTTCATATCTTTTCTGCCTTTTTCTTCATGCTTACAACCACTTAACACTCTCCTCTCTCTACTTCTCATTCCTATGTCCTCTCTCTCTTATCCTTTCATATCTTTTCTACCTTTTGCTTCATGCTTACACACACTTAAACTCTCCTCTTTCTACTCCTCATTCCTGTGTTCTCTCTCTTATCCTTTCATATCTTTTCTGCCTTTTGCTTCATGCTTACAACCACTTAACACTCTCCTCTTTCTACTTCTCATTCCTATATCCTCTCTCTCTTATACTTTCATATCTTTTCTACCTTTTGCTTCATGCTTACACACACTTAAACTCTCCTCTTTTCTACTCCCTCATTCCTGTGTTCTCTCTTATCCTTTCATATCTTTTTCTGCCTTTTTCTTCATGCTTACAACCACTTAACACTCTCCTCTTTCTACTCCTCATTCCTGTGTTCTCTCTCTTATCCTTTCATATCTTTTCTGTCTTTTTCTTCATGCTTACAACCACTTAACACTCTCCTCTCTCTACTTCTCATTCCTATGTCATCTCTCTCTCTTATACTTTCATATCTTTTTCTACCTTTTGCTTCATGCTTACACACACTTAAACTCTCCTCTTTCTACTCCTCATTCCTGTGTTCTCTCTCTTTATCCTTTCATATCTTTTCTGCCTTTTGCTTCATGCTTACACACTTAAACTCTCCTCTTTCTACTCCTCATTCCTGTGTTCTCTCTCTTATCCTTTCATATCTTTTCTGCCTTTTCTTCATGCTTACAACCACTTAACACTCTCCTCTCTACTTCTCATTCCTATGTCCTCTCTCTCTTATACTTTCATATCTTTTCTACCTTTTGCTTCATGCTTACACACACTTAAACTCTCCTCTTTCTACTCCCTCATTCCTGTGTTCTCTCTCTTATCCTTTCATATCTTTTCTGCCTTTTTGCTTCATGCTTACACACACACTTAAACTCTCCTCTTTCTACTCCTCATTCCTGTGTTCTCTCTCTTATCCTTTCATATCTTTTCTGTCTTTTCTTCATGCTTACAACCACTTAACACTCTCTCTCTCTACTTCTCATTCCTATGTCCTCTCTCTCTTTATACTTTCATATCTTTTCTACCTTTTGCTTCATGCTTACACACACTTAAACTCTCCTTTTCTACTCCTCATTCCTGTGTTCTCTCTTATCCTTTCATATCTTTTCTGTCTTTTTCTTCATGCTTAAACCACTTAACACTCTCCTCTCTCTACTTCTCATTCCTATGTCATCTCTCTCTTATACTTTCATATCTTTTCTACCTTTTGCTTCATGCTTACACACACTTAAACTCTCCTCTTTCTACTCCTCATTCCTGTGTTCTCTCTCTTATCCTTTCATATCTTTTCTGCCTTTTGCTTCATGCTTACACACACTTAAACTCTCCTCTTTCTACTCCTCATTCCTGTGTTCTCTCTCTTATCCTTTCATATCTTTTCTGCCTTTTTCTTCATGCTTACAACCACTTAACACTCTCCTCTCTCTACTTCTCATTCCTATGTCCTCTCTCTCTTATACTTTCATATCTTTTTCTACCTTTTGCTTCATGCTTACACACACTAAACTCTCCTCTTTTCTACTCCCTCATTCCTGTGTTCTCTCTCTTATCCTTTCATATCTTTTCTGCCTTTTGCTTCATGCTTACACACACTTAAACTCTCCTCTTTCTACTCCTCATTCCTGTGTTCTCTCTCTTATCCTTTCATATCTTTTCTGTCTTTTTCTTCATGCTTACAACCACTTAACACTCTCCTCTCTCTACTTCTCATTCCTATGTCCTCTCTCTCTTATACTTTCATATCTTTTCTACCTTTTGCTTCATGCTTACACACACTTAAACTCTCCTCTTTCTACTCCTCATTCCTGTGTTCTCTCTCTTATCCTTTCATATCTTTTCTGCCTTTTTCTTCATGCTTACAACCACTTAACACTCTCCTCTTTCTACTCCTCATTCCTGTGTTCTCTCTCTTATCCTTTCATATCTTTTCTGTCTTTTTCTTCATGCTTACAACCACTTAACACTCTCCTCTCTCTACTTCTCATTCCCTATGTCCTCTCTCTCTTATACTTTCATATCTTTTCTACCTTTTTTTGCTTCATGCTTACACACACTTAAACTCCTCTTTCTACTCCTCATTCCTGTGTTCTCTCTCTTATCCTTTCATATCTTTTCTGCCTTTTCTTCATGCTTACAACCACTTAACACTCTCCTCTTTCTACCCCCTCATTCCTGTGTTCTCTCTCTTATCCTTTCATATCTTTTCTGCCTTTTTCTTCATGCTTACAACCACTTAACACTCTCCTCTCTCTACTTCTCATTCCTATCTCCTCTCTCTCTCTTATACTTTCATATCTTTTGTACCTTTTTGCTTCATGCTTACACACACTTAAACTCTCCTCTTTCTACTCCTCATTCCTGTGTTCTCTCTCTTATCCTTTCATATCTTTTCTGCCTTTTTCTTCATGCTTACAACCACTTAACACTCTCCTCTTTCTACTCCTCATTCCTGTGTTCTCTCTCTTATCCTTTCATATCTTTTCTGTCTTTTTCTTCATGCTTACAACCACTTAACACTCTCCTCTCTCTACTTCTCATTCCTATGTCCTCTCTCTCTTATACTTTCATATCTTTTCTACCTTTTGCTTCATGCTTACACACACTTAAACTCTCCTCTTTCTACTTCTCATTCCTGTGTTCTCTCTCTTATCCTTTCATATCTTTTCTGCCTTTTTTCTTCATGCTTACAACCACTTAACACTCTCCTCTTTCTACTCCCTCATTCCTGTGTTCTCTCTCTTATCCTTTCATATCTTTTCTGTCTTTTTCTTCATGCTTACAACCACTTAACACTCTCCTCTCTCTACTTCTCATTCCTATGTCCTCTCTCTCTTATACTTTCATATCTTTTCTACCTTTTGCTTCATGCTTGCACACACTTAAACTCTCCTCTTTCTACTCCTCATTCCTGTGTTCTCTCTCTTATCCTTTTATATCTTTTCTACCTTCTTTTTTCATGTTTACACCCACTTAGCAATCTCCTCTTTCTACTCCTCGTTCACACTTAGTCCCCATAAAAATTTCTTAACATTTTTGCACCTCTTCATACTTACATTCGCTCAAATTTCCCCCCTCTCCCTTCACTCCAATCGTCTTCATTAATCAGATCTGTTCATACTTTTTCTCTTTCTTCCTCATTTTTGACTGTTACGTACTCTCCTCTTTCTGTTCCTCGTTTCTCCTCCTTTCTAGAAATCTCTTACGCTCAATTTCCAGTTTTTCTTTCTTTTTCGAGGCAATAACCACTTTAACTCTCTCATCTGCGTTGATCTCTTCCTCTCTCTTTTCGCTCAGTTTTCTTTTTTTTTTCATTTTTGTATTGCTAATAACTTTGTCCATTTCAAATTGTTTTTATTGTTGTGTTGACGGATTCAACCATTTTCTTTCGATTTTTTGATACGTTTGTGTACGTTTGCTTGGGAGGGTCGTAATTCTGTTAGGAAAGGTGGTATAGGAAAAAAAAAAGTCTGGACGTAGATTAATATTTGGATAATATTCAATGACGGCACTCTCGAGGATTTTCCCTCAGAGTGAATTATTTTATCTTTTTATTAGTATAGCATGTATAAAATTAAAATTGTGGTTGAATTTTTTAAAATCAAAGTTGTGTTGAATTTATTTCTATATATGACCAGTGCATTAGTTGTTTTTTTTTTGTGTGTGTGTGTGTGTGTGTGTGTGTGTGTGTGTGTGTGTGCTCATTGATGCGTTTTTTAATTTCTGCTTGTTTCTCCAATATATATCAAGAAATCAAGGAAAAAATGTTTGAATCCGTCAACACAACAATAAAAGCAATATTTCCACACGTGACAGTACTTGACACATATATGTGTGTGTGTAAATTTCAGTATATCTGTAAAAGGACAAAATAAAAATTAAAAAACTAAAGGAAAATTCATCTTAGCTGACGTGTTTCGTCCTCTGCGGGACTTTATCAAATCAATTGCAAGGATTTTATTTTGTGAAAAGTATTTATATACAAGAGCAAAAAGTTATTGGTTTTTCAAAATTTTGGGTATAAGGGATACGTTATATGTTTTGGATAACATACAGTGGTGTAGCTAGGGGGCGGAGATGGCGGTCCGCCCCGGGTGGCACTTTCGGTCCGCGGTGAGTTTTCAGAAAAGACAAAAACAGTAGCATAATTTCAATAATTTTTGCTAAATGCAGCGATAATGATGAAGATAGGGTTCAAATGAAGCCAATTTGTCATTGATATGCCTGGCTCAAAGCCAGCCAGCCAGCAATAAGAAAAAATTGTCTCCAAAACGCTCTATGAGCTGATGAGGATAAACCCCCACTTACAAGACGTGAGCAAAAAGAAGAGAAATTTTTAAAGGGCTTGATGTGGGGTTGGATTAAGTGAATTTAGAGCATCCACAGTTTTTTTCACACCTATGTGAGAAGTCCAGATTTTGTCGCCTGTTCTTTGATTTTGATGTTTCATGTTTGTGAATTGTTAGTGAAAAAATTAAATAAATAAGTGAACCAATTTTTTTTAATCTTTTAATAGGTCTAGCTTTAATACGGATATAAAATCGTTACTTTTCATAAATTATAAAATAGATAGATAAATAAATTGAAATAATTCCAACGCTTTAAGGATATCACATGCATTCCAATTTTTCCGGAAATATCGAAAGGAAATTTAAAAGAAAATTGAAAATTAATACATATTTTAAGTGCAGAAACTTTATTTAGATTCGGCATTTTTTCAATTTTTTTTTTAATTTACAAGTTTTCACAGTAGTAAAACAATGCAATGTTTTATTTTTTGTTTAGATAGTTGAAGTTTTATTAAGTAAAATAGACTAAGAATTAAAAGTATGATAACATTTATTTCAGTTCTTAAAAGTGAAATTAATTTTATAGGACTTTTAATTCTTAGTCTGCTACTTTTCTAATAATAACTTCAACTATGTAAAACAAAATAATTTAAAAAGACATTGCATTTTTGCATTGTTAAGAAAACGTGGCATTTAATTTATGACTCCTCACTTATTAGAATTGAAATAAATATTAAAAAAACTGATAAATTATGAATTTAAAAAAAGTACTTTTTTTTGTTTTTTTTGTTTTTCTTTTTAAATAAAATATAGGTATATAGACAAAAGCAAGTTACCTTTTTTTTTAATATCGTAAAATGTTTTTAAAGTCTTCCCGATTTAGAAAAAAAGAAATAACACCTTCGTTTTTTGTTTGTTTTGTTTTTTATATATCCCCAGTTTTATTTTTAAAAAAATAAATAAACACAATTGTATTTCATAATTTATTAGTGAGGAGTTATAAATACCTCGTTAATAGAAACACGGAAAAAAAACTGGCATCATACGGGCATTAGATTCTGAGAAATGGATAAAAATATTAAAATTGATGGGTGCACGAATAATTTCGTCGTTGACTATATATATATATATATATATATATATATATATATATATATATATATATATATATATATATATATAAACTTTAAGGGTTTAATGTGTGTGCATTGTAATATTGTATTTGTTCTGGGGAGGGCAGCAAACTTGAGGGCCGCCCTGACGTCAAAGATAATACTACTAGAATTTTTCGAGAAAATAGATTACTCAACTTCAGTAGCTGTTATCACTCTTTTCAGTATTGATGGGAGTTTCCTTCTTAACCTTTTATTTGAAGTAGTGTGCAATATTGCCGACATCTTGATGATGTCATTATTTTCTCTTCGAGTTACATGTGATGTGTGAAGGGACTACAAAGGCAAAGAGGTATCGTAAAAGTCTCAAAGGTTACTTAGTGTAAGAAAAGCAAGAAGTTGTGGAGAGACTTGATCACCCACGTCCTGAAGGGACATTACGCATAAAAGGCAAATGAAAATGAAAAAAAATTGAATTAGGTCGTTTCTATGCACTCGAAAAAGCGTATAGAAATACTAGTTTTTAAAGGGAGGTAATTCTTAATGAAACCTGCCTTAATCCAATTTAATTTTGTTTTACTTTTAATTATTTTGTCGACAGATATGAATTTAGTCAACATATTAATTCGTGATTCTAATAAACAGGATTATATGCATTTCTTAACTGAATCTAAATCTGATCTAAACACACAACAGACATCCCTCGATTAATGCTCATTCAATTAATGAATTTTCGATTAGTGCGCTAAAATTGTTATATACAAAAATGCATTTAGTGCATACATAACACTTGATTAATGCGGTGAAATATTCTTCAGTTTAAACATAGTAATTGAAAATTGATTTTTGTTTTTTATAGTTACCGGTGTACAATTCAGCTGTGCTAATCGAGAGATTCCTGTATATTTGAACAGCAAGAATTCATTTAAAGAAATTGTGCTAAATTCAACAAACAAGTTCGCTTTATTTCATTTTTGTTATTGCAGTTTTCTAATTTGTACATGTAAATAAAATTTGCCGATAAACTGTCTAGAGGTCACGTTTAGCTCATTATCAAAAACTGAATGTTCCCAGAATAATAGACAATATTTTTTGTGGGCTATAATTTTAGAACTCTGGGGTTTTTTTTATCATCTATTTTTTTTCGAATACTATATAATTATTGTTATAACTTTATTAAAATTGAGCTTTATATTTTGGAATTATATAATTTACCTTTATATCCTTAATAAAATGTTCTATGAAGCTTTAAAATAAAAAAGTTATTTCACATTTAGACTTTTTCTTAACATTGTTCTGATCTTAATGCTCGCTACTATATATATATATATATATATATATATATATATATATATATATATATAAATATAAAAAATATAGTTTTCAGGTATGCTATATTTATGGGTAAAAATGCTCAAGATCAGAGCTTGGGTGTATGTAAATATAAAATATGTAACACTAAGCGGCGACATGTATATCTTCCGAGAGTTATTTCCATTTCACTGTTCTATTAAGCAAATAAAATTTTTAACATGAAAAGATATTGAGCAAAAATTGATTTATATAAAATCAGGGGTAATCACTGGATCATATATACACCATTGACCGTCTAAAAATTATAAAGAGAACGGATTAATTAACCGGTTCATTGGTCACTATATATGAATTTAGGTAAAAATGGCAACGGAAAAAATGGCAACGGTAAAAATGGCAACGGTAAAAATGGCAACGGTAAAAATGACAAAAGTGGATAAATAGGTAAAAATGGCAACGGTAAAAATGGCAAAAATGGATAAGAAAAATGGCAAAAGGAACAAAATATAGATGAATATTTCACAATGAGTTTATTAAAATCTTGGATACAATACATAATGGAAAAACATGAGAAGTTTGTCAAATTAAAAAGAATATTCAGCTAAAGCTCCCCCCCTCACATGAGATTTTACTTTTTAGGCGATTACGTCTGAAAACACTGAAAAACTTGGGAAAAAACAATTATAGGTCCACTTGATGAAACCGAAAAAAAAAACAAAAAAAAAAAACAATAAAACATTAATTATTTCAGAGGTTATCAGACAACAACAGGGTCAGACTGGTGACAGTAAAATTTAAAATCTTGTCTGATGCGTTTTCAATCTTTTAATACTCAACTGTGAAGTCTCTGAGAGGCGTCATATAGACATTTAGCAAATAGGTGTGAACAGAAATTCAAAAGGTTTGCTGAGGAATAGGCTAAGTGAACTCTAGAATATTTACTTCGTTTACCATAATTTACCAATAAAATAATTAAATTAGACTCTGAGAGTCAATACGAAATCTGTGAATGGGATTCCTAACCTTCGCCTTTGCGATTTTTCCGATTCCCCGATTCCGATTAATCGTCCCAACACTAATATATATATATATATATATATATATATATATATATATATATATATATATATATATACATAATATAAATATTTATATATATATATAAATATATATATATATATATATATATACACTAATACACTATATATATATATATATATTATATATATATATATATATATATACACTAATACACTTATTTTATATATATATAAACACTAATACACTTATTTTATATATATATATATATATATATATATATATATATATATATATATATATACACACACACATCTAATCCTAATGTCAGCTATCAATTATAAAATTAATTATAGTCATCAAATTCACTTAAACACGCTACGATTTGTGCTTTTACTGCAATTAGGAGTAGGAACCTAGCGCCCCCCCCTAAAACTTCTAAAAATTGACATAAAAAATTTTTAAAAATGTTTTTTGATACTAGGAGCGGGAACATAGTCCCTATTTAAAACAAGAGGAGAAGGAGCCTAGACCCCCCCACCACCACCAACTAGAGTAAATATCTATTTAAAAATATTTATTTTAAAATATTGAAGTGGGGGACTTAGCCCTATTTTAAACTAGAGGAATGGGAGCTTAGACCCATTCTTCTCGAACGGTCATAATTTTCTGTTGTCGAATTGCATCCACTTTTGCTATTTTTACCGTAGCCATTTTTTCCGCTGCCATTTTTACCGCTGCCATTTTTACCGAGCACCCACTATATATATATATCCATTGTTTCAATACTTTTGTATTATTACATCTCACTATTAAAACTTTCTAACAGCTGCCGTCATTTTTATAGCAACATTACACTAGTAATAATAATAACAATGAAAATACTTCAATTTTTAAAAATACTTTGTAGAAAAATGGATAATAATAATAGGCTTGCAACAAATTTTTACAATTCGCACAACAACAAAAATAATAATAACAACATGACAGAATAATGCATTTTTAATTGCAATCAAACCATATAATAATTATCAATGTATATTTATTTATCTAGTTCCTGTGTATTTATTTATATATATTTCCTGTCCCATACTTCGCTTGAAGGGAGGTAATATATATATATATATATATATATATATATATATATATATATATATATATATATATATATGAAATATGGATCAGAACCCGAAAGAATGATAAGATAAAAGAATATTATTTATTGAAGCTTTAATAGAGGTGAAACATGTTAGACTGATAAACGTTTCCTATTTGCTCTTTATCTTATATATATACAGCATGGGCAATTTTTAATCCGACTTTTTCATTACTCAAACGCTATTATAGTGGACACTTCTTATTTGAAATAGACGTGCCATTTTTGATTTATTGAAGAGTGTGTATTACGTCTATCGACCTCCGCATTAGAGAAAAATTAACAAAGGAAAAACGCATTCTCCGGCAAGGACCGAGCAATACGTCTCAGTTATTTAGGGGAAACCACTGTTTGGTTCAGTGTACTTTACCGCTCAGCCACGGTCAAAGCAAGCAAGGTTCTATTTCCCCCATTTTTGTGAATGGGATAATATCAATACTCAACAACACTTTTATAAATGGATATTAGAACAGGGAACAGAAAAGATAGTCAAAGGGCATTGCTAAGAACAAACACTAGATAGGAAGTTAGGGTGAGTCATGATCGTCCACGTCCCGAAGGAACACGGCAGATTGGAGAAGATCGCCGTCATTTCAACTGTAAAAAAAATGTATAATCCATTTTTTTTTCTATTGGTGAAATAAATACTTGCGAATCGGTACCACGCCTTCCATAAATGACATGTATGTGTGAAAGGAAGCTTAGACACAGCTGATCATGGCCCCGGCGTCACTATTCTGCCACTAGACACACCCTTCCCACATCTCATTCGCGCCCGTTTTAATCAAAGAAAGATGACCGATAACATCAAGTGGACGGTGACAGTAAACGCCAAAGTCCACCCGTTATCGCAGGGGTGGTCTTCCATCTAAAAGAGTGATAATCGCAACGAAAGATAAATTAAATCCGGTCTTGCGGATTTATTAACATTATCTTATACAGGGTGGTTAAGATAAATAAAAAAAAAATAAAGATTTCGTGCAGTTACCCAAAATCCCTCATCAGAAAGATCATTTTACCCAATTTTCTCTTTCTCTGTCTCTCTTTTCCTATGTACAGTGTAACCCGGATATAAAAGAGTTGCCGGGACCGGAGAAGAAGTCTCTTATATCCGGGTTTCTCTTATATCAGGGTTTGGTCTATTTTATATACATTAACACAGGCTCTAATTTGGGACCAGAGAAAATCTCTCTTATATCCAGGTTTCTCTTATATCCGGGTCTCTTATATCCGGGTAACACTGTATATGTATAGCTGGCCACTCGTATTCGAGGATACCCTGAGACTAGCCAATCCCTATTGCAGACGCTTGCTCAGGCGTATTTGTGTTTGTGCTAAGGGTTCCGTCTACCCAATTTCACTCCCAAGGTTTGGGTCAACCTGGAATATGGTTTTCAGGCACTTTCCAAAGGTGCAGCACACTGGAATAACATCAGGAAGTCTTCTTCCTGACAAATCGACCATGGTGAAGATGCGAATGTTCTAACCACTCGCTCACGTGCCATATATATATATATATATATATATATATATATATACACAGTGTAACCCGGATATAAGAGAGTTGTCGGGACCGGAGAAATCTCCCGTATTTCTCTTATATCCGTGTTTGGTCTATTTTAACACAGCCTCTCATTTGGGACCAGAGAAAATCTCTCTTATATCCAGGTTTCTCTTATATCCGGGTCTCTTATATCCGGGTTACACTGTATATATATATATATATATATATATATTACAATGAACCATTCATACAAGTAAATTCGTAAAGTTAATGAGATAAAATGGCGAAATCACTTCGTTAACTAAATTTTAAAAATGCATTAACCCCCTAACCACACGATGAATGTTATGATCCTTGTTTCTTAAAATTATATACTGTATTAGGTCTTACTTAAATATGCAAGCACTTTCGACAGATTCTCCGGTCATCATCAGGCATTTCTTATTGGTAAAATTCAGGTAGCATCCGAGACGAAAAAATATATTATGCAAATCGAAATGTTTTTGTGAAGTGTTTTATTGATTATTGCTATTGATAACAGATACTGTCGAAAGATACTTGCATATTTAAGAGAGTTTATAATTTAAAATTATATAAATTATATAATTCCCAAATAGAAAGCTCAATTTTGATAAAGTTATAAGAATAATTATATAGCATCCGAAAAAAAATTTATAAACAAAAAAAAAACAAAGATCATAAAATTCTCCGAGTGGTTAGTGAGTTAATCTATTTTTAAAATTTAGTGAAGTTCGAATTCCAATCGAATCCATTACATTCACTTATGAAGCCCTCTGGGAAGCAATACAATCTGTTAAAAAGAAATGTTAAAAGTGTAAGAATGATGAAAGCTTTAGAATATTAAAGGAACCATATGAACATATAAGATAATAAATTAATAATTCAATCATCTATATAGCATAATGTGCTAATTAAATATGTTTTCTGCGACCTGTGACATTGAGAATTATTTATTTATAGATATTTATATAGAACTTTTTCAGTTTACAACGGTCGATGCTTTTTGATAACAACAAGTCACGAAGACATCGTGACCGACGGTTTAAGCGTACTGACCTTGTTGCAATAGAAACCAGTGGTGGGCGTTGTGGATGTGGAATGAACACAAATGAGACTGAACAGGTGTCTGCAAAAGTGCTGATAAAATGGTTAAACTGTTCAATATCAGCGTATGTAAATATAAAAGTGGACATTGAAGTCAACACCGAGAGGCTAAACGCTATCGTCAGACCATGTACACAATTGCATTTAGCATTAAAATAGACTGTCGCTTCTGGGTGTTTTCAATCTACAGCTTATATATATATATATATATATACCTGTGTGTGTGTGTGTGTGTGTGAGAGAGAGAGAGAGAGAGAGACAGAGAGAGTGTAAGTGCGTCTGAGTGTGTATGTGTGTATTCTAAAGCAGTAATGGATTTTTATTTATTAATCTGCCAGATTTTATCACTTTAAACATTATTTTTAATGGATACTCATATTTGAGTATACGCTCCATCTATTGATTATATATTAAACAGTACATTGGTCCAAGTTGGTCCAAACCACGTCTCATCTAAAAACGGTTTCTCCTGCTAGGGAGACACAGTTTGGAATCCTACTTGAGGGCTCATTTTTCATATATATATATATATATATATATATATATATATATATATATATATATATGCGTAGATAGATAGATAGATAGATAGATAGATAGATAGATAGATAATAGATAGATAAAGGGAGAGACAGGGAAGGAGGGAGTGAGCAGATATGTAGCAAAGTTCAACCGACTCCAATCCAACAAATTCATATATATATATATATATATATATATATATATTCAAAAAATTTTACTTGAAGATGGAACAGAGCTTACTTCAACTCAATTTAATTCAAATAATTATATTGAAGTTTTCGGCTCTTGTTTTGAAACATGAGAATTCTTATATATATATATATATATATATATATATTTCTGCATATCCGAGTGTTTTCGGCTGAGGAAATTTTTTTTAAGAATACATACATTCAGTTCAAATAAAAAATAAAAATCATCCTTGATAATGACGGCTAAAGTAAAGCTCTCGGATATGCAAAACATGTGTACAATTTTTATACACTTTATGTTCAGAAACGAAAACACTTATACGAAAACAAGAAAAATTAAATAAAATGTTTAATTGCAGTACATAAATCACAGTATCTTTTTTTTCTTCAACGTGTATTGATCACTTTTTAATAGTACTGTTTCCTGGGCTAATTCAACTCTGAACATTTAAATATTATAATATATATATATATATATATATATATATATATATTGAACAATAAAAAATATTAAAAAATTAAAATCTTCAGACACATTGGGTTGTAGATTAATATTCTTTCGTTTTTTTTTATTATTATTTAATTTAGATTCCTCATATATATATATATATATATATATATATATATATATATATATATATATATATATATATATAGATTCTATATATATATATAGATAGATAGATAGATAGATAGATTCCTCATATATATATATATATGTATGTACCCTACCACCAACCACCAATATTATATATATATATATATATATATATATATATATATATATATATATATATATATATATCTACCACTTACCACCAATCACAATTTTTAAATCTGAGGTTATTTTCACATTAATTTTCGGACAGCGAGAAATCAAACAGGGAACGGATTTTTTCTAATAATTCCACCTGCAAGCGCATTCTACCGACGTCAGAAAACTAATGTTGGATAGTTTCCACCATCGCTCTGTTTATTTCTCGCATCCGCTGATGAAGAACACAGGCGTGTTCGAAAATTCCGAACTGGGAACCTCAATCTCCGTGCTTCATTTTTGTCACCTGGTTAATATTAATAAATGTTTTTCGTATTGATTTCGTCGGTACCATTTCGTTGACTTTATTTTATTGACCAACTTTTCTACTCTACTTTATACATATATATATATATATATATATGTATGTATGTATATATATATATATATATATATATATATATATATATATATATATGTATGTATGATATATATTAAAATTGTTATGGATATTGCTTGATTGATACCAGTATTGTCAAACCATTGACTTGGGAAAAAAAAAGTTTGACATAGTGTATGTATGTCTGCATCCATGTATGTATGTATGTATGTATGTATGTATGTATGTATGTATGTCAGTTTGTTTCCAAATACCTTTCCTTTAGTTTTTCAAGTGATTTCTTGATGTTTTTAATTGTTTATTTTTGAAGGATTTCTTTTTTTTTCTTCAGGGCAACGTACATGATACCCAAGTGAAATAATTATTTATACTCTAAGTCAATATCCCCGCTGTGTTTTATCGTATCATCAGCAACATTTTATTGTAATATGGGACACGCGTTGATGTCTCCGGTCGGATGCATCCAGACAATGAGTAAATATATTTTACTTCCTTATTGCCACTATTACTTTCGTGAAACTTAAACACTTGAATGTATTCATTCATTCGTTCATAGATAGATAGATAGATAGATAGATAGATAGATCTGAATAGAATAAGATAAATAGAGAAAGAAAAGAAAGAAAGAGAAAGAGTGTGAGAGAAAGAGATCTGAATACCCCCCCCCCGGCCATAATTATGGACAAAATAACAACTAACAGACAGGAAATAGGGCTTTCTACCTTTAGGTCAGGGTTTTTCAACCGGGGTTCCCCGGAACCCTAAGATCCTGCAAAAGGTTCCCAAGGGATCCGCGAGAACAGGTTTGATAAGCTAATGCACTTTTGATTTTTTTTATTTAATTTCATATACAGTGTAACCCGGATATAAGAGAGTTGTAGGGACCGGAGAAGTCTCTTATATCCGGGTTTCTCTTATATCCGGGTTTGGTCTAATTTATATACATTAACACAGGCTCTAATTTGGGACCAAAGAAAATATCTCTTATATCCGGGTTTCTCTTATATCCGGGTCTCTTATATCCGGGTTACACTGTACGTAATATTACTGTTTACATTCTGTTTACATTTATATTATAGGTATATGATATTGATTACTTATATTATATCTATATTACTTATATTATATCTATATGATATTGATTACTTATGTTTATTTTTACGTTTGAGTTTAGACATTTTTTGTGTGAATGAAAACTGCCTGATGAAGTATTATAAACGAACAGTATGAATTTTATTTAGCATTACCGAAAAATTTAACAAAGAAGTATTAATTTTTGCTTCAACCAGTTATTCGAAAATATATACTATGAAATTTAACACGTGAACTACGATGAAAATAAAATGATAAATATATGGTATATAATTTTGTTTTTGCGCAGGGGTTCGTTGAGACAAGTAATTTATTTTAAGGGTTACGCAAGGGTAAAATGGTTGAGAAACGCTGCCTTAGGTGGTAGCCAATGGTAGACTGGCCAGGGTGTCAGCTTCCTTGATAGCAAGTAGGACCCGATGGAGTGGTCCTCTGATGCAGTGGGCCCCCTATATCAAATAAAAATGAAACAAAGAAAGAAATACACACAAATGTTTTGGGAATAAAATAGAATAACTTTATAAAACTTATCTGCACACTATCTGTTACTCAAGTCCAATATGAGAGGATATTTTCAAAGCTAAAGATCAAAAAGACAAGTGGTTGGAATATCGAACTGAACCCTTTATTTTGCTCATTAGGGTAGACTGTTCTAGTTCCACATGCAATAGATGTCAGTTATCTGTTAATTCCCCTTTCCAAGTTCTCCACTGCCTTAACCGGGTATGCAACTCACACTCTTTGGGTCATGTCACTAGATCTAACTAACGCCTGTTATCCACTGTGCCATGTGTCCGAAACGTCGTAATAAATATGGCGACAAAGATGAAGACAATAGCTCGAATAATGTAAATAGTGTACATAATACCCCATCTCAGGAATATAGACAGATACCAAAAAGACAAGGTTAAGAAATTCGCTGTCTGAGGAGTATTTGGAATCATACATATTCCTATTAATTGAAAAGGAATTGTTAGATGAATGCAATTTTGGCATATTCAGACAATCATCAAGTGAACACAAACAATTGCTTTTAAGGCTCTTAAACTATCTGTTAATGTGAAAATTATCCTGTAAACTGTTTTAAAATATCAACCAATTAAAATTAAAAGATCGCGACAGCTATTGGGGGGAGATGTGATTAAATATTCTTTAATGTTTAAAAAAATATTATTATTGTTTAGGTAATAAGCATTATAACATAACACATATATTCGGAGGCACGGTGGAGTAATGGAAAGTGGCTCGGATTGAGAAATCGAAACTGCTATCCATTATTAAACTGTGCCTCATAATATTAGCATTATATTTTTTGTACGGATTGAGGAATCGGAGAGCGAGGTTCGAATACCACTTGAATCCATTACATTAACTTATGTGCTAATACCCTTGGGAAAGGTATGACTCCTCTTCTCCCGACCCCCACCCCCCGCTATGGATAAATAGCAGGACAGACCGGGTTCTATAGCCTTGGATGGCAACTGGTTTACCGCAGAAAGAAATGACAACCTAGTGGGGGAAAAAATCTGCCTCGTCAATCATGTATTGAAAGATACATGATCGCCTAACTGACTGATAGCACAAATAGATATTTTGTAGAAAACATAGCAGAATTAGATATATTGTGGAAAAAGTAATTCTGACAATATACGCATTTTTTACATATTTATGGTTATTTTTTTAACTTTTATCAAAAACGACAATCCTGTACATGTAGTTATAGATAATATTATGCTTTAATTACTATTTTTTTTTAATTAATAAATATTTGTGCGCAATTGTTGACATTAATAGGTATCTGCTGATGTGCAAAAGTTTGGGAATTATGCAATAGTTAAATTTAAATTTCATCTCTCTGACAGACGTCGCGATTTCAATAACATACTGCATTTACATTTTGTATCTACTGCCAGTAATATGTTATGTAGATATACACATTAATTACTAAGAAATACCATTTTTTTTCCACAAAAAAAAATGTAATTGTACTCGTCTTTCCATCTGTATTTTTTTTTAAATTTTATTTATTCGCTAAGAAAATTAAATATCATTGTAGTTGTGGGTGGGTCCGTTTTGTCTCCTAGCAACCAATATATTTAAAACCCAGTCAGCCACTGGTGGCAGCCATTAACCGTTGCACCTGCCTGCACCCTCTAATTCAGTTTATATTCATGCAATTTAGAAATCAGTATTTGTTTTAAAGAATGTCTATCGGATACAACATCTGAAATTATCTCAAAAGTATACTACGTTACGCCCATAACCAACTATGCGGTGATCTGATGACATAAGTTCACACACAGGGCATTTAAATAAGAATACTGTTTGGGGAGTGTATTCGCTGTCTGCAGTCTTGATGTGCGCATAGTGTAGTTTTTAACCTGACACCTGTTTTCCAAACGAGTTAAAGATTCACAATACACGTAGTTATATAAAAAACCACCCCAGGGACGTAATGTTACACATTGTTGTGTAGGAAACCTACCACCCCTCTTGAAGATGAACTTGTCTACAAACAAAGACGTTAAATAGTGGCATGTCAAAAGACAGAGAGTCGGAGAAGTTCTTGGCTGAGCTAGTTATAGACTACTCAGGCGATTTCTGTACCTACTTACCAACCGAATAAACCCCTTTTTATTGTTACGTGTTATTTGGCGTTTGTCTTTATTAACCCCAAATCAACATCATAACACACATATATGTGGGGATCCGCGGGTCGTGCGCAAACACACAGAGTAATTGAAATATTGGAGTGACTAAAATATAATATTACGTAATGAAAGATTCAAGTTTCGTATCATTCATTTTATCCGCACCTATTAACATTTAATAAGCACCCCGATTTCATTACACTTGGCTGGCTACCAGTCTAGGAGAAGGATATTTCTGAATTCAAAATCAGTGCGGCAGAGAATCCACCCCGTAAAAAATGTACTTTTTAAAATTCTTTCACCCCAAGCAAGGTAATAAAGCTACTAAGTTTGAAAGAATATAACTGTAAGCGATCTGGGATTGCAAAGGAAATATTTGTCGCAGAGTATTTCCACAACGCAGAGAATAAATCACAAAGTTCAGATTCGAGCATCAGGGGCAGAAAGAAATGCCGAAAACTCGATTCGCAGGTAATATCTCACAAAGTACAATGCACGCAACCAGTCAGAATAATAACTCACTCTCCAACAAACGTGGTAGCCAACTTCTCCTCGATTCAAGAAAACCAACTGCTTTTATCGGCCGAGCATTTTTTCCATTCGTCGACAGCTGGGAGAGGACGTTCAATTTTTGCATATCAAAATACTTTTATAGAGACTCCTGCGACGGACTTGTTTTTTTTTTTATTTAAATATTCCGTCTTCAGCATGTCATGCGGAATACGTGCCCATTTTTTTTTTTTTTTTTTTTTTTGGTAAGTAATTTTCTTTTTCGACACATTTTCCGTCGTAGAATACACGCAAGGCGCTGTCGCTTGGTTTGACGAGGTAAGTCGACGTTTTCTTTCCTCTAATAAGAAAAAGGAAAAAAAAACATTATTAAGGATAGGAGATCAATAAAAAAAAAACGGGAATTTAAAAGACAAGATAACAATTGACATTGAATTTAATTTTTTAAGATCAAACTGGAAAGCAAGAAGCCGGAAAAGAGTTCCACAGACGACGAGTGTTAGAAAAGTGTTAGAAAATAAACTGTTATCTTAGAACATACGGTTACATCTAGCCATTTCAACTATAAAATGATAAGACCTAACCGCCAATCTAGTACCACGCTTAAAATCATGAAGCTTAGGTACCATAGAGGAAAGTTCATCAGAACAATTACCATGAATGTATTAATAGAAATGAACAGGGAAGCTACGTTATGACGTATGGAAAGTGACTGAAGCAAGATGCCAGATCAGGACCTATGATATTGCAGATTCTTTTTTTTTTTTTTTTTTTTTTGATTTTATCAAAGATCCCCATATATATTACAGGAGCACCAGATTATATGTGGCAACAATATTCACAGCATGTACAAATGATAGATTCGGGTGAGAAAAAATTGCCTACTTGAAGGGGGGGTTGTATTTCGGTAAATAGGTAATACATTCTTTCTAAACAAAGTTGGCGGTGGGTACAGACTTTAAGAGCTTTCCACCGGTTAGGGCGATGCTAAAGAGAGGTTTCTATACGATGATCGTTAAATCGGTAGTTTATTTATTTTACTGGACTCACATTAAATAAAGTTAATTTACCAAGGCTCTTTAACAACAATAAAAGACAACTCATTTCTGTCATCTTTCGTTCGAATGGAGCATTGAGATGAAAGGGTTAAGGTTATTACACGTCTGTATATACGTGGTCTCTCTGGAAAGTGTACAATTTCGACATTGTCATGTTTAGAAAGCTTGTCATGCTAGATCAATTACGACTGAATAGTGAGTTCGACCCTCACTGGGTGATCCATACTTTTGCCATTGTGCTATATCTAAGCTACATTTAGTAAAACGCTATTTTATTTTTTTTACAGTGAAGTTTATCCTGTACAAAGCCCGGGAGCCACTCGAGCTATAAGGTTACAGAATAAGAGGCACAGTTTATGGGGACATATGTGAAGATAACGGTTAACTCTAGACTTGAACAGGTTAACATTGTAGTGATCGGGAAAACATAACCTTGGGAGTCCGTTCCACAAAGCGGGAAGAAACTGCTTAAGTAGAATTTACTTCTCACTAATCGAATACGAAAAGAATGAGGGTGGTTCGTTACAACGTGCGTAGAATGACGGGTCTTGATGGTGAGGGTTAGAACTGGTGAAACTAAGGAATATAGTTCGCCTGAGTAATTTCCATAGAAATAGCAATAGAGCAGTGAGAGGCTTGCAACTTTCCGTCTGTGAGGAAAGGGGTTGTAGGGTGGAAAATAATTTGTCACCACAAGGACACAGAGATTCTTTTGAACTCTCTCGAGACTGGAAAGTGAAGACAGGTTAGCTCCTGCCCATATATGGCAGCATTTTAGGCCTGATCTAGCTCATATAAATATAGATAGAGGATAGCAGGAGGGGGTCATCTACTTACTAGAGTGATACAAAGAGTCGACCATTTTACCAGCATCTTTATCGATGGATCGTCTGTACGAATTCTACTTAAGGTCTGGGTGGAATTTAAGGCCAAATAGTCGCTCAAGGCACGGGGCTTCCATGAGGATACATCTATTCATCGTGATTGATGATAGTCCGGGGTTCAATCGGCGATGATAGAAAATAACTACTTTGGTTTTCGAGGCATTGAATGTAATCAGCTAGTTTTCCCCCATTGAGATGTTAAAGTTAGATCAGAGAAGAGATCAGCGGGCAATCTCTGGTCATCTCGAGTTTTGGAGGTACGCATATATACCATCATATAATCAGCATACATCTTCACAAATGATCGGAGTATACTCTTAGGCTTACTGTTTATGTAAAGTAAAAAGAGGGTTGATTGCTAGTGCCCCGGAGGACTGGCTTTTAACAATTACCTTCCGTGACCTACCTGTTAGGAAGGACTTTATTATGGAGAAGACTCTTCCAGTGATTCTATAACAAGAGAGCTTCTGTAGAAATCCTTTATGCCACACATTGTCAAAGGCCTTTTGAAATCTCGGACTGAGGAATTGGAGAGTCGAGTTCGAATTCCAGTCGAATCCATTCAATTACGTGCTAATAATACCCTTGGGAAAGGTATGAAACCTCTTCTCCCCTAAGAAGCAAGTCAGACCAGGTTCTATAGCTTTGGGTGGCAACTGGTCTACCGCACAAAGAAATAGCAACCTAAGCGTGTATCAATGATATACTGACTGAATGCCATACTTAAATGAAAAGTAGCGTACCTCGGACAAAGGTGCCTCTTTGGAAATGGTACACTTACTCCAGTGTACTTTCTATTTTCAAAACTATGCAGACTTCGCTATCAGGTGCTTCATCACATTCCACTTAATCTTTAATATCATTTAGCTATAGTATTTAGAATTGTCGGATAATTCCTAGAGATGATTTGCTTGTAGCATATCCTACCGTAATTAAATAATAAGTTCTGTTTGAAAAGTATCCATTTAATATTTTAAAAGATATATACAGATGATACAATGTTGATAGCAGACTCAGAAAAGAAACTTCAGAAACTTCTAGACAAGGTAATAAAGGAAAGTGCGACGAAAGGACTAACCATCAATTGAAAGAAGACAGAATGTATAGGGCGGACAGCCCAATATGCGAATTGCAAATTGGAAATGAAATCAGTCAAGTACGAAAATTTAAATACCTGGAAAGTGTTTTTAACAGAGGACGGAAAATATGACACCGAAATCCGAATACGTATTTGAATAGACAAAAAATGACCCATCCCTCGAAAAAGCTAAGCAAAGTATTATGAAACAGGAAAATTTCGTTAAAAATAATGTAAAGACCGCTGAAGTGAAGGGGTTCAGAAAAGAGCCAGAACACCTCTCTCTTGAAAATTCTCTCTGGAAGGTGTACATCTATTTAATTTCGACGTGTTATAGCAAGCTTGTCTCAGTCACAACTGGGTATTGAGTTCGAACCTCAGTGGGTGTTACATATTTTCGGCTTTTCACCACATCAGTCCTACTATATGGTAGTGAATGTTTGAAAATGTTATCACAGATAAAGACTGTAGGCAACAGAAATGTGGTTCTACAGAAGGATGCTGAGAATACCATAGACTGGACAAGTGAGTTACGAGTAATTTATAAGGAAAATGGAAACAAATAGGAGACTTATACATAAAATCAGAACGGGACCGCTGAAATTTCTCGGACATTTATGGGGAAAGCGGACTTGGAGAATTTGACACTCACAGGACTTACTAAGTGTTGAAAATTATATGAGTTTGTAGAGAAACATGATTACCCACGTGGGACACGGTACAAGAAGAAGAAGAAGAAGAAGAAGAATGTATGAATAGGAGGAGGAGGGGGAAGAGGATGAAGAGGGGCCTGTCTTGGGCTATTGTGTATTAGTCTTCCTTCAAAGCATTCCTTCTCAGATGACCTCACACTTCTCCGCATCCTTTCCACTTTTCAAAAGTCTGCGAATTCCACTTTTGCGACCACCTTCAAATGCTTCATTCTCATTCGCTTTTGGCCATTGCCCGAAACCTCTTCCTGTTCAATGACATTTTTTTTTTTCTTGAAGAGAAGACAGTAATCCCAAGAGGCCATATTCGAACTCTAACGGGACTGACAGACCTGAGTGATGTGATATTTTGACAACAATTCCTGCAGGAGATGTGAAGACTAAGCAGACGAGATATTATATCGACCCCCACCACTCCTCAAACTTTTAATTCCACCCTATCAATTATCGATATCCTGTGATTGCAATCCATGCACATTCATCATTTCCGGGTATTCTGTCTGTTGAACACTTTCCAGAATTTAGACCAGAGATTTCCAGCCAACTTCGAAGAATCGGTACCAATATTTTATCTTAGTTTCTGTTATAGTGGAACACACCTATTCTATAGTTAATAGACTTCCCCACCTACAATAAGTAGGAGTAGTAATAGTAACGAGTCAGTCGCTAAGTAGGTCGGTCAGTCAGTCGATGCCGGACGACCGTTAGTCGGAGACTAAAATATCAGCGACCACAACTAGATTTCTCTGCGTCATTACCTATTATATCAAGTTCCTAACGTTTTGTACGTCGAACCTATTTTAGGACCGACTTAGTACAAATACAAGCCTCCAATGTGAAATCACTCCATAACAGTTTCACACACTGAACAAATCTAATACGTGAAGGTGTAAACATTACATAGTAAAGTACTAATCTTCGCATTATAAATAATGCGAATATTACCCGTAAAAAATTGCCTAGACTATTTATATATTGATCTGTACGTCTGCCCGTTAGCAAACCATATATGGTCTCTGCTAAATATCAAAGTGCCCCTCGCCGGTTCTAGGCCTAAGATCAGTTCTGTACAAGTGCATTCTACGTAATACTTTCAAGTTAATTTTATCGAGGTGTTCAAACGGCATAACGTTGGCGTAGTGGGCATGGTACTATCTTTCTTAAACCAGTGCCTTATCCACATATATAGTGCTCCAGGTCGGAAATTCACATCAACGTCGGGACATTTGCTAACTGTATATATCTCTTGAGTTTGAGGGATATTATGGATAGAGGTACAAAGAAGCAGTAAAAAAAATAATAGAAAACACTTTATTAATATACAGGGAGCTGCCAATGTAAGTATACAGTAAGTATTATACCAGTATTATAATAGTGGTTCTAGTAATCATTTAATACAGTGGAACCTAGGTTCACGAATTTAATTCGTTCCTGAAGGCCGTTCGTAACCCGAAATGTTCGTAAACCGAAACTACTTTAGGAATCAATGTAGAGAAAAAAAGTTACAGTACAATAAAATTGGAAAAGAAAAGTACGCCACAACACACTAATATATACACATCGGCGGTCGACTCAGAAATGATTCCGTTCTGGTTAACTCGGTTCGGCTATGTTGTTCGAGAAATGAAATTCGATAACCGAGGCATTTTCATCTCGAATATTCTGTTCGACCGAGAACATGGCACAAATAATTAAATAAGCACAACAGGAAAACTATCAACAAACCACCCGAACAAATTAAATCCACGTGTAATTGTAGAATAAAGAATGAATGTCCCTTAAATGGCAATTGCTTGCAAAGCAACGTAATATACCAAACCACAGTAAAATCACCAGATAATGAAGAAAAAGTATAGATAGGAGTAACTCAAGGACCCTGGAAACAAAGAAACTATGCACACAAAACATATTTCACAAATAGTAAATACGCGAACAGCGCACTGTTTTCTAAGTATATCTGGGAAATTAAAAATAAAACACAAATCACACCAAAAATATCAGGGAAAATAAGTAAAATATCATCAGCCTAGAACAACCAATCAAAAACCTGCAAACTTTGCTTGGAGGAAAAAATAGCTATTATTACCTTCCCAGACCAAAATAAATTACTAAATAAACGACCTGAGCTCATCTCAAAATGCAGACATGAAAATAAATAAAATAAAAATCGAAAACTGAAAAGAATAAATAAAAAAAACAAAATAATATAAAAAACAGGTAAAATAAATTAACCCAAACAAATAATAAACAAACAAACAAACATACCACTCCCGTTAGAATAGACGAAATAGGATAAATAAAAAATAAATATATAAAAACAACTAAATCAACCCAAATAAGTAAGGTAAATAATGCACAAATTATCAAAACCATCCCACCAAAATATCCGTTAGAATAGACTACAACAATCAATCCAAAAATCAGACGAAAAAAATCACTACGTTACTCAAAAATCGAAACCCGAATAGAGTAAAAAAATATACAAAATAAAAAATAAGTAAGTAAATAAGAGAAAACAAGTAAAAATTTATCCAAATAAATAAATGAACAATTTAACAAATCGCTCCCGCTATAATAACCGGTGGAACTAATAAATACAAACATAAATAAGCAAAAGCAAAAATCAATCCAAATAAATAAATAAAATAATAAACAAATTAAAAATGTCCCATGGCAAAATAACAGAATAGACTACGGCAATCAATCCAATAATTGGACGAATAAATAGCCTTAATTATCTTCCCAGACGAAAATTAACTATTAAATAATCGACCTAAGCAATTTTTTACTACTTTAATAAAACATCGAAAGCCGAAAATAAAAATAAAAAACAAGTAAAATAAATTAACATAAAAAAATAAATAAGTCACTCCCGCCTAAATAACCGCTAGAACGGATTGCCACGATGCACCACTGACCCATAAAATTCCACACTCGCGGCCTGACGATTGCGTCTAGCATCAAACAGCATGTCGCCTCTGAGTGTTGACTTCAATGTTCACTTTATATATATATATATATATATATATATATATATATATATATATATATATATATCGAGTCTGAAGTGATACATATATAATCGTTAGATTAGTTATAAGAACAAGTCTTTGGAAAATTTAATAATCGACTTTTTCCCAGTTAGAGAAAATATCCTCATCATAATCTTAAAATAAAAAAAATTGTAATAATACTAAGACATTATTTAATTGGAAAGATTTTATTTTTATGGATTTGATAAATAATGCCCACTGTTTTCTTAAGAAAAAAAGATTTTCGATGAATATTGAATTTTTACAAGAATTATTTTCATTTCTTTTATTTTAATTATGATAATTTATAAAGTATTCAATTTTTTTTAAAAATTGTATTAATTTGTAGCGGTTAGGTGATTTTATTATTAAGTAAAAACTGTATTTACTAATCTTAAATAAAAAAACTCACTACAATTCAGCGACTCCCATTTGATTTTTGTGGGTGTGTGTATAAACGTGCCGATTTTTGTAAATACGGATGTCCTTACACGACATTATCAGGAAATAAGACGGATAATTATAAATTAAACATTTATTGATAATTTTCTAACACTTCTTCAAAAAGCATTTTCGTAAGTATGATTATAAAGCCGAAGTACTTAAAATTTAATAAAATATTCCATTACCTATATATTTTCCTAAATTTTTTAAGACTACTAGGTAGTTAAATATATATATATATATATATATATATATATATATATATATATATATATATATATATATAAAATATAAATAAATGGAATTCACATTGTAGTCGTCAAGTAATTTTACAGTTATGGGCCCTTTACTAAAAATTGTCAAACATAAGCTATCGATAAATGTATCAAAGCCTCATAAAAGCAGCTACATATGTGTTAATTTTTTGCGATATTTTAAAGCAAAAGTAATACTTGTTTTAATTCAGATTAATTCAAATTTAAATCATTAAATCTTACTCAAATAAATTTTCTGAAAATTACATTTTATTTTTTAAATATTATTTTTTATAAAGAGAATTATGTTATGTTGATAGATTTGTCAATATGGACGATTTTAGCGAATTCAAAAAAATAATTCCAATTTAAATTCGGTTTGAAAGAAAAAAAAGTATTTTGCATATTGGAAATATTAAATTTAATCAGTTAGCTTGGAATTAAAACTAAACTAAAAGCTTCATGGGGTTTTTAGTTACCTATATATAAACAAAAATGAATACTCGAAATTTCATAAAATTAAATAAGTGATTGGTTAACAGATGTAAAAATTAATTTTACCAATATTTTCTAAAAAAAAAAAAAAAACGTTTCTAAAATTATTTATGAATAAGTCCTGAAAGTTTCATTAAAACCCGACAATTGTTTGATTTTTTGCAAGAATTTCAAAATCAATGTTTTTTTTTTCACCGCAAAAAGACGCTAAAATTCCTTTTCTTAATTAGTCACTTGCTGATGCAAGAAAAAATGTTTACCAACATTTTGAAGGTTCTAAATAGGATTTAAAAATATAACTTAATAATAAAAATCTTTTAGTCTTTCGTCTTAATAACATAAGGATTTTGGCGATAAAACTTTGTTTTTATTAAGTTTGGGAATTTCTTCATCAGGTATGCTAATTTTTAGCGCATTTTGGAGGTATATATATATATATATATATATATATATATATATATATATATATATATATTATTATGCAGTGTTACATTAGAATATGCACATGCCCACTACAAAACTGTACATCTTGTTTCAACGTAGGAATCTCATGAAAACATGAAAAAAATTTTTAACGTTGAAACAAGATGTACAGTTTTGTAGTGAGTATGTGCATGTTCTAATGTAACACTGCATAATAAATAAATATTTACGGCTCTACTTTTGTATTGAGTCCTGTTTTAAATTAATGTTTTGAACGCTGAAATCTTACTCTTCATTCTTTTACATTTGTATATATATATATATATATATATATATATATATATATATATATATATATATGTCTCTATAAATAATATTTATAACAATAATAGATAGAACTAGAGTAAGACTTACTAAATAAAGGAAGTGAAGAAGAGAATAAGCGATGTTATTTCTTCGTCTTTTCGTGCGGATGGTATTTAACGGCTGACTGCCGACATCTTTCTCGCAGCAGGAGCAGGAATCAAGATATTAACGTTGAACGAGACATTTTTATTTTCCCACTTTACGGCCGTTTGGTTTTCAGCCAACACTCGAGAAAAAAAAAGTAATCATGTCTCGCACGCCGGTTCGCTTCTCTCGCCCTTTTTATTTGGCTTTATATTACGACAATAAAAGGGTTTCCTTTTCTTTTCATTTTCTTTTTACAAGGTGAAAGCAAACAGATTTAAGTTCGGCCTTCACGTCCAATTTTTAAAAAGCGTTTTTTTTTTCCTTTTTGAGCAAATTACTCGAACAGGTATCTCCATTTTTGTGTATCACAAGTGAACTTTGAACTTGAAGCTCTTTTCTGTCAAGGAAGAGGTTTAAACAGAAGAGAGATTTTCCGTTTGAAATTCTTATTTAGCTTATTTAGAAATTTTACATTCTGGGACGAGGCATTTTATTTTATTATTTTTATAGTAAAAAAAGGCACGGGGCCACTCGAGGTAGAGGATTGCGTTAGGAAGGAATTTGTGCGGATAGAAATGGAAAATAACGGTTGACCCTAGCTTTGATGGGGGTTAAGATTATAGCGATTGGGGAAACATGCTCTTGGGATTCGATTCCACGGAGGGGTCGTTTGTGGGAAGAAGCTGTTCGAGTGGAACTCACTTCTTACTGATAGAATACAGAGGGAATGTATTAATATGTGAGTGACATGGCTTGTCCTTGCCGTGAATGTTTGATTAATATTAAAATTCTTCGACGAGGAGATACCATTAGTAAAGTTATATGCCTTCATATTTGTAGTCGTTTTCTCAGTGATTCACGGTAGGAATTACCAGATGATCCTAATCGAATTTAATGTTAATAAGGAAACTTTGTTCTAAAAAGAGTTGATCTGTGGTGACCCCGATACATACATGGTTCACACTGAGTGATAGGGTTGCATTCTGCATCACACCTGAGCATCAGAGAAGCAAAGTGCATTATTGAAGAACATCAACGCTTGAAGAAAGTCCCTATAGCCATCATTCATTGGAGAAGTTCAGATATTGAGTAAACAATGATTTTACCCATGAAAGATTTAGTCTCGCATTTCTATTTGTGCTTAGAACAAGAACGTTGCATTATCATAAGAGGGGGGAAAAGAGTGCTCACTAACTCACGTGAAATGGACTAAAAATACTAGAAAGAGAAGGAATCAGTTCTGATACTAGGCTATGACGCCCCGCACAGCCACCAGTGCCTACGGGCGGCTATGAGTAGAAATAAACACTACACGGGAACCATTAATGAAGAAAGAAATCAAAATCAATAGCAAGGCTTCAGCAGCACAAGTAAGAAAAAGAACAAAGGAAATAAAGCAGATGTAGCAAGCAAACAGGCAAATCATAAGGTTAAAGACTCAAAGTTCTAGGTTTAGGATTCTCCTAAATAGTGCATTAAAAGTTTGCTTCAGTTATTTGGCGAAAATAGATTTTTTTTTTATCTATAATAAAATATCGTTACTTTTATATAAGCAATCACACACATTTTTTACAAACATTTCACACCAAGTAAGGTGATAAAGCCACTAAGATGCAAGGAGGTTACTGATAGGGAAGAGTCTGAAAAAATGATATGTCCCGAGAGGGGATCTATTTGAACGAAGTAGCTAAGTGGTTTTGGCTACTATAACCAAGTAGAATACGGTAGCAGTAATCGACTGGTGCGCGTCGTAGTCGCAGGTAAGAAGTGTAGATCAATGGCGTAGTCCAATGGGCGTCGTTATAGACTTAGCTCTCAGACTAAGGTTCTTGACTCTCGTACACGTCCGTCGGTATTTATGACGGACACCAGCCAATCGCATTCCAGTGAGGGGGAACACAGGTGTACGCATATTCCATTATATCAAAAAACATTATTAAGTAGAGAAGACAATAAAAGAACGGAGGTCAAGGAGAAAGAAGACGATAAATGACATTGCATTTAAATCTTTGTTAACTGTAAGCAAGAAAAGGGAAAAATTTTCCACAAGTGAGAAGTGTGATGGAAGAAACTGTTAGCATGGAACTATGGTTACATGTAGCAATTTCATCTGCAAAAGGATAAGACCTAGCTGCCAATCTAGTACTGCGCATAAATTAAGATACAAAAGAGAAAAGCTCATCTCAATAATTAACATAAAAATATTTATAGAAAATTCATAGGGAAGCTACGTTACGGTGGGAAGAAAGTGACTGAAGCCGAGATGCCAGGTCAGGACCGATAATATTTCAGGTTCTTCTTTGGATTTTGTCAAGAATCTTTAGTTACGTAGCAGAAACACCAGACCGGATGTGGTAACAATATTCAATCCACGGACAAATAACAGACTTATAAATATGCAAGATTGATTCTGGCGAGAAAAATTGTCTAGTACGACACAGTGAAACAACTTTCTTTGCAGCAGACGAAGCTATTGACTCGATAATTGCCAGAATTTCTTAGATTAATTATTTAAACCAACCTAAGAGAAGAAAAATTCTGAATTCCAAACCCCGGAGATGGCAACGGGAAAACACGTGACTATATTTCCCAAGATGACGTAACAATTCTCAGATGATAAAGAAAAGGAAACTGGGGAGAGTCATGACCACCTACGTCCCGAAAGGTATGGCGTTAAAAAAAAAATGAAAGATTCACTTTAACGACTTTGTCACAATATCAAAACGTTTTTCGCACATTCAATTAGACAAACTTCCAGAGCCTCTTTCCCACAGACCCGACATTGCAATCCTATCGCTACGAATCAGTCTCATTTTCGCCGTATTCCAATTGTATGAAGGAAGTTTCACCCAGAAAACTTATTTCCCTTAAGAACTGCTACTTTGTGGAACAAAATCCCGCATAGAGGTTTCCTTCAACACTACAATGTTAACCCCTTCAAGTGACGTCAATCGCTATTAATCCTCCTCATCATAATATTTAGTAGCTTTTAGCGCCTCTTACTTTCATATCACGCACATTATGAACTAACACTCTGCCATGAACAGCTCTTGAACATTGTATCGTGTGAGCTTTATATATAGCTTATAAAACTACGTGAGTGTGATCTTGAGCTACCTCTTGAGGGTGCGATGAGTAAATTGTCGCCATTTTGCATTTTTAATCTCGCGCATGCGTGTTAATTGTTTATATTTTGTCGTCTGCTCAGAATAGTAGGATCGGTTGGGTACCGTATGTGAGAGACAGTGCAGAGGATTCGGAAAAAGTTGGATGAGTCTAATGGGGATTATGAAGGTACGGCAGCTCAGAAAATTCACTCTAATCGTTCTGATAACAAAAGAACTCCAGTTGATGAGAGACTTAACACGGAGACCTACATCACGTGATTTAAGGAGGTAGTGCTTTCTTGGGTCAAGAGGGTGGTTGCTGGCAACAAGACTCTGCACTATGCCAGAGCCAGAAGTGCATGTGCATACCATAATTTTATATCACGTGTACGATGCGACCTCCTTAAAATTAGCTCAATAATTAGGTTTTCAAAAATCGCATGATACACGAGTATATATATATATATATATATATATATATATTAATAATATCAGTAGTCAGAGTATATATATATATATATATATATATATATATATATATATATATATATATATATATATATATTAATAATATCAGTAGTCAGTATATATATATATATATATATATATATATATATATATATATATATAATATCAGTAGTCAGAGTATATATATATATATATATATATATATATATATATATATATATATATATATATATATATATATTTCCAAGAGGACAGAATCCAGGTGGAACTCAATGTCCAAGACAGAGTAAGAATATAATATAAAAGGCTCAAACACTAATATTCCATTGTCAGGTTTTAAAAGTTCAGTGTTTTGCGAGATTGATGATGCAAGAAATATTTAAGCCGCCAAGTGGGATGAAAATTATGTAAAGAAACTTTGAACGTTCAATTTTATACGGGTAAGTATTTACTTCAAGATTGCAAAGACACTTTAAAAAGTTAGATTATTAGCTTTTATAGGAGACGAAGAGAAAAACAAATTTATCAAAGAGGCCAAAAATTACTGAAGAGTCTCATAAGTGTGGGTATTTATTTAACTTTGTTTCCGAATAAAATATCTCTATTTCCCTTGGTGGACAAGATACACCGCTTAGAATTAACATTCCGGTTCGTGGGCTACAACTATGCTCGCACATAAATGTTGATATTTGCTGAAACCAGCCAACCTGAGCAAAATATCTGATAAATGGTTAAGTTGGTATTCTTTGACCGAACAGTTAGTGTTACTGCCGGTTGAATTAATTCTTAACAACAGAAAAGAAAAAAAGCTTTTCATTTAATTAGACATCTCAAATCCAGTAAATGTTATAGATCTTTCTAGTATTAATTGGGGTTTTCTTCCATACATTTTGCTTTTGTTAGCGTGGAAAGTACACGATTTGGTTACATTATTATTTTCCCTTCTAGTTTCATGTGTTATCAATTTATGTTGTGGCTGCTGTTAAAAGGGTTCAAGTGATGTGGTTTTTGTTATTTGGTAAAGATCTTTGTTTTATATATTTATTATGCAAATCATTGTTTTCACAATAAAATTGTTATTAACAGTCATTGATAAAATGCGGAAAGCAACACAAAGTCTGGTCAATGCATAGTTGGGTGAACGTTTGGGAATACAAGGCGCTGTAAACTTGGATGTTCGGTAGTGTTATGGATACCGGCTCGAAATTGGAAATAGGAGAGCCGAACTCCAAATCCAGTTTGGTTTCTTATATTTACTTATTTAGGAAAGGTATTGAGGAATCTGTAGAGCCGAGTTCGAATCCCAGTCGAATCTATTACATTCACTTACGTGCTAATACCCTTGGGAAACGTATAAATCCTCTTCTTCTCCCCCAGCTATGAGTAAATTGCAGGACACACCCGGTTCTATAGCCTTGGATAGCAACTGGTCTACTGCAGAAAGAAATGACAGCCTACTGCGGGAAAAATATCTGCCTCGTCAGTCATGTATCGAAAGATACATTATCGCCTAAGCGCGTATCACGCATGACACATAACTGACTGACTGAAACCATATTCTTCTAGGCCCCAGCTATGGTGCTAATTATTAAGACTTGTATCAGTAAATCATAATTATCTCCAAAAAATATTCTTACAATCTAAAAATATTTTCCGACTTTAAATAACCTGCAAAAGGTTGATAAGCCGTAAAAAAAAACAAAAACAAATCAATCAATCAATAAAATTCAAAGATTAAATAAAGCGAGTGAGAAAGAATTAAAATATATGAATATATTGGGAACTCAGAAAATTTCATGTTCTTTAAAACAAATTTAAGGAATTAATGTCCATTTTGGGAACAGTGGCCATTAATGGGTTATGGGTAAAAGCCGATAATTAGCCTTCTCTTGACCATTGACCAACTGGAACGTATTTTAAGACATGTTTATTTTTAATACCAGACGAGCATCATTTTTGGTTGTCTTATTTTTATTCATAATATACACGGAAAATATTAAAATACTATATGTGCTTACACATTGTGCTAAAATGCAATTCTCGACTTATCAATCTATATTGATTTCATCAAATTTTGCAGCCATGTCCGAACAATAAAAGGTTATTGCTGCATTTTTTATAAACCTAAAATGAATACTTCATTTTTTTAAGAGTATAATTAACACGGGATTTTTATAAAATTTGCAGATATCTATTTATCTATTTATCTATTTATTTATCGACCAGCTCTAGCTCTTTTGAACGGGGCTTTGTTTCCTTTTTTAGGATTGGATTTCCGTTTCCTTTTAATGTTTACTTCACCTCAATACATCTAACGTCTCCACCTAGAACTCTGAACTTTTATTTACTTTTTTTCCTCAATAGGAGTAGATTGGTTTACCTATCATCCGTTTCTCATCCTTCCCGATATTTTGAACAGGAGTAGAGGTTTATACCCTGTTTCCTGTTTAAAATCGAGTTTCCGGTTCCTTTTAACGTCTTTTCCTTCCGGTGAACACTTGCGTCATGATAGCATTACCGTTACTACGCTCTTTTCTAATCACATTTTTTTATTATTCAGATTCCACCATAATATGGTTTTAGCAACCGAAGAACGCGTATTTCTCGCCGAATACATATTTCGTGAAGATGAAAGATACACAGATTTGGTGCGACAACGTTTTGCTGGTAAATTTCCACATCGCAATGCAGTTCGTAACCTTGTTGATAAATTTCGGGAAACAGGATTAGTGGACGATGTCAAACGTTGAGGAAGGTCAGCAAAGGTATCTGAGGAGAATGTGTTGGTTATTTCAGACAGTATGCTGCTGATCTAAATCCATCAGGCATTTATCTACGGGGAGCAGCAAAGTATCAGTGTATCTAGATGGTCCGCGCACACTGAATGACATGCAAGCAGCGGTAAGAGCGTACATTTAGTTTATTTCAAGCGAGCAACTGATCGCTGTGTTCAGAAACAAAATGAGAAGAATCCAAGCCTGTATTGACGCTAACGGGCGCCACTTTCAACATTTTCGTTCACATTCTCCTCCTTTATTCTATATTGAAACATGTCTGTTCATAAAAATATAAGTCCTTGTGAGCACCATATAGAACACAATTTCTGTGCTTCTATCATCTAATTTTCATTTTTAAAAATTACAACAAAAAAAATAGACTCCAGTATGATATTTTGACCGACACTTATAAAACTTATTCTGGTACATTCACAAAAAAAAAAAAAAAGCCCCCCCCCAAAAAAATAAAATGGCCCGAGCGTTGTTTGTTTTAAAATCATTACTAGTTTTTCTTCATGCCACACTTCGAGAGGCAATTATTCATGGACGTCGAATAAATCATTTCGGTTGTAAAAGATTCCATGACAAATCGTGTTTACGGCCAAATCAGTTTTAAACACCTGTCCACCTGCGATAATCTAGTTACTGACCAGGCTCGATGTTGTTTAACTTCCGTTTACATACAAGTACAGCCCACACCTTACGAAGGACTTCATCTATGTAAAATGCGTGGGATCTTTTTTTTCTCGTTGTCTATTCTTAAAAAATGCTGTGGAACATGTCATGATGCCATTTCTGACCTTAGATCTCTATTTGGGACCCGGAAAGAAATGAGTATACACCAGAGATCAAAGGAAATAAGATAATAATAATAATAATAATAATAATAATAATAATAATAATAATAATAATAATAATCAGGTTGTACGGTGTTGGCACCCACTGAATATAAAACCCGACATGACAGAGTGGGCCAATATCTGCACTGGAAAATCTGCAACTTCTACGGGAAGAAAACTGAAAGAAACTGGTATGAACACCACCCAGACCCGGTTACGGAGATAGGACCTGTTACAATTCTATGGGATTACACAATACACACTGACAGAACAATCAAGGCCAACCTGTCAGATATTGTTATTAAAGACCAGAAACAAAAACTGTGCCTCCTTATTGATATGGCAGTCCCTGCTGACTGCAATGTATCTTTGAAGATATTCACAAAGTTGTCAAAGTGCAAGGACCTTGAAATAGAAATCTCGAAAATGTGGCATATGGGAACATCAACAATCCCTGTTGTAGTTGGAGCCCTAGGACTGGTTGGAAAAGATTGCAGTAGACTAATTGAAGGGATTCCTGGAAGTCCATGCCTCAAGGAGATACAAAAAATTGTTCTGACAAGTACAGCCCACACCTTACGAAGGGCTTTATCTATGTAATTTAATTTTTTTTTTTTTTGTCAGTGGTAAGTGTCATGACGCCATTTCTAACCTTAGGTCCCTGGGCGGGACCCGGAAAGAAATGTGTAAACGCCAGAAATCAAAGAAAATAATAATAATAATAATAATAATAATAATAATAATAATAATCTGAAAGTCATAAAAAATGAAGACGTCACACAAAATCGAAGTGGAAAATGAGAAAATGATAAAAAAAATATTTGTGCGCCTGTTAATCATGTTTTCGATTGGTTGAGGCACGGTGGAGTAGTGGATAGCAGCTCGAATTGAGGAAGCGGAAAGCCGAGTTCGAATTCCAGTCGAATCCATTACATTCACTTACGTGCTAATACCCTTGGGAAATGTATGAATCCTCTTCTTCTCCCACCAGCTATGGGTAAATAGCAGGACAGACGGGGTTCTATAACCTTGGATGGCAAGAAAGAAATGGCAACCTACTGTTTACCTACGGGAAAAATCTTTCTCGTCAGTCATGTATCGAAAGATACATGATCGCCTAAGCGTGTACCAAGCATAGCACATAACTGACTTTTGTTTGATCGCTGCCGTAGACCGAAAGCTCGAATACGTTCCGATAAAATAAAAAGTAAAAAAAAATCAGATGAAATAATTTTTTTTCTTTTTATGTGCCGTGTCCTTTCAGGACGTAGGCGATCATGGCTCTCCACTTCCTCCTATCCCTCGTAGCTCATCCCTCTACCACCTCCCCCCCGAAGTCTAAATTAATAATATTTTTGTTGTCATCGTAACTATCTACATCGTGTTTAACAATTAAAGGAGTCTTTTGGGAATGATGGGCAACGTGTAGATTGAATGTGAAGAAATGCGATTAGAATTGAAAAGGATCATGTGTGAGAAGACAGTAAGTGGTCAGACGAAGACTAGCGAAATCCGGCCAGAAATTCCAACTTGCTTGTTCGTTAAATGGAGCGTTACATTGGTCGGGATTTTACAGAAAGTAGAGGAAGATGAGTCAGGAAAAGAAACAGCGGGAAGAAGGAAAAAGAGAATGGAGAGAAAAAGAGAAACATAGAAAGAAATAGAGAATAAAAAGGCGAAAGCGAATTAAGGTGATGATATCTGTCAAAGATAATAAATATATGGCGCGAAAATGAAGGTAAGAAGGAATATAGAAAGAAGAAGACAATAAAAGGAAAAAGAAGACGACGAAGAAAGTGTGAAAAACTGAAAGTAATAGAGAATCAGAAGAAGAATCTGTGGAAGGCAAGAAGAAGAAGAAGAAGAAGAAGAAGAAGAAGAAGAAGAAGAAGAAGAAGAAGAAGAAGAAGAAGAACAACAACAACAACAGCAACAATAACAAAGTGTCAAAAACTGAAAGTAATAGAAAATAAGAAGAAGAATCTGTGGAAGCCAAGACAAAGAAGGAGGAGGAGGATGTAAAATAGGAGAATAATAATAATAATAATAATAAGCAGAAGAAGAAGAAGGGGGAGGAGGAGGAAAAGAAGGATAAGAAAAAAAGAAGAAAGTGTAAAAAACTGAAAGTAATAAAGAATCTGTGGAAGCCAAGAAGAAGGAGAAGGATGGGGAGAATAATAATAATAATAATAATAATAATAATAATAAGAAGAAGAAGAAGAAGAAGAAGAAGAAGACTAGTTACCAGAGAAAGATTAGGGATTATTATGAAAAAAAAAAAAAAACAATATAAAAAAACACGTTCATTATTGTTACTTTTATTACTAGTTTTTTTTTTCTATCTAATTATACATTATACAATGAAAACATCCGATCCAAATTCAGTTAATAATTACATGTCAGGCTGCAGACAGTGGTTAGGCTAGCGACTTCTGCCTCATCGAACCATCTACAGGGATTTCATTATTCTACAAAATCAATATATATATATATATATATATATATATATATATATATATATATATATATATATATATATTCAACAAAACATGTTCGAAAGAAAGGTTGCTTCCCATGTATATATATATATATATATATATATATATATATATATATATATATATATATATATACAGTGAAAGGATAATATCTAAAATTACATAGGATTTGAATAAAAGTATTGTTTTTATCCTTTCAAACTTTCCATATTTCTTACTTTTCTTATTTCTATTCTTAAAATGTCTGTCTTTCCCCGCCTCGCAAAAAAGTGGCGAATCCATGTATGTTCGACTACTGCTTGACATTTTGACCTGAAAGTCCCAAAAAGAAGAAACAAAAATTGAAAAGAACTTAAAAAACAAATAAACGAAAAGACGAAGTGTCAAATGAAAGTATTTCATTTCCTCCCGAGGATGTCAGCGCATTTTTTTCAAAAAATTTCGCCGACTCCCAAAAGAATAGCGATCAATGCTGAAAGACGTAAAAAAAAGAGTTAGAATGGGACTTATTTTTTTTTTTTTTTTGCTCAACGAGCTAGACCATGACCTTTACTTCAAAATTCGGAATTCTTTTTCTTTATTAGCCAAAGCGTTGAAACACCAGTTAAGCAACGTCAACATTGTATATAGATGGGTGACCGCTTGGTTTGCTATTTACTGATTTGTTTAATGCCAGGAAATATTTTTAGATTGTGATTTTTTTTTTTTTTTTTTTTTTTAGATAATAATGGTTTAGTGATACAAGTCTTACTAATTAATCCATAACTCCGAGGAAAGTGATGGATTCAGGCCTTTCCCAAGGGTAAATATAATATATAATATTATACGATATAACGAACCGCACAGGAATTGGAACTCGGCTCTACGATTTCCAATTACGAGCTATTATTCACTACACCTCCCGCACATCCATGCGATTGTTTTAATAGCGTGAGAAGTGTACGCAAGAAGTGCATTTTTATGAGGATAGGTAGAATACGTAATGGTTAGCTCAAACTTGAAAAGATTTCGAGATTGGTGATCAGGTAAGTATCATCTCAGGAGTTTGTTCCACTAAGTAACAGTTCTGGAAAAGAAACTGTCTTAGTAGAACTCCCTTCTTACCAGTGTACTACGATGGTCATGAAGATGATTTGACCCTGTGCACGGGGAGTGGCGGACAGAAGTTCTGGATTGCTGGAACTAAAGAATGTAGGACGTCAAATATATTTTCCAGAAAATAAAGATAAAGTAACGAGAGGCGAGAAACGTTTCGGCTGCGGGAAAGAGGTTGTAGGGTGAAAAATAATTCATCAACCACAAGATCGTGTAAACGCTTTTGTACTTCATCAAGACTTAATTTAGAAAACTGTTGTAAAACAATTATCTTAATCTTATCTTTATTTTTAATGCCGTGTATTTCAAGACGTAGACGTTCATGGTTCTCCGCACATTCCGATTTTTGTTATCTGTTAATTAACATAACTTCTTGGAAAATATAGGGGATGATTTCCCATTGCCTTTTCTACGGTTTGAAATTCAGACTTGTTTTTCTCTTTTGAATGGGTGTCACCAAAGCTATATATATATATATATCTGTGTGTGTGTGTGTGTGTGTGTGTGTGTGTGGATGACGAATCAAAGTGGAAAATTTTATTAAAGACGCGTTTCACCGGAGAAGTGATGCTCTCTTTAGTTTATTCATTTTAGACTGAGAAAACCAAAGAGAGCATACGCTTCTCCGGGGAAACGCGCCTTTAATTAAATTTTACACATTGTCTTGTCATCTTTAAACTTTTTTGGGTATTATTTTACATCCTAAAACACACACACAAACGCGCACACACATATATATATACACACACACATATATTCAAGAATTTCTGGTTGAATAATCTAAATATGTTATATCTATTTATTTTTATTTTAATCCTTTCGAATTTTCTGATCTACTTCTTAATGTTGATATTAAATTTATTAAGAAAGGCGCCGTAGATTTTTCTCTTTTCTTTTCATTTTTATTTTCCCAGGTACAATCTCATCCGGTATCATCTTCAGGGAGAATTGCCAAGACAAAAGATCAATGTATCTGATAGTTGTGATTTTTTTGTAAATACGCATGAACGCGCTCACATGTAATTAATTTAAAATTAACTGTTAAAGCTCGGACGTTTTTTTCATGTTTTGATCTAAACAATTTTCATTTCTTTCCTTTCCTTTCGTTATTTGTGCCATTCTTTTTCCTTTTTTATTTTCCTTCTTTCTTTTTGTATTTTCTTTCCTTCTTTTTTTGTTTTCATTTAATTTCTTTCTTTCTCACTTCCTTTCTTTCTTTTCATTTAATTTCTTTTTTCTCTTCTCTTTCTATCTTCTTTTCTTTTTATCACGGCATTCTTTCATTTTAAATTTTTCATTTTATTTATTTCTACTTATTTCTTTCTTTTCATTTCTACTTTTAATTTTGTCATTTTTCTTTTATCCTGTTTTACTTTTTATCTTTCATTTTATTTATTTTCCTTTCTTACATCTTAATTTTATTTTTCTTACTTTTTTTCATCTCTTTGCTTACCTTTTATTTTTCTTATTTTTCTCTTTTTTAGTTCTTTTTAATTTAAATTCATTATTTTTTCAACTTTTTCTTTCATTACTTTTTACTTTCTCTTTTATATTTTTTATTTATTTTTCTTTTCATTTCTTCCTTTTCTTTTCAATTGTTTTTTATTCATTTCATTCATTTCCCGTCTTTTAATTTTTCATTTGTTTTCTTGCGTTTCGTGATTTATTTTCATTTATCTTTTCATTTATCTTATATTTTTTAATTCTTTTTCATTTTTCACGTCTTTTTTTCCTCTCCTTTCCTTTCTTTGTTCCTTTCTTTCTTTTCTTTTTCTTTTCTTACCCCCTTTCTCTTCATTTAAAACGTCTTTTTTTCTTTCATTTTTTTCCCTTTATTTATCTCTTCTTTCACCTAACACATATACGAGTGGGAAGTGTATGTATCAACAAAAGTCATTTTTATTATTTAATTTTCTCTATAACAAATAATCTGATATAATCACGTACAGAATTCTCCGAACACATAAAAAAATGTGAACATATTTACGATATCAATGCTTGCTGCTGGCTAATAGAAATATTTCTTAATAAAGACTGTCATAAATTAAAGCGTGCCTCCTTATTGAAACAAAAAGAGACTCTGTTTAAAGATTTGAACCGAGAGTAAATTTAATCTCCTAACGGACATCGCTTCAAGAATCAAGTACCAAGTGTCATTCATATTATCTAAAATGAATGCAATATTTCTTCAATTGTTGCTTATGATCCGCACAACTCTAAGGGAAGCGATTATAATTAAAGAAATATTGGTTGAAAAATGGCCACTTTGATCTGGACTGGGGAAGGCTGAACAGATCAAGTTTTCGTGCGATTTTGTGTATGTGTGTGTGATTTTGGGAATGTGATATTTTTGTATGTGTTTGTGATTGTCATATGTGTGTTGTGTGTGTGTGTGTGTGTGTGTGTGTGTGTGTGTGTGTGTGTGTGTGTGTGTGTGTGAAAGAGAGTAAGAGAGTGAGTACGCACGTCAGAAGCGAAAAGAATATAAGAATGCTTGAAAAAATGAATATGAGAAATACACGATGTTAGAAAGTGGACAAACAATGGGTGTAAAGATCAAACGAAAGAAGGAGAATAGAACAGAGAAGAACGGAAAATAAAATATAAAGGAAGAAAAAAATGGAAAAAACTAAAATATGAACAAAGAATAAAAAGAAAAAACAGTGGAAATCGAAAAACACAAGAAATAAAAAAAGAAAGAAATGAAAAGAAAGAAAAGAAAAAGAAAAAAAAGAACTAGAAAAAAACGGATAGGAAATAAAGAATTGCAATAAAAGGCGTGTGAGGCGAAGAAGAAAAGAATAAGAAAGAAGAGTAAAAAATAACAATAAAAGGAAAAGAAGCAAAATAAAGGGTAAAACAACAACGAGCAAGAAGAAGAAGAAGAAAAGAAGAAGAACAACAAAACAACAACAACAACATCAACAACAAAAAACGGATAAGGAATTATCAGTAATGAACTAGCAAGAGGAGTAAATGTAAGAACTAGAAAAGAAGAGTCGAAAAGAAAATAAATATCAGGAATGAAAATGAAGTCCTATCAACTAAAAAAAAAATAAAGCAAAGAAGGCTCAAAGAATAAGACGCTACGAGAAAAAGATCAAGATTCTATAGAAGAACAAGATCTTTCAAACCGATGCAAAAAATTTTACAGGGAAATAGGTAAACAAAGAATTGAACAGTCCCCCAAAATGGAAGAAGTTATACAGTTCTGGGGAAAAATATGAGCCCTAAAGAACAAACGAAGAGGCAGATTGGATTGAAGAAGAACGAATGAAAAATAAACCAGAACAGACATGGGCGGAATCACAGAAGAAGATAAATGTGCACTGAAAAAAAGCACACAACTGTCCAGGAATAGATAAAATTCTAACTTCTGGCTATATTATTTAAATACAGCACAAAAAAAACTGCCAAAAGAACTTCAAGAAATGGTTACCGATCCAACTAAAATTCCTGCATGGATGACCAAAGGAGTTACCTTTCTTCTACCCAAAAATAGTGACACAAATATTCCGAAAACTATAGACCAATTACATGTCTTCCAACAACATACAAACTGTTAACATCTATTTTAACAAAACAGACATATTTCTTCTTGAAAGAAATGACATACTACCACTTGAACAAAAAGGGTGCAAACGAGGCTAGATTGCATGTAAAGACCAATTACTTATTAATAAGATGATCCTGGAAAACTGCTTCCGTGAAAAAAAAAAATCTTAGTATTGCCTGGATAGATTATCGTAAAGCATTCGATAACCACATTCCTGGATCTTTTATGTACAAGGTATCACCGTTATCATCAATTTCATCAAACAATGTATGTCGATATGTCTTTTACGGTCAAAAAATGGAACCTATAAGTCTGGCGAAATAAACATCAATAGAGGAATATTTCAAGTCTTTGTCTCCTTTATTATTTTGCATATCACTTATGCATTAACCAGCCAACTTAACAAGACAGAATGCGGTTACAAAATAGCTCAAAAGAAAATAAGCCATCTATTTTACTCATGGATGACTTAAAATTGTATGCTAGGGATGACAATGAGCTGGAAGGTTTCTGCAAACTGTAAAATGCTTCAGTGAAGACATCGGAATGAAATTCAATTTGGATAAATGTGCTAAAGCTACAGTTTTACGAGGATTTCAACAAACTTCCTCTATTAGTTTAGACCCTCTGTAACAATAAAAGATTTAGAACAAGGAGAAGCTTATAAGTACCTCTTAGGTGTAAATGAGAGTGAAGGAATTCACCATAAGAAAATGAAAGAAATAGTCCTAGTACTATAGAAGGGTACGACTGGTATTAAAAACTGAATTGAATTCTCAGAACAGAATTATGGCCATTAATAACCTAGTCATCCCAGTGGTCCAATATAGTTTCAACATCTTGAACTGGACTGTAAATGACATCAGTGGATTCTAAAACAATAAAGCCTAAGTATAAGATGCATCATCCAAAGGCTGATGTAGACCGTCTATACATACCCCGAAAAAGAAGGTGGAAGAGGTCTTATTCAGCTAGAATTAACAACAACTATTGGAGACTTACATGGAAACAACAAATGACTGGATGATAAAATTAGTGAAACAACATCCAATAATAAAAGAAGGCAGTAAATACAAACAACATTTACATTTAGTAGATTCTGTAAAATCAAAACAGAAGCCAAGAACCAACTATTGCAGCAAAAATATGAAAAAAAAGCCAAGGATAAAGCCCTTGAACAGATGAAACAACGCTGGCAAGACAAACCTCTGCATGGCCAATATCCAGAACGTGCAAATAAACCCAATGTTGATAAAGTTAAATCATGATGGTTACGACATCTGGAAAAGTCTGAAACTGAAGGTTTTATTCTTGCAAAGACCAGTCTTTCGAATTTTCATGTAAATATCATACATAATAATATATCCAAAATATTCTGTGACAAATATATATCTAATATATGTTCTATATATGAATATAAAAATCGTATATATATATATAAACACTTTGGAAAATATATATAAACACTATTATAGAAGATGTCACCATTCTATGGGATTATACCATCCACACAGACAAAAAAATTGAAGCAAATAGGCCGGACATCATTGTCATATACTAATTGATATATACAGCGGATTGTAACATAGCAACCAAGGAATTTGAAAACTATCAAAATACAAAGACCTAAATTGAAATATGTGAAAATTGAAAACAAGAATAATATATATATTATTATATAAAATGGAACAAAACAACACATTGAAAGAATCCCTGAAACCCCAGAAGAGACATACAGAAAATTGTCTTAAGACAGACACACACTAAGGAGAACTTTGTCTATGTAACGCTAGCAACTTCATCGGAGAAAAAAAAAAAAAAAAAAAATTAACATGAAATGGACAACACACCACGAACAAAAAATAAAAATCGGAATGAAAAATAATAATAATAATAAAATAATAATAATAATAATAATAATAATGGCTACAAGTGGAAAAATAAAAAGAAAAAAAGAAAATTAAAA
>CAHIKZ030005193.1:795000-832500 GCA_903632075.3 Acanthosepion pharaonis | reverse complement strand
GTGACGAAAGACATTCATGACGTTTTGATAGCTTACGTGAGGATAATTCCTTCTACGGAAGAGAGAAGTGAAATTATTTAGATTTAAATGAACAAATTATTTACCTCGTTATTTTTAAGGAAAACTTTCAGCGCCCTAATTTTTTTATTTAATTATTAATTTTTTTTTTGTACTTAGCTTTCACCTTTACGTTTACCATGCTCTATGGAAAATATATTACAAAGAAATTAAAATAAGATGTTGAGAGTGAGATTAAATTTCATAAGAAAGGTATCTAATTAATTTTATGAGAAGTGTACGTAAAATACAAATTTAAATTTCATAAGATGATACTGATACTTGTAGGTAGCCTTCTCAGTTGAAATTGATATATCAAATTAACTTCTCCACATGTGTTTCGCAAAAATAAATCTATATCTCAAAAGGACATTTACGAAACTGAATGTAGCTTTTCACTAATTTTATAATATTTTATCAACTTAAATGTAAAAATCTATTATAATTAAAGAAATAACAAATAATTGTATTAAAAATTCACTATTTAAGTTAAATACTAGACAGAAACTCAATCCACGTGACTATTTTTTTATTGCACGCATGATACTTCCGGTCTTCCGTAGATTTGATTTACAGTAAATATATATCTACTTAATAACAACATTCGTTAAATTCTACAAAGTTTTCCCTAATTTTAGAAGAATTAAAAACATTTAATGTAAAAATAATAAAATATTTTTGGTTTCCTCAGAGCCTTGTGCTTTTAACTAATATAATCACTAATCTTCCCAAAATTGAAATTATAGAGTTTTTGTACAATTAGTTAGGGGGGGGGGTAATACATATGAAAAAAAATATTTTGACATGACTTTAAAAGAGAAAACATATTTATAATAAGTTCCATCAATAGTGAATAGTTTCTGAAATTTTCATTAAAATCCGACAATTATTTTTATTTTTGCAAGATTTTCAAAATTAATGTCTGTCATACAGAAAAAAACGCGCTAAATTTTTTTGTTATTTTACTAGTTCCGGTGATATAAAGAGAAACAAGGTTTTTTTTAATCAAAATTTAGAATGTTCTAAAAAGAAGGAAAAATTTGAAAAAGAAATAATTAAAAAATACTTTGATCTTTCCTATTAATAATAACAAACATTTAGACGCTAAAATTTTTTTTCAATTTTGGCGACTTTTTCATCAAGCTATGCTCTGTCTTTAGCGATCTCATGAAGATACCTATATATATATATATATATATATATATATATATATATATATATATATATATGAAAAGTGTATATAAATATAAATAAATATATATATGTATAATTATTTATATATTATATGCGCGGTACTTATTAGAAAGCGCTCAATATCAGAGATAGAGCTAACATATTTGGTTGGATAGATGTGAGTTTGTGACCCTGGGTTTCACGCTCTTTGTCTGACGATCGCTAAAGCGTGAAACCCATGGTCACAAACTCACATCTATCCAACCAAATATATATATATATATATATATATATATATATATATATATATATATATATATAATAAAAAATAAAAATAAAAAATTAAAATCTTCAGACACAGTATGTTGTAGATTAATATTCTTTCGTTTTATAATTATTATTTCATTTAGATACCTAGACTAGTTTCGACCAACATGGCCATCATCAGGAGAAAAAATTCTGCTTGCTGGTAGCAGTGAACTACAGAAAAAATCTATACATATATATATATATATATATATATATATATATATATATATATATATATATATATACAGAAAAAGTGAGAAAGAAAAAATAAGAAAGAGAAAGAGATAAAATGAGATATTCACTAACCGCCTCATGCGATTAGAAGTGGCACAAATCCGAATTTAATGTGGGGTATTCGAGCCCGTAGGCTCGGCCAAAAATTCACCGTAGACCTCGTGATACATAGTCTTGTCTGGGGATCCTCTCTGTCCCGGGGCAAGGAGTTTGAACAGCACACTCCGAAGTAATCAGGATAGTGAAAGAGAGAAAGTGAGTAAGAGAAACAAATAGAGACAAAGACAGATAGAAAGGCAATAAATGTTGTCATAGAATTGAACACTCTATAGTGATCTTCAGACGAAGTGTCACTTCTCTTTTAGTGGATTATATATGTAAGGTCACAGTGAGAATTTTGGGAAAGGATAAACCAGGTCTTGCTGTTCTTTTGTGTGGCGTTAATGCTTAAGAGTGCTTAGAGGAAGCGGATGGGCGCAAATTATGTTAGTGTTATTTATAATTGTGATCTATAAGTGTTTATTTATATATTATCTAGTTTTCATTTATTTATTTTATGTATTATTTGTTTACTTTGGTTCTAAGTTTTGGTATTTGAAATAAAATGTATTCGATTTACATGATGGGATTATAGATTTTTTTGGCCATAATTTGGTTGTAGATAGTGTACTAGAAATTTGTTTTTGTGTCAGCATTTGATAAACTATAAAAGCTATAAGTATCTTCATGAAATCGCCAAAAAAAATATGCACAGCATGATGAAACAGATGCCAGACTCGACGAAAACAAAATTTTATCGTCAAAAGTTTTATGTTATTATTAAGATCAAAGAACAAGTTTTTTGTTTTTTTTTTAATTTGTCCTTTTTAGAACATTCTAACTTTTGATTAAAAAAAAACATTGTTTCTCTTTGTGTCAGCGGAACCACTAAATAACATATAAAATTTTAGCGCGTTTTTCTTCTGTATGACAGACATTAATTTTGAAAATCTTGCAAAAATAAAAATAATTTTTCGGATGTTCATGAAACTTTCAGAAACTATTCACAAATGAAGGAAATTATTATAAATATGTTTTCCTTTTTTAAAGTCATGGCAAAAATATTTTTCTTATATTTATTACCCCCCCCCCCCACCGCGCCATAACTAATTTTATGAAAACTGTAGAAATTCAAAATTGGACAATTTAGTGATTATATTAGTTAAAAGCACAAGGCTTTGATGAAAGCAAATCATTTTCTTTTAGTTGGACCAACTCTACCTGAAATTCTTCTCTGAATTGTAACATACACAACTCAATAAAATAAAAATATTATTTAATTTCAAATGCTTTTAGTTGCTTTTATTTGTTTTTATGAGTATGGATGATATTGTCTAAACGCAAAAAACTTTTTCGATGAAAAATGAATTTTAAAAACAATTATTTGTTATTTCTTACATTATTTTATTATTTTTAAATTAAAGTTGTTAAATATTCTAAAATTAGTGAAAATTATGTACAGTTTAGTCAATGGCGTTATTTAAAAGATGTATCTTTACAGATTATAAACTGTAAAGCTTATTAAAATCAGTGGAACACTTGTATATTAAAAACCCATTTTTTATGGCATTTGTGTCCATAAAACGGCCGTAATTCAAATGTACGGAAGATCGTACATGAAAACAATAAAGCGTCACATTATTCCCATTTGTTACGCCCTTGTTCGCGCAAAACATGCGTAGAGAAGTTAATTTGATTTTTCAATTTAAACTGAGAATTATAGCTACTATTATTAGGTACCTCTTACGAAATTTACGTTTTTATTTTTATATCATCGCTTCTCGTAAGTGATATTATGGTTAAAAGGTCACATGTTTCAAGGCTGTCTCCCCCTTAAGGAAAGCCCCTTGACATATAAAGGTCTTCGGCTTATCTCACTCTCAGTTATTAAATTAAAAATTAAATTGAGATAATAAAATTATATCAATTTAAACAATTAATAAGTGAATGATATAATTTAATTATTAATATAATAATAATTTTATTAATTATGATCTCAGTTATTAAATTAAAAATGTAATAACTTAATGTAATATTAATAAATAATAAAATTATTTATCATTATCTTAACTATTAAATAAAGAAATACCATTATAGAGGTAACTCAATAATGTAAGAAATTTTTATGGTATTTTAAATTATTATAAGAAACAAGAAAAAAGTTCTTACTTAAAATTCATAAAAATATGTCAATTTTGATGCCCCATACTGAACCTGTCAACACATTCAGCTATCAAATTATGGAGACGTGAAAATAACAATACACCGAGGTCAAGAAATGTTTGTCTAGAAAATGTTATGCTATAAGTAAGCGATATTTGTTTCACAGCAGATTAATAAATATGCTAATTTTACGAAAGTAACGTTTCAGAAATGTATATTTTATTTTAGCAGGGTTTTCAAAAACGAAAAATTAAGTTTTCTGTACATTTTTCTAAAAATGTTTAAAATGGCCGTTTCGATTAGTTTTTCGGAAGAATCGACTAAAAATTATTCAAATTTCTATTTGAAATACTTCACAGTATTCTTTTTTTCTGGGATTAGAAAATTTAATCCTTCAGCTTTCAATTGAAGCTGGGGGAAAGCTTCAAAAAGGATTTTTTCTTTATGAAAAATACATTTAAACCTTAGGTATACCGAATTATTGGAGGTATCTAAGCTATTACATCTCTAATATTGAGCACAGTTTACCATATAAGTATAGTAAGTATTAAACAATATATATATATATATATATATATATATATATATATATATATATATATATAGTATATTTATAAGAGTGCTTCTGTGTGTAGATTTGTGCGCGCCTCTATAATCGTTTTAACGATTCATTCGTTATTCTCAGGAAGGTATTTTTAATTGAAAAAAAAAAGCTTAAACGAAACAGCTTGGGTGGCGTATAAACAATATAACTTACTTAGGGAAGTGAATATATATATATATATATATATATATATATATATATATATATATATATATATATATATGTATGTATGTGTGTGCGTGTGCTCGTGGGTGTTTTTGTATGTATGTGTATGTAAGTTGTACCTTTGATGAAGTTAAAAACAAATTACACAGGGCAAAGTTTAAGGCGAGGAAGAAGTCAAAGAAGATGTAAAGATTGCAAGAAAATTAGTGAAGAAGAAGAAGAAGAAGAAGAAGAAGAAGGAAGGAAGGAAGGAAGGAAGGAAGGAAGGAAGGAAGGAAGGAAGGAAGGAAGGAAGGAAGGAAAATCATTGTGGTGAAGAAGAAGGAAACAAAATTAAACAGAAAGAAAGAAAGAAAGAAAGAAAGAAAGAAAGAAAGAAAGAAAGAAAGAAAGAAAGAAAGAAAGAGACTGTCAAAGAGAATGACACAGGAAAGACAAAATGACGAGTTGAGATAGAAGAAAAACAGAGATTGACTAAGAAAGAAAGAAAGAAAGAAAGAAAGAAAGAAAGAAAGAAAGAAAGAAAGAAAGAAAGAAAGAAAGAAAGAAAGAAAAGAAAGAAAGAAAGAAAGATGGATTAACGAAACCGAAGAAATAAAATGAAAGAGAAAGGTAAATAACGAATATATAATAAAAAAAAACTCAAAATCTGTCGAATGAACAAATAAAAATTATATACAAAAATAGAAACACGAAAGCAGAATAAAAAAAAACGAACAATAAAACAAAAAAAAAATCTTCTATACATGATAGGTGGGGGGCGGAAACAGAGAAGAAAGAAGAAAAACAAAGCAAAAGAACTTGGAAGAAAAAAAAAGTCCAATTTGAGGTCAAGAAAAAAGTAAATGTTTAGCGCCCCCGCCTCGCCAAAGATCTCACTCCCCCACCAAAAAAAAAAACAATAAAGTAATAATAACAACAAATGAAAAAATAATACCACGAATCGAATGAATTGAAAAACGTGGTATTACGTGACTCTGGCGATACGACAAAAAACACTCGCGTCGTTTCACTTCCTACCAAATAACTTATCCGAAGGACTTTGTATATTTGTAAGATCCTCTGTTACCCTTGAAGAAGAAAAAAATCACTGGGACGCTTGAAAGAAAGATTTCAATTAAAGGAAGAAAAGTTTAGGTAAATACAAATAAGCGTTCTCAAATGTAACTCATAATATTAGGAATTTGCTTTTTGCGACGAAACGAAGATGGAAGAAAGACTGTATATTCTGCGACCATTAATGGACAGAGAGACCATAAAAGAACAGAAACAGAAACCATCAAAGAATTGAGAGAGAGAGAGAGAGAGAGAGAGAGAGAGAGAGATCATCAGAGAATAGAAAGAGAGAGACCATTAAAGAATAGAAAGAGAGAGACCATTAAAGAAGAGAAAGCGAGAGACCATTAAAGAATAGAGAGAGAGAGACCATCAAAGAAGAGAAAGCGAGACCATTAAAGAATAGAAAGAGCGAGACCGTCAAAAAATAGAGAGAGACCATGAAAAAGAATAGAAAGAGAGACCCATTAAAGAATAGAAAGAGAGACTATCAAATAATAAAAAGAGAAAGACCATCAAAGAATAGAAAGAAAGAGATGCCATTAAAGAATAGAAAGAGAGAGACTATCAAAGAATAAAAAGAGACCATCAAAAAGAATAGAAAGAGAGATGCCATTAAAGAATAGAAAGAGAGAGACTATCAAAGAATAAAAAGAGAGAGACCATCAAAGAATAGAAAGAGAGATACCATTAAAGAATAGAAAGAGAGAGACTATCAAAGAATAAAAAGAGAGAGACCATCAAAGAATAGAAAGAGAGATGCCATTAAAGAATAGAAAGAGAGAGACTATCAAAGAATAAAAAGAGAAAGACCATCAAAGAATAGAAAGAGAGATGCCATTAAAGAATAGAAAGAGAGAGACTATCAAAGAATAAAAAGAGAGAGACCATCAAAGAATAGAAAGAGAGATACCATTAAAGAATAGAAAAAGAGAGAGACTATCAAAGAATAAAAAGAGAGAAAGAGACCATCAAAGAATAGAAAGAGAGAGACTATCAAAGAATAAAAAGAGAGAGACCATCAAAGAAGAGAAAGAGAGAGACCATTAAAGAATAAAAGAGAGAGACCATCAAAAAATAGAGAGAGAAAAGAATAGAAAGAGAGATGCCATTAAAGAATAGAAAGAGAGAGACTATCAAAGAATAAAAAGAGAAAGACCATCAAAGAATAGAAAGAGAGATGCCATTAAAGAATAGAAAGAGAGAGACTATCAAAGAATAAAAAGAGAGAGACCATCAAAGAAGAGAAAGAGAGATACCATTAAAGAATAGAAAGAGAGAGACTATCAAAGAATAAAAAGAGAGAGACCATCAAAGAAGAGAAAGAGAGATACCATTAAAGAATAGAAAGAGAGAGACTATCAAAGAATAAAAAGAGAGAGACCATCAAAGAAGAGAAAGCGAGAGACCATTAAAGAATAGAAAGAGCGAGACCGTCAAAAAATAGAGAGAGACCATGAAAGAATAGAAAGAGAGATGCCATTAAAGAATAGAAAGAGAGAGACTATCAAAGAATAAAAAGAGAAAGACCATCAAAGAATAGAAAGAGAGATGCCATTAAAGAATAGAAAGAGAGAGACTATCAAAGAATAAAAAGAGAAAGACCATCAAAGAATAGAAAGAGAGATGCCATTAAAGAATAGAAAGAGAGAGACTATCAAAGAATAAAAAAGAGAGAGAGACCATCAAAGAATAGAAAGAGAGATACCATTAAAGAATAGAAAGAGAGAGACTATCAAAGAATAAAAAGAGACCATCAAAGAAGAGAAAGAGAGATACCATTAAAGAATAGAAAGAGAGAGACTATCAAAGAATAAAAAGAGAGAGACCATCAAAGAATAGAAAGAGAGATACCATTAAAGAATAGAAAGAGAGAGACCATCAAAGAATAAAAGAGAGATGCCATTAAAGAATCAAAGAGAGAGACTAAAAGAATAAAAAGAGAAAGACCATCAAAGAATAAAAGAGATGCCAAAAGAATAGAAAGAGAGAGACTATCAAAGAATAAAAAGAGAGAGACCATCAAAGAATAGAAAGAGAGATACCATTAAAGAATAGAAAGAGAGAGACTATCAAAGAATAAAAAGAGAGAGACCATCAAAGAAGAGAAAGAGAGATACCATTAAAGAATAGAAAGAGCGAGACCGTTAAAAAATAGAGAGAGACCATGAAAGAATAGAAAGAGAGATGCCATTAAAGAATAGAAAGAGAGAGACTATCAAAGAATAAAAAGAGAGAGACCATCAAAGAAGAGAAAGAGAGATACCATAAAAAGAATAGAAAGAGAGAGACTATCAAAGAATAAAAATAGAGAGAGACCATCAAAGAAGAGAAAGAGAGATACCATTAAAGAATAGAAAGAGAGAGACTATCAAAGAATAAAAAGAGAGAGACCATCAAAGAAGAGAAAGAGAGATACCATTAAAGAATAGAAAGAGCGAGACCGTTAAAAAATAGAGAGAATAAAAAGAATAGAAAGAGATGCCATTAAAGAATAGAAAGAGAGAGACTATCAAAGAATAAAAAGAGAGAGACCATCAAAGAAGAGAAAGAGAGATACCATTAAAGAATAAAAAGAGCGAGACCGTTAAAAAATAACGAGAGACCATGAAAGAATAGAAAGAGAGATGCCATTAAAGAATAGAAAGAGAGAGACTATCAAAGAATAAAAAGAGAGAGACCATCAAAGAAGAGAAAGAGAGATACCATTAAAGATTAGAAAGAGCGAGACCGTTAAAAAATAGAGAGAGACCATGAAAGAAGAGAAAGAGAGATACCATTAAAGAATAGAAAGAGAGAGACTATCAAAGAATAAAAAGAGAGAGACCATCAAAGAATAGAAAGAGAGATACCATTAAAGAATAGAAAGAGAGAGACTATCAAAAGAATAAAAAGAGAGAGACCATCAAAGAAGAGAAAGAGAGAGACGACCATTAAAGAATAGAAAGAGAAGACTATCAAAAAATAAAAGAGAGACCATGAAAGAATAGAAAGAGAGATGCCATTAAAGAATAGAAAGAGAGAGACTATCAAAGAATAAAAAGAGAGAGACCATCAAAGAAGAGAAAGAGAGATACCATTAAAGAATAGAAAGAGAGAGACTATCAAAGAATAAAAAGAGAGAGACCATCAAAGAATAGAAAGAGAGATACCATTAAAGAATAGAAAGAGAGAGACTATCAAAGAATAAAAAGAGAGAGACCATCAAAGAAGAGAAAGAGAGACCCATTAAAGAATAGAAAGAGAGACTATCAAAGAAAAAAAAGAGAGAGACCATCAAAGAATAGAAAGAGAGATACCATTAAAGAATAGAAAGAGAGAGACTATCAAAGAATAAAAAGAGAGAGACCATCAAAGAAGAGAAAGAGAGATACCATTAAAGAATAGAAAGAGAGAGACTATCAAAGAATAAAAAGAGAGAGACCATCAAAGAAGAGAAAGAGAGAGACCATTAAAGAATAGAGAGAGAGAGACCGTTAAAAAATAGAAAGACCATGAAAGAATAGAAAGAGAGATACCATTAAAGAATAGAAAGAGAGAGACTATCAAAGAATAGAAAGAGAGACACCATTCGATTGAAAGCAAGATAGAAAAAAATAAATATTTACTAAATTAAGATGAGTCTGGTGTGAGGGTTTATAGAAAGAACTCAGAAAGAATGAATACCAAGTGTACCAAGAAATAGGACTTAAGATAAACTTTTCCAAAACAGAAACCGCGATCTTTGTTTTTAATCAAATTTCACTCAATAAAAGACTCAACAGCCACTTAACGTAGAGTGTTAATGAACGAAATGAAAGAGTAAAAAGTAAGCAGTGAGGATATGAAGAATACGTAATGATTGACCCTAGACTTGGAGGTTAAGACTGGAATGTCTTAACCTCCAAGTGACGGTACATTCACGGAATCCATCATAAAATTTCAGAATGTAGAATTAATGCATTCTAAACACTTCAAATACCTAGGCATATTGGAACAGTTACCGTAAGAGATAAGGAAATCGAACATAAGGTAGGCTTTGCTAAGAGTTCTTTTGTCCAACACCATAAGATGCTATAAAACCGAAATATTAACCTAATATTGAATTCTGTGTCTTCTCTGGATGCTCATGCTACTACATAACATGGTTTCAACAAAAAGGACTATTTCTTTTTCTTATTCATTTTATTAGGAGAGAGCGGTGGCAGCTTGGATTCTAAGAGGCAGCGGGAAGAATGACATCACAGAAACGAATCTCACACGTTGGCTCATCGTCCCTCTACGGGCTGTCTTATCCGGTCTCTCGAACCTGGGTGTGGGAGGTGTATCAACACTTCAGAATTCTTGCGGACTTTTGGTAAATTCGCAGTTTTGAACATATCCAAAACCCAGACAAAGGCAATCCATCACTGTCAGAAATACTACACCCACGAGACACTCCAGCCAATCGTTGACCATTCTGGCCCCGGCTTTCGCATTCTGGAACACTAAGACCTCAAATCATGTATTAAATAGCCTCTTCAGATCTTGACTTTCAACAGAATGCCATGCATGGCGACCAACTCGATCAGAAATGTCTTAACTATCAGTTAGATACAACTGTTTTCTGGTGTCAATAACGGAAAATGGCTTCAAAAGGACGGATCTTCTAGGTCTTAAAGCAGACAATCTTTCATCAGATCTTACAGACTGGATCTGAATCACGACGGTACCAAGAAAACAGAACGTTATGACAAAAGACTTCATAACATATATTCAGCTACAGCTAAATAAAACAGAACCAGAACTAGTAGAAATGCTTATCCTACAATTGAAAAAACAAAACAAATAAAAACGCAACAAAACAAATTAACCTTAAAAACATTAGGATAAAAAGGGAGAAGAAAAAAAAACTTTCTACGTCCTATGAGAGCCAGCGATCCTGATGTAGATCAAACATTTACTTATCAGGTACTGGACTCAAACCAGAAACTGAAGTGTTCATAATCGCCGCTTAGGATCAGTGCCTACCAAACAGGAACTATCAATGTTATCCTGCCGCGTATGTGGAGAAAATCCTGAGATTATTGACTGCACTGCAAAGTACGTACATCGGTCCATATGTCGCGCGATCAACCTTCCTCTCAAAGAAAATTGGTTGGAACATAATTCACCACAATTAGTGGTAAATCCGGGAAAATCGACTAGACATAACTGTGACAAATCACGGTCTATCATGCTTTCTTATAGACCTTTGAAAGTGTTTAAGAACATAAGTAAATACAAAGACCTCCACAAATAAATCAGTGCCATCTCAAGAAAATGGCCTTATGAATTGCGTCTTGGAGAATTATACCAAAAGAAGTAAACAAACATGTGGATCAATTTCCTGGCAGCCCTAAAATAGGTGAATTGCTAAAAGAAATCATACTCAGGATTACCTCTCATATCTGTCGCAGATTTTTCTCCGTGTAATGAAAACAATTGTGTTTTCTTTCCCTTTCTGATTACATGGCAACGACACTTGTCTCTTGAGGTTTCGTACCGCACAAAGCATAAGCAATAAACAACAACTACAGCAACATTGCTACCACCACCAAGAAGAAAAATAGCAACAACAGCAATAATAATAATAATAATATATCTATCGATCGTTTGATCGATCTATTCCAGTTTGCTTAATCTTCCTCATTATCACTATCTTCTATCATGTGTGTAAAATTCCTGGACACATCAAATCCCAGATCTATAAAAGGATTGCTCTGTGTGGAACTGGACATATCATCCACAAAACGTTGTCATCTAAACGAAACGTACCAAATGTGCATAGGCAACGCTCCTACAGCTCCTTTTTACAAATAGACCTCTCCCTTTAAATCCACTCTCCAAGTATCATCACTGAAGTAGCCAGGTACTGAACTTACAACTCTTTGGGTCAAATGACTGCATCCAGCTGACGTTTTTATCCACTGGGCCATGTGGACGTAATAAAGGGTTGTTCGAAATTCCAATCACCTGAAGAAGGCCGAGGCGTACAACGGCCGAAATTTCGTAAATATGGCAACATTCTTCTCCTGGAACAGATGGGATGCCGGAGAGGTTTATATGGTTGCAAAGATCAACTACTGATAAACAAAATGATCCTGGAAAATTGCAGGAAAAGAGGTAGAAATCTCAGCACGGCATGGATTGATTACCGTAAAGCCTTTGATAGTGATCCACACTCTTGGATCCTTAAGACTCTGGAAATGTACAAAGTCTCATTGATGTTAGTAAAGTTCCTTAAAAACGGCATGGGAATGTGGAAAGCCATATTATATCTAAATCATACCCGAGGCACTGCCACCTTCAAACGCCTGAATATCCGACGAGAAATCTTTGAATCTCCTGGTTTTTCTGTCCTTAATCCCCGTTTCGCATGAACTAAACAATAATAGCTATGGATGCAAAATAAAAAAGAAAGTTTTTAAATATCTATTCTACATAGATGATCTCAAACTCTTTGCCAAAGACGACAATGAGTTGAAGGGTATCCTCATTGCTGTAAAATGTTTTAGTGTCACATAGGTATGGATTTTGGATTAAATAAATGTGTAAAAATAACATTCAAGATAGAGAGAATTACAGAAACAGACTCAATAGATCTAGATTTTGTCAAAAAGATTAGGAAACTGGAAGAAAAAGAAAACTATAGCTACCTAAGAATTAGCGAAGAAGGTAGAATACAGTATACCCAAATGAAGGAGGAAGTCAGAAAAAATACTACAGATGTGTGCGTCTGGTATTGAATACCGAGTTGATTTCAACAAACAGAATATCAGCCATAAACACCTTTATTGTCCCCGTGGTACAATACAATTTCAACATCCTTGACTGGACCATAGCTGACATTAAGCGAATGGACACCAAAACGAGAAAGCTTTTCACTTGGTATCGTATGCATCATTCCAAGGCTGATGTTGATCGTCTGCATATGCCAGATCCGAAGGAGGCAAAGGATTAGTTCTACTAGAACTGTTTTATAAAAATACAACAATCGGCCTTCAAAGATACCTGGAAACTACAGAATCGAAGAAGTTCAAAATAGAGTTTCAAGTGGGTGAAGAAATGCAAGTAAAACATAATACACCTACTGCATCTGCAAAATACTTAAAAAAAGAAAGTAAAAGCAAAATCTACCGACCAGATACAGAAACAATGGCAAGATAAACCGCTTCACGGTCAATAATCTGCCAGTGCCATATAAGTTGATATAGATAAACCCCGTACCCATCAGTGGCTATGTAGTGAAGGGTTAAAAGCTGAAACCTAATTTTTTTATTCTTGCCACACAGGACCAATGCTTGTTAACTACAAATTACGAAGTACTCATACTGAAAAATTATGTTAGCCCCAAATGCAGATTCTGTGATAAATATCCAGAAACAATTGACCATCTTGTATCAGGTTTCACGGTATTGGCAGCCACTCAATATATAACACAGCATGATAGAGTGAACCAATATCTGCATTGGAACATATGCAACATTTACGGAAATGAAAATGCAAGAACTTAAGTATGAATGCCACCCATACCCGGTTACGGAGGTATGACCAGAAGAACAATTTTATGGGACTTTACAATACACATAGACAGAACAATGAAAGCTAATCGCCTAGACATCGTGATCGAAGACTACAAAGACAAAATGTGCCTTCTTATTGACATGGCAGTCCCTGTAGAGTTAGGGGTTAGGTTATAAAACCCGGCATGGCAGAGTGGGCCAATATCTGCACTGGAAAATCTGCAATTTTTATGGAAAAGAAACTGTAAGGTATTGGTATGAACAGGTTACAGAGATGGGACTTGTAACAATTTTATGTGACTTTATAATAAACACAAACAGAACAATCAAAGCTAATCGACCAGACATCGTGATCAGAGCCCGCAATAACAAAACGTACCTTCTTACTGACATGGCAGTCCCTGCAGACTACATCTTTGGTCTTCAAAAAACTTATTAAAATACAAGGACCTTGAAATCGAAATCTCCAATATGTGGCACATGAGGACATCAACAATTCCAGTTGTAGTTGGAGCCCTCGGATTGATTGGAAAAGATTACAATAGACTCATTGAAGGGATTCCTTGTAGGCCATGAATTAAAGAAATACAAAAAATTGTACTCACAAGTACAGCCAACACCTTACAAAGGGCTTTATCTATGTAAAATATGTGCGACTTTTTTTTCAAAACTGCTCAGTGGAAAATGCCATGACGCCATTTCTGATCTTAGGTCTCGGGGGGGGGACAGAAAGAAATGTGTATACACCAGAAATCAAAAGAAATAAATTAATAGTAATAATAATATGGCAGTCCCAGCAGACTGTAATGTATCTTTGAAGATCTACAAAAATTCTATCAAAATACAAGACATTTTGAAATTGAAATCTCCAAAATGTGACACATGTGGACATCAATAACCCCAGTTGTAGTTGGCGCCCTAGGATAGATTGGAAAAGATTTCCTTAGACTAATTAAAGGTTAGGGTTAGGGTTAGGGTTAGGGTTCTTTAAAACACAAGGATCTTGAAAGCAAATTCTCAAAAATGGGCACATGAGGATATCAACAATTCCACTTGTAGTTGGAGCCCTCGGATTGATTGAAAAAGATTCCAATAGACTAACCGAAGTGATTCCTTGTAGGCCATAAAGAAATACAAAATATTGTACTCATTGGTACAGACCACACCTTACGAAGGGCTTTATCTATGTAAAATATGTGTGATCTTGATCTTTTTTTTTTCTTATTTTTTGGGGTGGGTTAGAGGGGAGGATCCCTCAAAAAATGCTCCATGGAGAATGTCATGATTTCATTTCTGACCTTTACGGACCCGGAAAGAAATGCGTAAACATCAGACATCAAAGGAAAAAAATGAATAATAATAATAAGATTAATAATAATAATACGCCTACGCAGGCGTTGGTCGGCCGTAGTCGAGAATAAAGAGACATCGTGATCTCCGTGATCTTGTACACGGTTGCATAGAAAATGCTAAACCTGGGCAACATACAATGTTGAATTCATAGTTGTCCTTCGCCTAGACTGCTTGTCAGCCACGGCTAGGGATCCTAGTCTCTCCTGCGAATTAATCTGCTAATTAAGCTGTTAGGAGAATTGATCCGTACCTTTTCCAACGAAAGAAGAAAAATGCTATGCTGAGGTTACTAAGATCTACGGTATGAACGAATCTTCTGTTTCGTAACTTTCCTTACAGCATATTGTATTTTATTTCGTTACACGATATTTCTGCTAATCACTGTACCGAATCTATAAATAAACTTTATGATTAATTGTAGTTGTATAGTAAATTAATCGTATATATATATGTGTGTGTGTGTGTGTGTGGTTCGTTATTTACACTGTTAGGAGCACCCTGTGAGTAGAAATATAGGAATATATTCCCAGCGGATAAGAGGGGACTACTATACACAAATCTCTGACCCAGTAAACCGACAGTATTATGTTTACCGATTGGGATAAACATAAAACTACTGCCAGCCTACTTTCTCAAATGGAGTGTTGTTTCCAGGAATTTATAACCTGGAAAGGCAGTACCATCAGCCGATGGTAACGTTCACGAAATTCCTCGAAAGGAACTTATATGACTGCTTTAATTATCCCCCTCACCACCACCACCACCACCACCAAAAAAAATAAATTCACCAAGGAGGCTGCCCCAACCCTGATGACATTAGCAAGTGCCTCGTAGGATATTTATTAGAGCTTTTTGAGTGCAATTGGAGAGAATTATTTAAGGGCTGTTGATGAGGTCAACTGAGTGATTTCATCGGAGTTTGACCAGGACATACGAACAAAGGCCTCCTGACGTTTTGCACGAGAAGGAATCGTTCTGAGAAAGATACGCTAAAAAGGACTCTTTAAATGATTTTGTCCCTTACGACCCACTTGACTTAAGAGATGGGCGAAGCATATGTAGGCACGAATCAACTTTTGTTTGGCTATATCAATATTAACAGTTGAGGCTTATACTTAACATCAGGAAGAGGCAGATGAAGTTTCTGGGATATGTAATGAGGAAGGGGGGCCTGGAGAATCTGATACTCACGGGTCGAATAGAGAATCAAGAGAAAACAACCCGTGACATACCTGGCGGGTTTAAGCAAGTGGATGACAGAACGTGGTCTGGGGGAGGAAGCGGAGGGAAGGAACTTGTTGAGAGCTGGAAGGGATAGAGGGAGGTGGTGGAGAGCCATGATTGCCTACGTCATGAAAGGACATGGTCTCTTTAAAAGAAAGATATATAAAGATTACTGCCGGTATTACATTGTATTTAATCTCTAGTTTTCGAAGCAAAAAGTGCAAGTTGGCTGTTGCTACTCTGTCGAAACTTCCATATTAAACGATCTGACTATATCCATACTGTCGTGCCACCAGCTCAGACCATTGCAACGAAGACCAGTCTTGTTAGGTCCACATTCATTCCCTACATATGCCACTGGTAAGAAGGAAGCGTCACTCAGAAAGTTTCTTCCCAAGAACAGCTACTTTGTGGAATAGGCTCCCGTGTGAATGCTTCCCATAACAAGTTTAGGGTCAATCGTTATGTATGCTTCATATACTCATAACTTCAATTCCTAATTACTTCTTTTAAGTTCATGTCATACCTCTCCTTCAGTAAGCCCTCTACATTGAGTGGCTCTTGGGCCTTGTAACGGGCGAACTTTAGTAACAAAACACACAAGGACAATATCGATCACTGAATGGAAGCGCTGTTGACCAAAAATCTTCGAAATCATGATCATAGTATTTTCGGGGGCAACTGATCTCCATTCTTCAGATGTGTAACGCGACATTAAAATTTGGTAGTGTATTTGTAAAATATATGTAATGGTCATGGTAATGGTAATATTAGCCGTTTCCTTATAAGGAAATATTCGGCATTCACTGACCAAGCAGACAGTACTACTGTCGGTTGAAATGTATATGTTTTAAAACAGTTTTTCAGGGAAATAGGTTTCTCATGTTCAGTAGCTTTTATCGCTCTTTACAGTATTAATGGAAGTTTTCTTTTATTCCAATTCAAAGTTCTGTGATATATATTCAAACGCCCCAATGATAATTGAAACAACAGTGGTCTGAACGCCCAACGTTCTAGCAACTTAGTATATTTCGTGAGCTTGTAAATTTCTTTAGCTTTAATATTTTGATCACCAGGAAAACCCACGCTACTTGAGAAGATATTTTCTTGTTTCGTTTTAAACGGTGGTGATGTTTTCTTTGGCGGTCTCAAAGAGGCGGCCTGTTTGGATATTGAAATCTCTCAACATGCATTAATTATTAATACTGAATGAGAACAGCGTGGCCGTGGAGCATAACTCTAAGAGCCCCAGTATACCCATGATGATACCCAGACGAATAAGACTCTACCAGCCAAATGTCATGATATGGTGACAGGTTTGTTTTTTTTTTAAAGTAGCGCATACCTTTGTAAATGAGACCCAGTTAGACGTTCCATCAGGTAGGATAGACAAGTTCACTCGGATGATCTTCGATTGAGGATGTTTCCAAGTATCAAAACGTGACTCCCGGGTCGCCTTCGTTGTCTCATCAGCCAAACTTACAACCCTATCGACAACCGACCATATGTCTAACTGGTTATTGTCAAACAGCAGGTAAGCAAATCTTATATCTATTGGAGTCTATCTTAAGTCATCAAAACAAAACATGCACATGTTTAAACCTCTAATCAATAAAAGCCATCAGAGTCGTAGCACAGGATAGTTCGTTATTATTATTATTATTATTATTATTATTATTATTATTTTATTTCCTTTGATTTCTGGCGTTTACGCATTTCTTTCCGGGTCCTGCCCAGAGATCTAAGGTTAGAAATGGCATCATGACATTTTCCACTCAGGAATTAAAAAAACAAAAATATTTTCCATAGATAAGGCCCTTCGTAAGATGTGGGCTATGCTCGTGAGAGCAATTTAAGGCATGGGCTTCCAGGAATTCCTTCAACGAGTCTACTAGAATCTTTTCAAAATCCGAGGACTCCAACTACAATAGGGACTGTTGATGTTCCCATGTGCCACATTTTTGAGATTTCGATTTCAAGGCCCTTGTATTTTGATAGCTTTTTGAAGATCTTCAAAGATACATTGCAGTTTGCAGGGACTGCCATATCAATAAGGAGGCATTTTTTGCGGTCATTAATAACAGTCTCTAATTATTATTATTATTATTATTATTATTATTATTATTATTATTATTATTGTTGTTGTAGATTAAATGCAACTACCAGAAATGGCGAACAAACAGAATTGGTATAGTCCTGTCCTCTAGTTATTTTTTAAAAAACGTTTCTACCTGTTTTAGTCCGGTTTTTCTCAGTTAAAGTGCATCAAGTGTAATGCACTTGTTGGTCTAGTAATGCCTCTACGCCTGTTTTCTATTGGATAATTCAATTTCTTTTTATTTTTGGTTTATTTTTCAGTTTCGTCTGTGAGAAGTGACCTTATTTCCCTCATGGTAAACACATTTCGAAGATAACTGTTTTCTTGTGCTTACGTGAAGCAATGGGTATATATATAGGAGGTCTGTCCGAAAAGTAATGAAACTGATTACTTTCTTCGATGTGAAAGGCATCATTCACAGTGGCTTCTTGCCACAGAGCCCGACAAAGAGATCCTGAGGCGTATGCTTTGTTCAGTGTACGAGAAGATACGTGAGTTGTAGCAGGACAAATCGTAGCTGCTTCACCATGCCATGAGCATCCGGCAGTTACTGGCTGAGATGAACATCACCGTACTGGAACAACCTCCCTATTGACGTGATCTTTTTTTTTTCTCCAAGCTCAAGAGAATCATCAAGGAGACCCATTTTGATGACGTGGAGGCCACCAAGACGGCCGTAACGACGGAGCTGAGGAATATCCAAGAAGAATCCTTCCAGCAGTACATAGGAACGTGGCAGATAATAGAAAGGCGCATTAGACTCCATGTGTGTGGTGGGGTACTTTGAAGAAAAAACAATGTAGTCTGTTGTCTGAATTTAAATACATTGTTTGTGACACCAGTCCCGCTACTTTTCCGACAGACCTCGTGTATATATATATATATATATATATATATATATATATATATAATAAAAAAAAAAGGTTAATGGTCAATGTTGAATCAGGCCAGGAAATAGTAGTATTAAAAAGTGCTCAATACATATGTGAAAAAATAAAATAAAAGAAAAAAAAACATGTAGTGTTTTTAACTTTAAAAATTAGGAGATCAGTTGAAACCGAGGTAGCAGATTCAAATTAGCTCTAATTTTTAATTTATATATATATATATATATATATATATATATATATATTATATATATATATATATATATATATATAAATCGTTATTTTTTAAACGTTATTTTTGGTGTAGACCCAGATTTGAGTAAACGCTCCATTTGTTTATTAAACAGTATACAGTAGAACCTCGGTCACGAATTTAATTCGTTCCTGAAGGCCGTTCGTAACCCGAAATTTTCGTAAACTGAAATTATTTTTCCAATAGGAATCAACATAGAGAAAAAAAGGTCGCAGTACAATAAAATTGTGAAAGAAAAGCACGCCACAGCATACGAATGTATACAACACGGCGGTCGACACAAAAATTATTCCGTTTGGATTAGCTCGGTTCGACAATATTGTTCGAGAACCGAAATTTTGTTCGATAACCGAGACATTTTCATCTCGAATTTTCTGTTCGAAAACCGATTTGTTCGACAAGTGAGACGTTCGAGAACCGAGGTTGTAATGCATTAATTTATTTTTGTCTACCGTTCTTAATATTCGGGAAATCTTATTAAAAACAAATATGCGCCCTCTACATTAGTACTTAAGAAATATATATATATATTTTTTTCTTTTATATTGGAATGTCCAAAAATTCCACAATAGATAAATTTCCACGTTCTAATGAACGCTAAATCATAACTGTCTGCCATAGAATTTAAACGGAAAAGAAAAAAAATCAGTAATGGATAGCCCAGTGATGGATAACTACACGTAGTTTTTACCTTACCAGTTGCACATTTGATGATGATCTCAGAAAGAGATGGAAAGTACTTGGGAAATAAAAGAGATTCTCACTGTTATAGTGTATTTCTTGCCTTATTTAATTGTAATATACGGAGAAATATTCGTGAATATGAAAGGATTATGATAAAAATAAGCAGACATAATGTTTGTAATTTATTCTATCAAACATGCCTAAAAGAGAATTTACTGCCTAAATATACACACACACACAAACATATATATATATATATATATATATATATATATAGAGAGAGAGAGAGAGAGAGATACACGCTCTAACCGAATAACAAAAAGAAAAAAATTTAAGAGTTGTGAAAGTGAAATTCAACAATACGCTAGAGCCGATTCGTTGCTTTGACGATTCCAATACATTTCTTTAAATGTCCTTCTGAACATAGGAGCAAATGCATGTTGACTGAACCAGCAGCCACCTCTAACGCCACCTGGGTAGCCAAACCTCTTACATGTACAAGTGTTTTGCTTCGTGCCAAATAATCATTTCGGAAGGTAATGAGTTTTGGAACACTTGAACTGCAATAAAAGCAAACGGAATATTTTTTTTTAGAGATTCTTCAATAAATCTCGAACTACTTTGTGGGTGGGCTTTTCCATTTTGTAATATGCTTATTTTTTAAAAATTCTAGCACAAGAAAAGGATCTATAATTGTGGTTGGTAAAAAATTACAAAATTTCATCAAAAATTAAACTTTGTTTTTTTATTATATCTTACAAGCGGTTTTTATGGGATATTATATTTATTATTTCTTTTATTTTCTTTAATTTTCTTAAGTTTCAGATGTACACATTTCTTTCCGGGTCCCAAACAGAGACCTAAGGTCAGAAATGGCATCCTGACATTTTCCACTGAGCAGTTTTGAAAAGAAAATCGTCCATATTTTCCAAAGATAAATTCCTTCGTAAGGTCTGGGTTGTACTTGTGGGTACATTTTTTTTATTTCTTTAAGGCATGGGCTACCAGGGATTCCTTCAATGAGTCTATTGGAATCTTTTCCAATCAATCCGAGGGCTCCAACTACATTTTTGAAATTTCAATTTAGAGGCCTTGTCTTTTGAAGATATTAAAAGATACAATGCAGTCTGCAGGGATTACCATGTCAATAAGGAGGCATATTTTGTCTTTGCGGTCTATAATCACGATGTCAGGTCGATTAGCTTTGATTGTTCTGTTAGTGTGTATTGTAAAGTCCCATCAAATTGTTACAGGTCCTATCGTCGTAACCGGGTCTGGGTGGTGTTCATACCAATTTCTTGCAGTTTTCTTTCCGTCTGTGTTGCAGATTTTCCCGTGCAGATATTAGTCCACATTTTTATTATTATTATTAGTAGTAGTAGTAGTAGTATTAGTATTAGTATTTGATTTCTGGTGTATACTCATTTCTTTCCGGGTCCCGACCAGAAACCTAAGGTCAGAAATGGCATCATGATATTTTCCACTGAGCGGTTTTGAAAAAAATCACATATTTTACATAGATAAAGCCCTTCGTAAGGTGTGGTTTGTATTTGTAAGAACATTGTCGTTGTTGTTATTATTATCATTATTATTATTATCATCATTATTATTGCTTTATTATTGTTATTATTATTATTGTGTTTTGCCTTGGCTATGTGTATTACGTGTCCCCAACCTCACGTCTCAACCAAAATCTTCAAGTGACAAGTTTTTGGCACCAGAAGATGTAAACAGATGATGTGCCATAAAATCAGAGTGCTTTATTGCCTTGCTTGACGTGTAATGATTAAAAAATGATATGCATCATCTAAATGCAGTCGCTTCCACAGTCGAATAGGGAATGTATTTTCTTCCCAACCCAATTTAAAAGGGACACTTGCTACCGCATCTGTACTGGAACGGCTCAATCGGAGTCGGGGTCGCTTTCATGAGCCGCCTCTTTAGGCTGGAAGAACGAATCCAACTTTGTTTCCCACTTTGATACTGTTCGCGAATTATCAATTCCCTTAATGTTCGAAGGTGTTGATGATACGCGTTAATTTCCCGATTCTTGCTCACATCAACAAATTTTAGGAGAGTGTCAACTGAATCACACACGTTAGACATTTCGTTCCATCACCTCTTCCTCCGAATCACTACTGCTAGTGGAGATGTTGACAAAAACAATACTGTATACTGTACTAAAATCATGCACGACGAACACTCAAGTAAACAACAGCGGCTATTCCCGGAACTATTAGTCTATGTCTGATGATTGCGCCAGTAAACAACAGTGGCCAGTTCTGGAACTAACGGATTAACATTTCTGCTAATTCTGTCCTTTAAATCCGCTTCCGGGTTTTACTATATATATATATATATATATATATATATATATATATATATATGTGTGTGTGTGTGTGTGTGTGTGTGTAGTAAAACCCGGAACCGGATTTAAAGGATACCTCATCTCAGAAATATAACAGACTCTGATATATATATATATATATATATATATATGTTGTACGCTCTGGCCTTCTTCGGTGGATGGAATGTTTACAACTGAACCCTTGTCCTTTCGCTCACTGGGGTAGACTGTTCTAGTTCCTTCGTGCCATGTTTGATGAACCATACCTGGCCACTGTTGTAATAATATATATATATATATATATATATATATATATATATATATATATATATATATATATATAAACAAAATATGCGTGTGTGTGTGTTTGTGTGCCTGTTATTTTACTGGATACCTGTTTTTTTTTAATAATAGTAAACTGTGTATTTTGTCTAGAGGCCTTCACACTTAAGAAGTCCGGCCACAAAGATTGCTAGCCCCAAAATAGAGGGACGTTCCGTCTACCTTGGATCAATATACGGTATGGTTTGCAGGCACCTTACACATGCACCGCACGCTGAGGCCACCTTTTTCATAAATCGACCATGGTAAAATTCGAAAGCTGACCTCATGTTCAAAAAACGAACATTATAGATTAAAATATACATATATGTATATATAAATATATATGTATATACATAAATTCTTCTAGTTGCTAAAGACATTTTCTTTTGTTGTTAATAGTACTTCGTTTTTAACAAATTCATTTCGTTTTTGCCTTGAAAAAGTTCACATTGGACGAAACGCGTCGGCTAATAATACAGTTTTCCTATTGTCTTTTACCTTTATACATATTGTCTTTTTCTACAGGTTAACTCTGAGAATTTTTTTTCTATTATTTCAAACGTTATTTTTAGTGATTATCCGTATTTGAGCAAATTTTCCGTTTGTTTTAAACAGTATTTATTTTGTCTACCGGCCTGCGTACCCGAGAAAACATGATAAAGGAAACGTGACATGATTGCTACCTAAATACACAATATATATATATATATATATATATATATATATATATATATATATATATATGCAAATATTATTTCTTACTGCTATGATCATTATATATCATGGGCACACGTGTTTAAGTAGACATCCACGTTTTTTTAACATTGAAATTGACATCTTCCGGACTGTGTAATCGAAAGTCTTATTTAAAAAATGTGCCTATCGACAGGGATTAAAACTATGTTTGCTTTATTCTGGGAAACTACTTTTAAGCTAGGTGAGCTTAAACGCTTAGTTATAAGAGACCTCATAGCAAAATAAAGGTAATTCTTTTTGGGTGGGTGGGGGTAACCGTTTGCGGTGTCGGGTGTGACTACCTAGCATATTGCTAAGTAATTGGACCAGAATCTTCTACGAGGTGAAGTGTAGATGCCTTCATTTAAAAATAAATGAAAAGGAAGGAGCACTCTATTCAGGAGTGAATTTTGAACCCTGGGGCTTTTTTTGTTCATTTCCGTTTGCTCTCTATGTTTGCACTATTAAATCAGGACTGCTCAGTATGGGATAATGGTCAGCAAGCTAGTTACTTTCCAAATCCAAATCGAGGGCCTTTCTCACTCGTGTTGGTGGAACCACTTCCGGATTGACCATCTCAGAAGAAGGGTAGATGCACTCACCACTCACTTGGCCAATTGCAGATTGGTGAGGTTAATCTACAGTTGGGGTGGATGGCCGTTGATTCTGCGGACTTCATCCCTCCTTTAGCTGCTCTTTTTTTTATACTGGGGTTCAATTTACCCTCATCACCAGATCCGTGTCTGAAGTCGTGTGGGAGCTGGTTTAGATGCTTACTACTGCTGACCACTACTACTGAATAATAGGTTACTTACATTATTTACATTATTCGGACTGTCATCCACGTCTTCATTGCCACATTCACAACGTTTTGGCCGTTGTACACTCCGGCATTCTTCAGGTGAATGGAATTTCGAACCGTACCCTTTATTTCGTCCACCAGGGTAGATTGTTCTCGTTCTACGTTCTACTCCTCAAGGACACATAGCCCAGAAGATAAAGGCATTGGTTAGATCCAGTAACTAGACCCAGAGGAGTTGTGAGTTCGATACAAAGCTAACAGCAATAGTGAACCAAAAATTTAGAGAGTTGAGTTAAAGAGAAATAACTGAGACACACGGATGAGGCTTGGCATGTGGAACTAGAACAATCTACCCCGGTGGACGAAATAAAGGGTTCGATTCGAAATTCCATTCACCTGAAAAAGGTCGGAGCGTACAGCGGCCAGAGCGAGCAACGGCCGAAACGTTGTGAATATGGCAATGAAGATAAGGATAACAGTCTGAATAATGTAAATAATGTAAGTAATAATAATACTTCATCCCAGAGATATAGACAAATATTGAATAATAGGTGCTCCATACTTGTGGCCTAGCGCCAAAACCAAGCTAAGCTCAGGAAATGACACCACTTCGCAGCCTTCGTGACAATAACCTAGTAAATTAAAACACTGTTTGTGAATTTTGACATAGTAACTGTGAGTTCGATCCCTGAGCCGGGTAATGCAGACAGACCCAATGGAAACAGAGAGATCAATAACTGAATAGTAATAAATAAGAACAAGGCGAAATATCCCTAAACGTGGCCATTAGAATGAGAACAGTTTTGCCCGTAGACTAAATAAGGTGTTCAGCTTGAAATTCCCTGAATGTTAGCCAGATCGACAAGCGTCTGAAGAAGGCCGGTCAGCTCAAGTGCCGAAACGTTTTGTCAATAACAGGTGAGGACAAATAGCCCGTGTGTAAATAATGTAAATGCAAATCAATGTTAATTTATAGGGGTTTGATGCTTTTCAATTGCAGCCTGAGAGCCCTATAAAAATAAAGCTCTCCAAAGATCAGTTCTTGATAGCTCCGTAGGTGCTGAGAGTGATAGTTCCTTTCCGACACTACCCGCATATATGCGCGCGGTGTTCAATCCTCACCTTGTGTCAAATCTAGTTGTGTTGGGTAGAGGTCAACTGTATATGTTGTAATTAAAGAAAAACAGGCTTTGTTTTTTGACCGAATCTCGTAACATTTATTACTTTTACGATGTTTTTTTTTATGTTAAAGTTTTGCGCGAGATGCCGTACGATATTAGTTACATGCGTTTTAGTAGAATGCGTTTAAAACTAAAATCTTTAGTTTGAAAATAAGCACCCCCCCCCGCTCTCTAATGGGTTCGGAATTAATTAAAAAATTCCAGTATCATGATAAATGGCTGTGCCTCAACACTGTAACTGAAACAGGAAATGTCGCATTCTTTGAAAAAGCACCAAGTACAGAAAAGAAATTCGTGGACGTTACTGCAGTAAAAGATCGGAAAAAGCAGCAGACAAACTAAATTCATTGTGAAAGAAAGGAAGAGGAATAGCCTGGAAGAGCGCAGATGAGTGTGTGATTATATTATAGGTATTATAGGGACAAAAGTATTATAGAAAAATAACTCTATTCCAGGGTATGACGATGAACTACATCCAGCAGCAAGGTCTTCGGCAGGAGACTGGAGGTTTTGAGGTGCATGTGACCACCTCTTAATTGCTGCTCTTCTCAGATCCATTCTGATTCGGGTGGTAGTATCTGTTAGGGTCGCAGCTATTGGCAAATAGTGATCACCCCCCCCCCAAACAAAAACAAAACATTATGAAAGCATAAAAATACCAACAATACCTATTTATAATAAAATTACTGACCATACCTATTCATAGTATATATTTAGTTGAAGCCATAAAATTGTATTCAAATTATTTAGCTTTCGGCATTAAATAAGCCATAGAGGTTGAAATGCCGCTAAACAAAAATCAACCAACCAACAAAACCCTATTATGGAGACAACACTAACTTTTATGTGCCACAGTTTCCCCCGTTCCCGAGCGAGGTTTCTAATCTTTCGCTTTCATTCGTCTCTATTCTGTGGTCCGCTGAAACAGCTTCCTTCATAATCTGGCAGGTCTTGCTTTCTATGTTTACGACATTCTCGTTTGAATGGAGCAGTCGGTCTAAATACCAGAGACCTAAATTGTTTTATTCTTTTATTTTTCTTCCTGTTTGTGTTGATGCCATTTCTTCACACAGTCAGATGTTGAATTTTAGTATAGTTCTTTTAGTGTACCTACTCTGCCTGAATGCCTGTTTCGTCATTATTCCATATCTTGAAAAATATTCAGTACCTTATGCTGCTCCAGTACGTACCTGATATGATCTATCTTAACAAAAGCCAGATAAAACCAACAATAGAATATTGTTGCTATATCTAGCTTGGAGATGCTATATCTTCACTTGATAGATTGATCTGTTTTTTACGGCTTATCAACACTGCAGGTAATTTAATATCTGGAGATATATTTCTTTCAGATTTTAAGAATTTTTTTTAGATAATAATAATTTAGTGATATAAGTCTTACTAATTAACCCATAGCTGGGGAGAGAAGAGATGGATTCTTACCTTTCCAAAGAGTATTTGCGTATATAACGATACCGACTGGGATTAGAACTCAGCTCTCTGATTAACAATTCCATGTCTTTATCCATTGCACCACCCGCACATCTAATCTTACAGCACCTGGTATCCCCACGCGGTCACCCATCTAGGCACTGACCAAGTTGCTTAGCTTCGGTGATCATACTGGAATCGCTGTTTCAACGTGATGTGGCCGTAAGCCCTTCGCGTGACAGAACTGTTTAAGAGACCTTGTGGCCAATGACGATACGTCGCTAGCCTATCACTAGTCTACCGCTATTTCCATGGCAAATGTTCGGACGCACTACAGCCACATTCTTTTGTATCCATCATTTAATACGTTTTCGACTATGAATCTCCATGCCAATAATTTTCAGTCCATTGGTAAAAAGGAAATTCCATTCGGACAGCTTCTTCCAGAGAACAGCTGCTCAGGAAATAGACTCCCGAGAGGATGCTTGCCTAATCGCTACAATCTTAACATTTCAAATCTAAGGTCAACCATTTTCTATCCTCATAGTCCTCACTTACTTTCTCCTCTTACGTCCATACAATAAATTCACTCAGTAACTGGTGTGGATTCCGTGAATGGAATCCTGCACAAATAAATAAACAACGCCAGTAATTGAGATAGAAAAATAAGTGTATTAAACGTAAGAATACAGACTTGAAGTGAAGATTAGTAGTCCAGGAATGCGGGTTAGTAGAAAGTATATGTAAAAATCTCTGTAAGTAAAGCCGTAATATATATATATATATATATATATATATATATATATATATATATATATATATATATATAAAACTAGACTCGTTTTCGAAAAACCCTCGAATTTTTGATTTGCTAATCAAATCAATCTCGAGGGAAAAAAAGGTTTTAAAAAAACTACAAACATGGACTTCTGCCGACAAAAAAATCGCACAGATGCAGGTCTGAAGCCCAAAGAAAAAACCCCGATACGAGTAACAACTAACTAACAAAAGAGCTCAATACAACCGTAGACCTAGACCTATATATATATATATATATATATATATATATATATATATATATATATATATATATATGGACTCTTGTATAACTCTCTGAGAGCACCCTGTGTCTGTCTGCGTATCTCTCAACGTATCTCCACGTATCTTAACGTATCTCAACAGCAGGTATTCTCTCTGTCAGTATAAGTATACTTTGGACGAGTCCATCTTATGTAAAAAGGGGAGAGCCCCACAACAGTAACCTATAAATTTGAGTGACTTTTGGGTCTTGTATTAGGTGAATATTTAGTAAAACAAAAATCCTTCCAAGGAATTCACTTATGATACACTTTACCTGCTCATTTTTACTCCATGTATATTATTATTATTATTATTATTATTTACTTATTCATTTATTTAATTAAGAGGAGTAACGGAAAGCGGCTCGGATTGAGGAATCGGAGAGCCGAGTTCGAATTCCAGTCGAATCCATTACATTCACTTACATGCTGATACTCTTGGGAAAAGTATGAATCATCTTCTTCTCCCCCCCCCCCCAGCTATGGATTCATAGCAGGACTGACCGAGTAATAGTAACAGACTGGGTAATGTATAACCTTGGACGGCAACTTGTCTACCGCAGAAGGAAATGGCAATCTACTGCGGGAAAAAATCTGCCTCGACAAGATAGATGATCAAAAAGATACTTGTATCGAAAGATACATGATCGCCTAGCGTGTATCATGCATGTAACAAAACTGACTGATTATTATTGCTATCTACCAGAGTAAATAAAGTGAATACACTTTATTTACTCCAGTTGTCATCTGTTACAATTTTTGGATACATTAGACTACTAGTGAGCCAACCCAAATGACTTGACTCACTTTATAGTCCACCAATAGAAGGTTAACCAATCAGAAGACGTAAAGTATTCAATCCGTCGTGTATAAAAGCGGCCATTTTGTTTACTCTATCCGAATGTCCAGTGCCAGCTTGTCAGGCGAAGAGAAACAGAAGGACGAACTACGCTCTGCTACTTTTATCGAAATATCCACTGCTAACCTGAACAACGCTTCCCTACTGTCTTCGAAATATTCACTGCTAACCTCTGGATTCTATACTCGAAGACGACCGTCATCATGAACAACATCATCAAGTGACATTAATTCTCCCCACTAATTCAGAACTTTCCTCAGTATTTTAGCTGCTTTCAGTTTCGATTCTTCCTCAGATTCACTTAGGTTCCGCTAACCTTTGGGTTAAGATTTTAACGAAGCTCTAACGCAATGATCATCATATTATTTTCACAAACTATTAGCGACTGGTGGCTTATATTTCAGGTGAGATCAAAACAAGTCTCCTCAGTACTACAGGACTTTCCCTAGTATCTCAGTTCTTTTCAGTAATGATGTTGTCTTCAAGTTCCTCCAAGCTTTTGGTTAATGTTTTCAGGGTTCAATAGTGCAATGATCATCATATCAGTTTCACAAAATATTAGTAATTGGTAGCTTACACTTGAGATTAAATTAAAACAAGTCTCCTCTGTACTGCAGGGCCCACCTCAGCATGCCAGTTCTTTTCAATCATGTTGTTGCCTCAAAATTCCTCCAAGCTTTTTGTTAATATTTTCAATGTTCCATAGTGTAATGATCATCATATCAGTTTCATAAAATATTAGTAAATGATGTCTTGCGCTTGAGATAAAATAAAATCAAGTCACTTCAATAATGCAGGACTCTCCTCAGTATTCTAAATGTTTTATGTCGTTTCGAATTTTCCGGGATTTCCAGTTTTCCCAATCTTTTACTGTTTTTTGACGGCGCATCTCACAACTTCATTATTATTATTATTATTATTATTTTTATTATTATTATTATTATTATTCGAATTTATTTGTTTTGTACATTTCATGATTATTCAACTTGACATTAAGTTTTTTTTTTAAGTTAAAAAATACGAATTATTAAGAAAATAATTGAATAAAACATTCAAAGTGGTTTTTGCCTGATTTTTTCAGTGAAAAAGGACAAATGTTGCAGTTTCGATTTAGTTACAAATAAAAAAATAAATAAAATAGGGAGTTCCCGTTTCGCCCTGATAACACTGCACTCTTCGCTCCCTAAATTTGTTTCTCTATCCCTCTATCTTTCTCAGTCTGTTCATATGTTTTTATATATTTATCTATCTCAATATGTTCTTCATTCACTTCGCAATATGCTATTGGAGACTTTTCTCTCTCCCCCTCTCTCCCCCCTCTGCCCCCCCTCTCTCTCTCTTCATCCTTTTCTCAGATCAATTTCCCCACCAATCTCTTTCGTACCACTTTTTCTTTTCCCCTATCTTTCTCTCTTTCTTATCCTACACTCTTGCTTTCCTTCTTTCCTTTTCATACTATTCTCCGTTCCATAAATTCCTTATTTTTCCTTGTCCCCTCCCTTCCGACCTGACCTGTCTTACTAACTCTTCTTAGCCACGATCTTTGACCCTAACTCCACATTAGATGACAAAGACCATCCTCTTCTCGACTCCCCACTCCCGTCTCACAGAATATAATCAGTAATATTTTTATCACAGCCCGGGAAGTCGCAAGACTTCTCAAAAGTCTTGACCCTAAGAAGAAAACCGGTTCAGATATAATCCCAGTGATTATCCTTAAGAATATTAATCCTGAGTTATCCCTGATCTTAACAAAACTATTTAACTGATGCTTCTCAATTTTGTGGAATGTGTCAAGTGTATGGCACTTTTCAAAAATGCACGTGAGTGCTCATCCTCATCTCAATATAGACCCACGAGCATCCTCAGTGTCATTAGTGAACTTTTTGAAACTGTAAACAATAAGAAGGTAGTTGATCATCACAATAAGGACACTTTCTCAAGTGACAAACAGTACAGATTTCCATTGATTAGTTCCACTGCTGATATCCTGTCATTACTCACAGAATCAGTGAGGCACTAAACAAGAAATACATCTCAACGACAATCGCATTACATTTTTCAAAGTCAAGGTGTTCCATAGACGGTTGCTGATCAAGCTCTCTAGCTATGGAATCACTGGAAGAGTCTTCTCATTTATCAGATCCTTTCTCCGTGAAGATAGTTGCTCACGGCCAGTCCTGCGAGGCCCAAAGGCTCAACATAGATGTCATCCACTGCTCTCTTCTCGGCTCAACTATCTTTCTACTTTACATAAATGATCAGCCTAAGAGAGTATACTCTGATCTTTTGTGAATATCAATTCTGATTATACAACAGTACACAAGTGCACCTCCAAAACTCTAGATTACCAGAGATGCTGTTCTCTCCTCTGACCTAGCTTTAACAGCTCAGTTTGAGAAAATTGGCTGGTCACATTTAATGCCTCGAAAATCAAACTAGTGACGTTCTATCATCATGGAGCGGACATTGAATTTTTGCCTATTTTAATGAAATGGGTGTTAAGAGAGGTTCTGTGTCTTGAGAGACTGTTGGACCTTAAATTCACCCTTGACCTCCAGTGGGACTCGTACATGCGATCCATCGTTAAGGGTTCTGGGGAAATTTTATATCTATCTATCTATCTATCTATCTATCTATCTATCTATCTATCTATCTATCTATCTATCCGATTGTTCGTACCTATCCATCAATCTATCTATCTGTTTCTTCATCCGACTGTTCCTATCTATCTATCTATCTAACTTCTATCTATCTCTATTTCTTCATCCGACTGTTCCTATCTATCTATCTATCTATCTATCTATCTATCTATCTATCTATCTCTATTTCTTCATCCGACTGTTCTTATCTATCTATCTATCTATCTATCTATCTATCTATCTATCTATCTATCTATCTATCTATCTATCTTCATCCGACTGTTCCTATCTATCTATCTATCTATCTATCTATCTGTTTCTTCATCCGACTGTTCTTATCTATCTATCTATCTATCTATCTATCTTCATCCGATTGTTCCTATCTATCTATCTATCTATCTATCTATCTATCTTCCTATCTATCTATCTATCTATCTATCTATCTATCTATCTATCTGTTTCTTCATCCGACTGTTCCTATCTATCTATCTATCTATCTATCTATCTCTATTTCTTCATCCGACTGTTCCTATCTATCTATCTATCTATCTATCTCTATTTCTTCATCCGACTGTTCCTATCTATCTATCTATCTATCTATCTATCTATCTATCTGTTTCTTCATCCGACTATTCTTATCTATCTATCTATCTATCTATCTATCTATCTATCTATCTATCTTCATCCGACTGTTCCTATCTATCTATCTATCTATCTATCTATCTATCTATCTATCTATCTATCTGTTTCTTCATCCGACTGTTCTTATCTATCTATCAACATGGACAAAGACACGCCAGATACTTTTTCATATCACCAATTTCCATAAAACCCATACATGCAGAATCTAATGTAACCGAAGCCTTTTATTTTCACACCAGATATCCACCAATCAACATACGGACACTACCAGACAGAAGCAAAAATTCCCACTAGAAGCACACGTATTCACATTATCACCCAAAGTCTACAAGATCAAGTAGACTTATGTTGCACAAACACACAGACAGGCCAACATCACACTAACATCATCTGGTATTATACACACAGATACTAACAGATAAAAACTGCCCACTAGAATCCAAATGCGCACACACGCAGCCACGCACGCGCGCGCACACACATTTGTAGGCATTAACTCCACAAGGCAGAGACACGTGAGATCCACCTGACCAATGAGAACAAACAACACGGAACAAAAAGGACCAGAACTTTTTCTTCCATAATTCATTTCCTAAAAGTTCTGATGAAGCTTAAGTAAAAGCGAATCATGTTAAATGAATAAACGTTTCCTATTGGCTGCTTATCCTGTCTTTTCGTTAGATTTATTCTTTTCTTTATTTCTTTATATATTTTTACTCTTTCGTTTTCTTCTGTATTTCATAACTTTTTTCTCAGACTTTTTTTTCTTTCCAATCTCATACTATTCGAACCATTCCTTTTTCTTTCTCTCTTTTTTTTCTGTGTTGTTCTTTCTCTTTTATTTTCTTTCTCCTCCCCCCCCGTCTTTCTCTCTATTGCACGCACGATTATTTTCTCTTTCTCAAGTATTCTCTTCGTAATACTCCTCCTCAATTTTGCGATCTCCTTGACTTCTCCCGCACTTTTTCCTTTCCTTCTCCGATACGCCATCTTTCCATTTTCTTACTCTCTCCATCTTTTTTTGATATCCCCTTTCTTTTTCTCCTTTGTGATAAATGGTTTTTCTTTTTTTTTCTTTCTTTATACTATTGTCTTTATTTGCGTCTTATTTCTCTTTCCTTCTTTCTCTTTTTATACTTTTTATCACTTTTAAAATTTCTCAACTTCTCTCTCTCTCTCTTTCTCTTTCTTTCTCTCTCTCTCTCTCGTTCTATTCCTATCACTATTCTTTCTTCTCCGTCTTATGTTACAAACACTATATACTATCCTTCTTCTTTCTATGTTTTTCCGTCTTTCTCTCTCTCTCTCTCTCTCTCTCTCTCTCTCTCTCTCTCTCTTTCTGTCCGTCTCTTTCCCTCTCTTTCTGTCTAGGAGGTCATCTGTATCTTCTCTACAACTTCTCTCTCCACCTCCCTCTCCTTTCTCTCTCTCCCTCTCTCTTTCTCCCCTCTCCCCCCTCTCTCTCTCTCTCTATATATATATTGAGACATATCTCATTAAATAATTTAGACAAGTTTTGCATACTGATCTTAAATAGGATCGTGTCGTAATTACAAACAAGATTCCTACTATCCTTATTAAAGGAAAAAAGAAAATTACCATGTTGATCCATATTCATTTTATAAGTACTTTCGACATTAGCACAATGTCGTCATCAGGGCATGGTTGTTTTGTTTTTTTCTAAAACAAAAAATTGTTGTGTTGATCTGAAAATTAAATTTTTACCTGTAAATTGAAAAACGCTAATGTAATGTACTTTACAATTTTCAAATTTTATCATGTAGGCAAAGGTGCAAACGTCAAAGGAGGCAACTAAGTTATTGGAATGTCTAAATATTGTTTCTAAAAAAAAAAAAAAACGCTATTTAAAACTATCAGTTAAAACCTAAAATTATCTATTGTAAACATTTTAAAACATTTGTGAGTTATTTATAATTAATTTTAATAAGGTTTGGTTTAAATTTTTTTAATATAGAGAGCTTCAAGAATTTTAGTTTATGTTTATTATTTTCATGAAAATATAAATGTATTTTCAAAAAGAATTTTGTGCGAATGTCAAAACTACTCGGAATATAAAATGAATACGTATCAAAATGGTAATTGTCTTTCTAAAGGATAATAAGAAAGTTGTCTGTAATTATGAGAGGAACCTATTAAAACTTGTCTAAATGATTTAATGAGACATGTCTTAACGAAAAACATGCTGCCAAATTATACGATATATATATATATATATATATATATATATATATATATATATATATATATATATATATGTGTGTGTGTGTGTCTTGAACAATAAAAACTGTTAAAAATTAAAATTTCAGACACACTGGGTTTTATATAAACATTTTTGTTTTATTAGAATTAGGTTTGAATTATATATATATATATATATATATATATGTGTGTGTGTGTCTGTGTGTCTGTGTGTGTGTCTGTGTGTGTCTGTGTGTGTGTGCGTGCGCGCGTGCGATGTTTATTGGAAAGCGCTCAATATCAGTGATAGAGCTAATATATTTAGTTGAATGGATATATCCATTCAACTACATATATATATATATATATATATATATATATATATATATATATATATATATATATATATATATATATATATATATCTTCCTATGGAGAATATTTCTTTCTTCTCCCCAGCTATCTCTTATTACTTCTATCAAGATTTCTGTCTACTTTTACTCTCACTAGAAGCACAACTTTCTTTCTTTATCCCCCTCTCTATTTCTCTGTCTCTCTCTTTCTCTCTCAAATTCACTCACTATCTATCTATCTATCTATCTATCTAAATATGTCTAGGATATCTCTTCTCCGCGCTTTCTTTTCTATTTAATCGCCCACTCTTATCATCCATGGAGACAGCAAGTGTCTTTCTTGTGTCATGACGGGAGATATGACCCCCGCTTTACGGGCACCTACAGCCGAGAATCGTTGTAAAAACGAAATCCTGCCGTTTTAACGTCAGTTTAACTGCACGACGGGAGTAAAAAAAAAAAAAAAAAGAGAGAAAAAAATGTGACGTCTTTTCTGTCATACAAAAAAAATGGGGACATTTTCAAAATATAAGATAAAACAAAGCTTAAAATAGGTCTATAAAAGGTGCAATAAACCTGAGACCATGCTTTTTTTTATACGCAGCGCCGGCCAGGGTTAAAAAGAAAGAGACACAGATTTTAAGGAAACCCCAAAATAAATAAAATTCACTGATAGAAGTAAAAATAAATATTATCTCTGTAAGTGCTTTAGAAACACAAGAAAAATGGTTGAAATCATAAACTGAATGTGGAAAACAGCAATAAACAGGAGAAGGAACAGGAGAGATGCAATTTAGTAATATATTTTTTTTTTATGTTAATATATTTATGATTCAGAGATGATATTTATTTCAACTTACATCCTCTTGAAATCAAATGTAACACTACCAAGATGAAACATTTTTTCAATAAGTAATAGTTTCATTTAACTTGACACTTGGGTGCATAAAACATGTCAGACAAGCACCACACACGAAATCATAACAAGCAAAAATGTCACAGAGTGAAATTTACTCACGGATATTAACCGGGCATGTATTTTATTTCATTTCATTTCATTTGTTATTTTTTGGCTATGACAAAAACCCATGAATCTGGGGCATTCAACGAAGATCAGATGATGTTATATTGTTATCTACTAAACGGAAGTTAGTCTGGCACAGGTTCACATGGGATTGGTATCCTCTGAAAATTATTTTGTTTTATATATTTCTTAATTCATAATATTTATCTACGACAAAAGGCCAAGAGTTTGGAGCATCCAACGTTGGAACATCAAGCAATGTTACTGATATTTTCTAAGCTGAAGTTAGTCTGGCGTAGGGTCACAAATGCCGGAGACTCTGTGAAGATCGAACTCGTTTCATTATGATTTTTTTTAATTTTATTTTATTTATTTTTATTTCATTTATTTGTACCTTGTTTCCTGTTTAGAATTTCGTTTCCGGTTCTTTCTAAAGTCTACTTCAACTCTATATTTCTAACGTTTCGACTTGAACTCTGATATTTTATTTACTATTTATTTATTTTTCCTCAGTGGGAGTAGATAGGTTCGCCTATCACCAGGCCTAAACTCTTCCCCGGTCTTTTGAAAAGGAGTAGAGTTTTATTCCTTATTTTCTGTTTAGGAGTTGGTTTGCGATTCCTTCCAAAGACTACTTCAAATCTATACTTCTAACGTCTCCTGATAAACTCTGAAATTTGATTTAATATTTTTTTTTTTTTCTTTGATAGATTCGCTTGCCGTCCGGTTCAAACTCCTCCTCAGTATTTTGAACAGGTGTAGAGGTTTATCCTTTTTTTTCTTGTTTAGAATTGAGTCTCTAGTTCTTTGTAAAGTCTTTTCATTTACTATCACTCCCGGTACCCCCTCCCTTGCGTCTTAGTGGCATTTTCGCCTTGCTTGGGGGGAAATGATTTAAAAAACTACATGTTTATTCATTTAATTATCTGCGAAAAAAGGCCACGAATCTGGGGTATCCAATACTTGCTAAATTGAAGTTAATCTGATACAAGGGCAAAAAATAAGGGGGAGACCAAGTGAAGATCGAACTAATTCCAGTATTATTTGATTTGCATTCATTTTTTATTTTCATTTTATTTATTCATATATTGCTACGGTATGAATCTGGAGCATCCTGATAATAAGGGGAATTAGGCAATAAGGAATATTTCCCGGTATATTCCCCTATTATAGGCATTAATAAAGGGTGTTCCCTATAACTTGGACCGATTTTAAATGTGAATTAAGTTTAAGCGTCTAATGATTTTTTTTCTTTTTCTTTCAGATTTAACAGCTTAAGTTTTTGGCAATTTCAAACATGAAAAGATTGACAATCAAACAACGTGTTAAAGTAATCAACAGCCTATTACGAAAATGAACGTTCAAACAGAAATGCATTTCGTGCACTTCGTGATTTTTTGGGTCAACATAATCGACCAACCGAGAGTGCAGTTGGAAACGATGTAACGTTGTTGTGGAGAGATTCAATTCCCGCGCACGATGACGGATAGAGGTATCTGGATTTTCGGCCACATTCTCGTGCACTGCAGCAATGTTTTCAGCCGATCGGCGTAAACGAGCACGCAGTGGTGTTTTCACACCTGCCACCGACCCAGTTTGTTTGAATTTACGAACAATTTTTCCAATTGCACTCTTTAAACTTTAACATGCTGTTTGATTGTTAATCTTTCCATCGCTAAAATTTCCAAAGACTTAAGTTATTAAATCTGAAAGAAAAAGGAAAAAAATCATTAGACGATTAAACTTAATTCACGCTTAAAATCGGTTCAAGTTATTAGAACATCCTTTATATCCGTGATATACTAACACCTTAATACACGGACAGAACAGAATAGCTGAAAGAAAGGAATGACAGGATGTATTGTTCTCAGAGATTTTTATACTGATATATACATACTCCTCACAAATTTATCCCACACAGTGAAACTATAACACATGTGCGCAACAAGCAGTCGAGAGAGTCTTACTTGTAATATTTCTCAACAGATAAAAGGGCAGGTCGGTGGTGTCCTTTATGTTTCTGATGAGACCATGTGGGTTCCTCCGTTAACCTTACCGTT
>CAHIKZ030005193.1:775000-790000 GCA_903632075.3 Acanthosepion pharaonis | reverse complement strand
TTTTTTTTTTTTTAAATATGGATTTTTTTGCGCTAAGAAGCTATTTCTTGCATTGTACAATGTATTTGCTCAAGTTTGATAAAAAATAGGTTGGATGGATCTCGAGTGAAAAGATATCACACGGACAGACAGATAAGATAAGACACACAGACATCGTCTGTTTTATATAGAGAGATAGCACAAGGCCAAATAAGGAGAATAGATTGTGCTGCGATTGTAAATCAATATTTGGACATGTATTCGGTAATAATAATCAATCATAGACTACTAGAAAACGTTGTGCAACTTACTAAGTATTATATCCAGTGAGTTTATCATAATATATATATATATATATATATATATATATATATATATATATATATATATATTTAGGCAGCAAGTGTTCATCCAAACAAGTTTTTTTTTTAAAAGAACCGACAAGGTCTGTCTGTTTATTTTTTTTATTTTTTTTTTCCAAGCTTCGAGTTCATATTTTGTTATTTGTTTTAGAATAATAAATATAATTCAAATGCTGGTGTATGTGAATTTTATACATACACATACACACACACACACACACACACACATATATATATATATATATATATATATATAAATGTATTCGTTTGGTGCATAATTATCAGGCGTTTCTGTAGGTGACTTATTTGTTTATAAAAATTGCTGTTATGTTTACTTTTTTTAATAAAAATATGATTTTATTTTCAGGTTATAAAAATTCAGTCAGTCATCAGTTATGTGCCATACGTGATACCTTTTCCTATCTAATAATGTCTTGACTGTGTTTCTGCCTCTTGTCATTTGTTTTCATTAAATTTTCGAAAATCAGCTCTTTCTTTTTAAATAACCCTGTACACATATGAATAAGATATATTATGCCCCGTGATTAAAAACATCCTAGTATATTTGTGAATTTATTGCTCTCAAAAACCGTTGCATATGGCGTCACGTCAGGCTATTTCTAACTTCCAACTTCCCAAAGAATACCAGGATATAGACAAAGGAATTCTAACGACCACACAGATACCACATTGGTTCTTGATAATGACTGCGATGGTCGAAAGTACTTGAACAAAACAATAACAAAATATGAACTTTTACTTATATTTTATACTTTGACAATGCCACACTGGGGTGGGAGAGAGGTGGGCTGTGGACAATACAAGGGTGAAGGGGTAGAAATATGACGTTTGTATTCAATATAATTTAGCACCCCATTGTTCAGTCGTTGGAGATTTGCTCTTTTAAAACAGTGACCTCATGTATATTCGAAAGCGTTACTCTCCCAATTTTCCGAGACATAATACTGTTAAGTATGGATACTGGAAGTAAGAACAAAAACAAAAGGAAAAATCTATGCCCCAAGTTCAATGAATAAATTTAAAAAAATAAAATCATGCTTTATATCTATATTTTTATCTGTCTGTCTATCTATCAATCTATCTATATAGTATGTGCGTGTGCCTGTCTCTGTCTGTCTCTCTCTCTCTCTCTCTCTATATATATATATATATATATATATGTGTGTGTGTGTGTGTGTGTGTGTGTGTGTGTGTGTGTGTGTGTGTATGTGTGAAAAGATAAACAAAAAATAAGAAACGTATATCAATCTAACATGTTTCATTTTTATTAAAGCTTCGTCAAAGATTGAGAAAAAAATCAATCTATATCTGACGTACAAAGCTTTAATAAAAGTGAAACATGCAAGACTGATATACGTTTTCTATTTGTTTTTTACCTATATATATATATATATATATATATATATATATATATATATATATATATATATATATATATATATATATCTATTCAAAAATTGAAGCCACCCTCAAATTTAGCATAGGTTGAAATAAAACGAAAAGAGATTAATTGAGAACTACAAGAAGAGGTTGGTTGCTATAGAAGTGAATAATGACTTTTCTACAAAGTATTAAATGAAGATTATGTATTCTTTTTTGTATTGTACGAAGACTTTTTTCACCCATTAAAATGGATAAATGAGATTTATTTCTATTAAATCAATTTTCGTTCTGTTTTCTAAGCATATTTAGTTATTATGCATCAGTGTACAGTTAATTATATGAAAAGTATGTTTATTCATTAGTTGGAAATACAATAAATTAAAAATTTGTATGTGCACGAATACCCCCCACACAATGTATTTGTGTATGTGTGCATGAATCGAGTATATTTAGGCAGCAAGCAAGCAATGTGATAAAAAAAATGAAGGGCAAAGGTCAGTCCGTTTCATTTGATGGGGCCTATCTCTGTTTAGGCTGTTTTTTGTCTTTGCCCTGCCAAGTCTGAGGGGCCCACTCTGCATTACTATTTAATCCTCAGTAAGCGGAAGATTCATTCATGCCTTAGTGAACAAAACAGAATTGATCCGGATTTGAACACGGTACGCCTATTCCGATTTCAGCGCTGATAACTGTTACACGACCCGCATATCTTTAAGGTACCGTACAGCCTGTGGCAGAAGTCCATTGTGTATAATATTCTCCATTCCTCCTCCAAAAGCATTGGGTTACCAATTTCCAAAATGAGCTTTTGTTTCTTTTGTACCTTTATCTCCGTTGTTTTTGTTAAATTTCTCTACAAAAATATATACGAGAACTCAAAATGAAAGAGAAAATAACGTTAGTGTGCAATAAAAAAGATGAAGAAAAACAGAGGAAGAAATTGCAATGGAGTAGAAAGTGAGAATCAGAGAATTCAGGAACATGAATGGTTGGGTAAACAAAAAGAATTAAACGATTTCGAACTGTAAGCAAGCCGACGCATTAATTTTGAAAGAACGTGTAAAGAAATCTTGGGGACATCCAAGATAAATAAACTCTCTTTTAAAATTCCCTTGGCTTTAAAATGGCTGAAAATGAATAACTAAATATATACATGCAGGTAAGATGAGAACGAATAGGGTACAATTCCAATGTTCCATTTAATTTAAAAGAGAGCTCAATACAAAGTTGAGCAATATTCTTTTTCTTTTTACAATCGCCTGATGAGATGCGTCGATTCGTATCGAAACACGACTGCAATTGTGTAGCGTTTTGACATGTTTTTTTATGCAATATGCTAAAATAAAATATATATATATATATATATATATATATATATATATATATATATATATATATACAAGATTAATACAAATATAAAAGATTTGTCACTTTTAGCTAATTGATGTTATATTCAGCATCTCTACTCCTGAGTTTCCTAGACAAAAATTGTGTTATTGTTGGGTCCACTCCCCAGGAAGTGTCAGTAAATGTCTGCCAATTTTTATCACTTTCGTTTATTAGACATTTAATATTATCACTTCGTGTCCACCATAGCTTGCCTGACGTTTCTGCTAACCTGATGAATATTTATGAGCGTTCCTAAGGGGTAAGAGTCTAGGAGTAAGAGTCTCTGACATGTCAAATCGGTTGAGTTTCGATCTCGGCTTGAAGCAATCGGGTGTCTAACCACACTGATGAGCTGTGGTACAACGAAACAGTCTGTCTGTGTGTGACAATATATATATATATATATATATATATATATATATATTGTTGATCACGCTGGATAACACATCTCTCTCCCAGAACGTAACTAAGGTCTGCTCAGTATAGTTACAGTATAAACCACAAGTGATCTCTATGGGTGTTGAACAAACACAGAAAGCGCCTGAGCAAGCGTCTGCAATAAGGATTAAGTAGCCTTAGTAGATGGGCATCCTCGAATACAAGTGACCAGCCATTAATTATATATATATATATATATATATATATATATATATATATATATATATATATATATATATATATGAATTTGTTTATATATATATATGTCATATAACATTCTTGACGTCATCCGTCATATATATATATATATATATATATATATATATATATATATATAAAAAACATTTTTATGTTTATACATTCTTTTATAGATACAAATATTTAAGTAAATGCTCTGTTTTATAATAAACAGTATTAAACAACATTTACCGGCCCGAATGTCCGAGAAATTTCATAATGTGTGACGTCATTTGTTTACATTTGATACGCCATGAGCAGATATGTCCGTGAGAAATTCATGGAAGATTGAAGTTCAAATAAAGTAAATTCGACCGTGCTAACCGGACGCTCCTTCGTGGCCAAATCGGTAAAGGCACATCAAGCTAAATGACGGTTCGTATAGGATACAGGTTCGAATCCTGTCGGAAGCCGAATATTTTCTGTGAAAATTTCTCGGACATTCAGGCCGGTAAATGTTGTTTAATACTGTTTATTATAAACAGAGAATTTACTTAAATATTTTTATCTATAAAAAGAATGTATAAACATAAAAATGTCTTAAAATAATTGTCGGACTTTGTCCATTTCATAATGTGTGACGTCATATATATGAATGTGTATGTATTATTTGTCTATTTCTTTTCGTATGTAAATTACTTTGTTCTATTTTAAATACATTTTAATACACATAAGAATAACATTTTTCTTTATTTAACCATTTAAATTACTGACGTCACCCGAACACATTCTTTTGAAAAACATGAGAAATAAAGTATATTTTGTGAACACGAAACACCCATTCACTTTTTTAAAATCGTTATACGTGAAAGTCTACTGTAAATTGGTAAATAAATACTACGTGAGTGCCAGCAGTTGTGAAATTGCTATCAGCGATGATATGTCTACAGACTCGGCATCGGGGTTTACTGCAGGCGATATTCCCCCAGCAAGGTGGTGAATCGTGCATACCGGATGACGTCAAGAATGTGTGCAGATTAGGGTGGGATGACGCCCAGCACAAAGTGGGCTCTCGCCGAACATCCTTCCAAATGCCCGGATGAGCCTCAAACACTGGGCATCTTCCGTCAAGACATGGGAAAGCTTGTGAATAGTATAATTAAAGCAAAAAAAAAACATGGGGATTCTGAAATCCCTCCTCTTTGTTCCATAGGTCAGAAGAGCACTTCTATCTTGTCTGAAAGCCTTAGTAATTGATTTTTTGATAGTTTTAAGTGTGTAATCCACACTAAGAAAGCAACTGAATAGCTGTCCTACGTGTTTTGCTTCATATCCTGAACAGACGAGTTCCGTGCGTAAACATTGGCTGTAGATTATTGAGGGTTTTTTTTTAGGCTAGTGGGGTGCAGCTGTTAAAATTTAGGTAGCAATAGTGCAGCGGAGATGTGGTTATCATTTAGACACACCGTTACATCCAAAAACGGAATAAAGGTTGTGGAATATTCCACTGAACCCGGTGGTGTAATGGAAACCTTTGAGGAACCGTCCAAGGTCTCAGAGACTGTTTTCTACGTATGTCCACACAAATAAGATATCATCTATATATCTGCGGCAACACAGGGACACTAAGTGGTATCTACTCAATATATCCCGCCCCAGGGCATCCATGAATATGTTCGCATAGCTACGCGCCATTTTCGTTCCCATATCTGTGCTTCTAATTGAAAGAATATGGTGCCCGTTCTACTCGAAATTTTTTTGCGTAAATATGAATTGTATAATGTTGGTGATGTTTTATGTGTTGTATTTCTGGAAGCCTCTGGTACGTAAAAGATTCTTACAGGCTAGTATTCAAGTCTAGGTAGTTTGTCTGGATTCATTTGTGTGTTGTTGTTGAGAAGTTTTAGGAACTGGTCATTTTTAATTAAATTACTTATTAAGAGGCAGAGTCGTAGATCTGCCGAGTCTTGAATCTATGTGATGTGTTCGTGGACTATTGAAAATTGTTCTTTAATTTCACTCCTTTTGGGGCAATATTCAATCTTTTGCATCTGGTTAGGAAGAGAATGTCCGATCTTGTTTGGGCAAGTTTCTTCAAATAAGTTTCAGGTTGTTGTCTCGCGATGAGTTGAGCTGCGTCAATCTGAGGTCCAAAATGCATGATTAAAACGAAAGGTGGTCCACGTGTGCTTCTTATAATATGTAGATTTAATTCAGTCAAAATGTTAATATATAATAAATATCAATTTTATTGACATTATTGGTATTATTTTGTTGGCTTTTTATTCTTCAAATTTTATCAACCCACCTAAATGTCTTTCTATCTCTCTCTCTCTTTCTCTCTCTCTCTCTCTCTCTCTCTATCTATCTATATATATATATATATATATATATATATATATATATATATATATATATAAACAACCAAAGAAAGTCATCCCTAAGGTTTAGCATTTTTAAAATGAAAAGTATTTATTGAAACTTTTATTTTAGTTTTAATTTTAAGCTAAGAGATCAAATTTCCAATAAGTAAAGGAATTTGCAGTATTTCAAACTGAATTTAAATTGATTGGAATGAGTTTTTATTACCAATAAAAACGCTAAAATCGTCCATATTAACAAAATTGTGAATACAATGTAATTCTCTTTATTAAAAAAAATCTTTCAAAAATAAAATATAGTTTTCTAAAACGTTATTTGAGGAAGATTAGCTGATTTAAAGTTTAATTAATCTGATGTGAAACTAATATTACTTACCTTTGGTTTAAAATCTCTCAGAAAACCATTTTCTTAACACGGAGGTGTGTGTTTTAATGAAGTTTTGGCAACTTTCTCGCTAGAAAATTTGGGAATTTTTTCTATGTGAGACAACTTTAACTTGGCAAATATAACCTGAATGACATCTTTATGTAATCTTTTAACTACCCAATAATCTTATAAATTTAAGAAAATATTCTACGTAATTTCATATAGTTTGCGATATTTTTTCATTATCTATTCTCATTTTTAGTGAATCCTTGGAGGTCCAGATAGATAGATAGATAGATAGATAGATAGATAGATAGATAGATAGAGATGTATGTGCGTGAGAGACAGACAGGCAGAAACTGAAATAAGGCGAACGTTGAATATTGCTTTATGATAAGCTAAATATGCACTCGGCGCCCATATCTCAGGTGGTTGTTCTGAGGCTGGAATTTTTTAGTCGAATAAGTGTCATTTATATGCACGCCCTGAAGTTATCCTTGCCACTTAAACACACACACACGCCCATAGATAAATGCAATTAATTAGTTCACCCTTTTGTTCATTAAAAAAAAATTCTTTCTTTTCTTTTTTTTTTAACGAAAACGAAAAAAACATTTCAATTGGAAGACAGTTTTTTGGGGTTTTTTTTTCAAAACCGTATAACGCCACTGGGACCCAAAATGAAGAATTTATTCCTCCCTAATTCAGATGTTTATGCAGACGTGACAAAAGGACAGTCTCGTCTGTTATGCATTTGTGAATACGAGAGGTGATAATAACAAATTCAAGAAAATCTTTTTTTTTTCATAACGGCTTTCGAATCTAGCGATCCAATTAAATTTTTGACTTCAGGTTCTGGAGACGAATTGCAGGAATCCATTAAGGGAAATCCAGCAAAAGGCAAAGAAAAGGAATCACTTGGGAAAAGATTATTACTGAAGCAAAATAAAAATAAAGTCTGAAAAGTAAACTTAAAAAAAAAAATATTTATTTATAACTAGTTGAAATACCTGTCTACGTCGGGTAAAATTTTAAAAATGGATTTATTAGTATTGACGGCGATGTGATCCTTTTAATAAAAACAAAATTTACCTAAATTCGTTAATTTAGTGTACTTGTAGCCAAAACATGTCTGACTCTCATTATCACTTTTTTTCAAGTTTCATTTTCAGAAAAAGCGGTTAATATGTAACGTTAAATTAAAGTTAATTACGTCTGATGATATGACTATGATACTAAATCTATCATTTGTAAAATTACTGTTTATTTACTTCTGAAGCTCGTCAAATTAAATTTGGTCGTAGGATATGCGGTTTCCATTTAATTTTCTTACGAACTTTCGATCTTCTAGCGAAGATGAGAATGGAGTCTTACTTTCCCATTGTTGGTCAGGAGTCTATATAACATCCCGTCACCCACCTGTCTTGTGTTTGTATATCCTAGGTTCAGCCAAGTTCCTGTTTATGCTGTTTGATAAAGAAACTAGCTGAATTAAGCTTCTAAGCTGGGTAAGATTTCAACATAATTATAACAAAATGCTATCTTACTACTGATGATAAGGGGATTTACTTAATGCAACAAAGATTAATTAAATTCATTCTCCATAGCATTTATACCGATGGGGAGGAAATTAAATATACTATTAAAAATGTCTATTGTAAACAATGACAACATTTTATATGAAATGGATTAAATCCGACAAATATTTTAATATATCTGTCTATATTTCTGAGATGAGGTCTTATGTACACTATTTACATTGTTCGGACTATCATCCACATCTTTGTTGCCATATTTATCACAACGTTTCGGATATTGTACGCTCCGGCCTTCTTCGGGGGAACTAGAACAGTCTACCCAGTTAGCGAAATAAAAGGTTCAGTTCGACATTTCAATCACCTGTAGAAGGCTGGAGCGTACAACGGCCGAAATGTTGTGATAAATATGGCAACAAACATGAGGATGATTTTAATATAAGTTCTCACCCATTCAGTCCGGTAAATGTAATTAATGCAGTTTAATTAAAAAAAACAGAGCATTTACCCAAATAATGTACCCACAAAAAACGTATAAACAGAAAATATATTTAAAAAATTGTCGGATTTAATCTATTTCATATAATAAGCATGAAAAACAATCCAAAATCAATAACATTTTATATAAATTTAAGAACAAATATACTAAATATATTTCATAGCTAAAAAAAGGACACAACACGAACTGACGCGTGAAGACGCGATACTTATACAATGACGTGACGTTTGAAGATGTGGCATTTAAAACAAGATGAAATAAATATAACACATAACAAAAACACTTTAAAATAATTAATAGATTAAAAAAAAAGATTATCGGGCTTTAAGTTTCGTAGATACACCTCTCGTCAACGTTAAACACCAATAATTTACTGGGCTACGTGTTATCATTAAAACTACAGAGTAGTCCCTACCTCACTTCCAAATTGTTGGAGCTCATGCCAGCCAACTGAAATAGAAAATTATATTATGTAAGTGTGACAAAACTTTCGGACCACCCTGTAGATTTAATAACGCGTTTCGACTTTCTAGGCTTCATCAGATCCCAAAAACGAAAGAATGTGTGTATTTGTGCATATGCTTAAGTCATAGCTACTTTTCCCGCTAAGTTGGGGATTGTCCTGATAAAAGATAAGAATGAAAATGGGAGACTTTTAAAACAGGATAAAAGACGTATTGCTCCCTTTCCCAAGAGTATTTGCGCGTAAGTGAATTGACTGGATTCAGCTGGATTTCGAACTCGTCTCTCCGATTTCTCGTCTCGAGCCACACATCCACCCGATTATTATTATTATTATTATTATTATTATTATTATTAGAGTTATGCTGACGTAAAAATACAGGGTTTGTGCAGAAATATCTCACACATAATGGTTGATCATCTCTCAGTTGAGTCTCTGTCTACGGACAGGGTAGGGGAGATGCCTGAGGCTGTCCAACGGACATTGCACTAGAGAGAGGGGATTTGTATCGCTACTGAGGCCAGCGCAACCAATGGTTGCGGAAGCTGGGTAATTTTTGGTTTTGGCCCGGGTGTACACGTACGGCTACCCCACGTTAAACCCGACCTTGTATCAAGTTCCTTCTCAGTGGGGGAGACCAGGGTAAATAACCATATCTGCTTTTGATGACGTTTATAACCAACAAAATGAAAGTTTAAGATCCAAGAACTGCAACACCGCTGGAAGAAATCTGTGGATCATAAGAGAAACTGTGTTGAAAAATACATCTCAGTTGGTCATATTGAACGTATTATACACAAATAATCCAATCAAATCATCCAACCCCCATTTAAATAGCGCGTCTGAATCACCCATTTTTGAAGGAGTTTCAATTTCTTCTTTCCAGCGTTATATTTTTAATTAGCTTTGATCAAGGGCAGTAATTCTTGTAGAAGCAAACGTCGGAGCGTCCAACTAAGTACAGCGATAAGAGACGAAAAAATACGTGAAGAAATGTTTAAAAGTACAAACTGGAAGGGAAACAAAGACAGAAGGCCGACGAAAGACAAGCATGAAGCAGAAAAAAAAATAAATCAACAGCCAAAAAGGATAAAATAAACTTGAGTTGGAAGCCATGTTGAACGCTTTCCTGCCACAGCAGCGAGAAAATAAAGAAAATGATGGCTGCGCTTTTCTGTGTTTAGAGGCGTGGGTAACTATGTCAGTAGTAGATCAATTCATGAGAATTCCAAAAATAAAAAAGGGATGAAGCAAAAATATTTTAACTATCACGCATTGACTTGTTTCCTTCTGCATTATTCACTGCAGAAGCTTTACACACATATATATATATATATATATATATATATATATATATATATATATATATATATATATATATATATTAGATTTACGATAGACAATTTTAGGTCATTATCAGTATGGTTTAACATGATACAGAGGAAAGGTAATGTATTGCTTGTTTCTGTTTCGTAAGTAAACTGGGCGTATCAAACACCGGTTCTCGTCATTTCACTGAAGGTTAAGCAACACTGATCCATGTCAGTGCCTAGATGAGTGACTATTTGGGAATATCACGTGATGTAAGCTTTGGTGTGCGGGTGGTCAATGGACAGCAGCACGGAATGGGATATCGGAAAGCCGAATTCGACTTCCAGTCGGGCATATTATATTCGCTTACGCCCTAATACCCTTGGAAAAGCTATGAATCCTCTTCTCCTCCATCCATGAGGTAAATACCATGACGTCTATTTTAAGATTGGTATCTCCCAAAAATTTTTACTATATTTTGAAAATATTCTCTCCTCTCTAACTCTTAAAATGTCGAATGTATAACTAATTTTAATTTCTATATTTCCCCACTCCATAACCTCTTTATTTATTTGTCTTTTACGTTCATTATTGATATTTGGTAACTTCCATTGCCCGGTGAGAGTAGACTTGTTCTTAGATTACTTATAGCACTAGTTACTAATCAAGTTCTTCTGTTGATGATACTATATGACTCCTATATATAGACTTGTATATTAATAAATATTCAACTGAATATAACTGGTTAATAGACAGGGATTTTCCATTTCATCACTAAGTAGATAGGTAGGCCAATAGATACAAAGATAAATATATGTTATTAGCAGATAGCTAAATAGCTAGCTAGATGGATAGAGAGATATTAAATAGAATCTGGAATCCAAAATATGGCTTCCCCAGAAATGCCAGGATCAACAGCACACCCAATTCCTGTTTGGAATGATTATAATATCTTTTCGTTTTCTATTCACACTGCTTGTTGTTGCATATATGCGTTATATTTTCTCTGCGTGGGATACGCGTAAACATGTATATATAATTTTGTGCATTATTTAGCTGTATAAAACTCTCTCTGAGAACAATGCATGTTTGTAATTCCTTTTCTTTCAGCTATTCCGTTCCGTCCGTAAAATAAGGTGTTATTATATCATGGATATAGTAATGCCCATAATGGGGGAAATTAAATGAGAAAATATTTCTTTCTTCCATAATTAACCCATTACAACCATTTACACAAGCTCCGTAAAGCCTGAAAGTTTTTTCAAAGCTCTATTACAAATTTATTTGTTTGTCCAGTGTTTTTATAGTACATATTATGTACCGGTGTGAGTAGTCTCGTTCTTAAATTGCTTATGGTACAATATATTATGTACTTCCCCATGCCTCGTGAGACCAAATTTGTTTTGACATTGCTTATGGTACAAGGCACAAATCAAGTCCTCCTTATATTCCATCTCATATCGCTGCGCCTTTAACATTTCAACTGAACATGTGATAAGCAGACATGGGCCACATTCCTTGCAAACCCATTGAGTCAACACTGAGTCAATATAGTCTCTCTAGCAGCATGTTTTACCTACTTCAGTACGGAGAACAGCTTTAGAATTTAGAGCTTGACACCACTATTCATGTTTTTATGCATTTAGGTTCTATCATTCCCTACACAAAGCAAAAAGATAAATTTTATCCGATAAGGAATTCTTCAAAAATATTCTACATAAACATTTTGAAGCCACTTCATATATTGGAACCATTTAAGAATAAAGTTTCAGAATCCAAATTCTAGTTATTCGGGCAGCGTATTCCTCTGAAATAAAATAATACCTTCCATGTTGCATAAATTTGTTTCACTGCCTGTGGCCTAACAGTTAACAACACGTAGAATGGAATCGGAGATCCGAGTCCAAATTCTGTTTCAGCCGGTCGGTGTTCATTTCCCACTAATGCTCTTGGTAATTGCATTAAACCATTTCTTCTCAGTTCCATTCATGAGCTATATATAAAATGTCTGGACATATTGGGATCTCCAGCTCTTTATTTGCAACATGAAGGACAACTTTGACTTCGAAAACGAGATTGTGACTCCTTGAGGTCGGTGGATGTCAACTTTGACATCTTTACGGCCGCTCTTCAGGCTTAACTAACGTCTTCAGGCTTAACTTACGTACATTGAAATAAATGGCTGATTTATTTCGGCAGAAATAATTCTTTCCAAACAAGTTTGGTTAAACAATATAAACAAGATTTGGAGGGAGTTTTAATAAAAGAGAATCAGTGAACGTCAAATAAGATATCTTTCTCCATAGGGGACCGTATATTGAAATGTGTATTAAAAACATTCAGTTTGGCCGTTTATATGACACCTTGATTCACTTGATATTGGTTCCATCAAAGGTGAGAACGCTGGAATTAAAAAAAAAAAATTTGTTTCAGAGATTTTATATATATATATATATATATATATATATATATATATATATATATATATATATTTATAATTATTTATTTAAAAATATGATTCCAACACGCTACATAAGAGGTCTCATGTTTCAAAACAAGAGCCGAAAACTTCAATATAATTATTTGAATTAAATTGAATTAAAGTAAGCTCTGTTCCATCTTCAAGCGAAATGTTTTTGGAATAACTTATTTCTGAAATTTACGTGTTTTAATAGCATATTCATAATTGAAATCAAAATTTCCATGGTAACAGCCAGGGCGATTGTTTAAATAGGGAGGGATGTTGGGTGTTAATAATTTGTATCAGTATAGAGTTACATTCATAGATGTCAAGTCAGGGTAAGGTGGGGGCGTCTAAATTTAAAACGGAAGATGTTTTCGCCTAGTCTGGTTTACGTGTCTATGGAGATTTATTTATTTTTTTATTTTATTTCTTTATGAAAGGGTTTTGTGTATATAAAAAAAAAAATGCCGTAACATTTGTTTTTTGACGACTTCATAAAGGGTTATCATTTTTTGTGTGGTATTTAAACTATTTATTAGGGCTATGGATTATAAAAATTATTTTATTGTATGTTTGTTTTTAAGCTAATTATTCAATGCAAAAATTTGGTGATGTCGGCAAAAAACCGTTAACTCATGTCTATTGTTTAATAGATTTTTATTATTTAGGAACTTAATAATGTGCAGTTTCTCATGGAGGCACAAAGGTCATGGGTCATCCCAAGTTTTACAAGTTCTAGTCCTGTTTATAATTTTCCATTTTACTTTAGGTGTCCTATTTATTTCCTTCAAATGCCAAAAATATTTAGATAGAGAAGTCTGATTTCTTTTATTTATATTGTTGAAAGAGCACTTATGCTGCCCCCATCTGGCTTTAAATTCACTCTTCTTATTATATATAATATTATAAATTGATTTATTTAAAATATGGTTGTAGTTTCTTTATATATATATATATATATATATATATATATATATATATATATATATATAAAAATCCGAGCACTTTCGACAGTCATAGCTGCAGTGACAGTCGAAAGTAGTCAAACTTTAAAAAAAAAAAAAATGGGAAGCTTATGGATTTTAAATTCAGACATAAAACAAATTTTTCAGAAGTTAGAAAAAACTAAATAAAAATTTGGACATAAATATAAATCTTAACGGTGTTGATTAATAAAACTTGTTTATATATATATATATATATATATATATATATATAATATATAACGATATATAATTTTGTATAATTTTATACATCAACAAACAGTATACTGAATGATATAACAATATATAATTTTGAATAATTTTATATATCAACAAACAGTATAGTATGAAATCCTAACGGATGAAACCCGTCACAAGAAATTTTTCAGTTTGTGCCATATATATATATATATATATATATATATATATATATATATATATATATATAGTTTTTTTAGAAATTACTCATACAATAACGAGAGTAGATATCAATTAACAGATATTTTTTTTTTACCAAAATAGTCCACATCTTAAAAGAAATAAATATTTTAGTTTACTTTATTTTTTGTTTCTTTATTTTATATTTTAATTTTTACTCATTATTTTTATTTCTTTTTTTTTATAATTTTATCTTATTCTTTAATCATATTATTTTTTTTTTTTTATTGCTTTATTTTATTTTATTTTATTTTTCCTTATTTTATTTCTTTCTTTTTATTTTATAATTTTCTTCTCGATTTTTAGTTATATTAGTTTTATTTTATTATTGTTTTTATTTCTTTATTTTATAATTTTATTCATTCATTTTATTTTTACTCATTTTTTTTTATTTTATAATTTTGTGTATTTTTTAATCATGTATTTTTTATTTCTGTTATGAGAAATGATTATGATTACTTTTTATTTTTTTACGCGTTTTCTTTTTTCTTTTCCTTTTTCTTTTGTAAATTGAATGATTTACTTTTTACGTAAAGAATACATATCCTTCAAAAACATTGTACTCATCTCGAAAGCAATGTCACATTTCTTATTATATCATATTTTATAAGCATAAAATTATTTTAAATACAATTTGCATCAATCTTAATGCATTCACGACCACAGGAAAATCTTGTATTTGTCATAAAAATTAAAATTTAAAAAAATAATTATTTAGAAAACTATAATTTAGGTATATTCAAGGATTCACTAAAAATTATTTTTAATATGGACGATTTTAGAGAGTTTAATGATTAGAAAAACTCATTC
>CAHIKZ030005193.1:635000-770000 GCA_903632075.3 Acanthosepion pharaonis | reverse complement strand
TAGTTGGAGTATAAACCACAGGTGGGCTATATGGGTGTTAAATAAACACAAATGCGCTTGCAATATGGATCGTCTAGCCGCCCTAGTAGTCAGGTATCCTCGAAATGCTAGTGGCCAGCGATACATACATACATAGTTTGCTATTATTATATGTATCGGCCCATTTAGGACTTGAGCGATCAGAGCCCTCTACAACTTAGTAAGAATTATGTTTTCGCTTTCTATCCTTGTTCTACTATCGTTTTACACAAGCTAGTTGTGTAAGTTACCCACTTCTTTCCTCTATCTTTCCTGTCTTAAATATTTTTTCCCAAAACCATCTTTACTCATTGTTTTCTAGAAATGTTATCTGTCTCTTTTTGTTTCCCGATGGAACTGTCCTGTTTGCTTCCATTTTTCTTAAAACTTCCTTGTTACTCACATAATCAGTCCATGTTATTCTCAGCATCCTTCTATAGAATCACATTTCTGTTGCCTCAATTCTTGTTCATCTGTCAGGAGATTGTTCAACAATCATTGATATAGATGAGGACTGATATTAAATAACAGTTCAATACTTTTTTTGTTTCTAATGAATTTTTCCTGTTTCTTAAAACTTTGCTTAGCTTTTGGAAAGCTTCTTTGGCTATTCCAATGCATCACGCCACCAAGATATTTAAATTTTCATACATTTCCAATTTGCATCTTGGGCCGTTTCTCTTGCTGAGAATCATACATTCTGTCTTCTTACAATTGATAGTTAGTCCTTTCTTCTCGCTTTCTTTACTACCTTCTGTAATAGTTCTTGCAGTTTCCTTTCTGTGTTTGCTATCAACTCGATGCCATATGCATATTGTTAAAATTGTGTCCACCTATAATAAATAAATAAATAATCCTTTCAATTCTGTCGGGATCACATTGTTGTAAACGTTTAGAAGATACATTCTTGTCTCACGCCCCTTTCTATTTCAGTGCATTTACTGAATTAATTTTCTCTCTGTATATAGGCGATTTGCTCTCAGTATGAGTCTTGAATTATTCCAATAGTTCAATGACATATCTTCGACTCAGCGTTTCGTATTCACAGAACGTCAAAAGTAAAGTAAATCTATTGAGTTTATTTACAGATATCGACTAGCTTCAAACGTCTTATCTTTCAGTAATTTACTGGTCTACGGGTTTTGTTAGGCGTAAACAAGGTTTAAAATTATATATAAATTTATATAGTCTATAAATTATAATACCGAGTGCAGCAGAAATATTTCCCACATTTTAAAGGTTGACAAAAAGATCAAGATAACTGGTATTAAAAAGGATTGTTTCCTGGTTGTTTTTATAAAAAATGCCATTTTGCTTTTATACTGACATAATCCAAAGAGTGACCTCTATTCGCCATACAATGTTGGTGACGATTTCTAAAGTTTTCCATCGTCATTTATGGCGATATTTCTGCCTGTTTTTGGCGAATAGCACCCTTCAGTGGTTGCTGGCCTCAGATTTCAAGTAATCACAGAAAATATAATCGGATAGGTCTATCAAAAGTCACTGCGTAAGGAAATCAAATGTCCTTGAAACATCTCTCTCAAAGCTTCCATTGATTTCCTCGCCGTGTAGAGATTTTCGAAGCGTAGTAACTGATCTAGCAAGACAAGCTTGCTAACAATTACACCACGCCGACGTTCCCTCTATATTGATTTTCTAAGCGAGGCTTAGATGTGGCACATGGCCGAAAGTATGGGGCACCCAGTGAGGATCGAACTCACTATTCAGTTGTAACAGTTTTAGCAAGACCAGCTTGCTAACCATTACTCCACGCCGAGGCGCCCTTACATTTTCCAAGCGTAGCTTAGATGTGGCACAAGGCCGAAAGTATGGGGCGCCCAGTGAGGATCGAACATTCGTAATTGTGCTAGCGGGACAAGCTTGCTAACCATTACACCGCCTCAAGGTGCCTAATCTCCTCGCCGTGTATAACGGTGGCTCCGTTTTGTTGCAGCCCCACATCCGGAATCCCAAGCTCTCTGAGTTTTCGTTCCAGAAAGGTCCGCAGCATCTCCACATACCGGTAAGATGTTGTTGTAATCGAGTGGTCTCCCGCCTCCAAAAAAAGGTAACACCAAATTTCGTAAATGTTCACCAAAGTCATTCGTTCGCTGTGTAAAATCTTTCATGAAGCTGTCTAGAGTTATTTTCTGTCAAGTTCCGAAAATTCTGCTTATCGAAGCCGCCAGAGATATGAAAGTGAGCTTTACTTGTGAGAACAGCATTTGCAGGAACATTTTGAAAGATATCGTCACAGCATGCCATGCAATTTTAACAATCGCGTTCTTGCAGTGCATGAATAACCATTAATTTGTATGAATGGAACTTCAGATAGGTGTGTAAAATTTTACTGACTTCTCGATCAGACAACCCAAAAGCAGTAGCAAGTTTACCGACTGAACGAGTAGAAGGTTGCAGAACAGATTGGACATTTTCTAAAGTTCAAGCGTTTCGACGTCTTCCAGGTGGCTTTCTTTTCAATGCTGAAGCTTTAGAGCTGAAATTTTCAACTCATATGAGTATCGATTTTTTTTTATGCGGAACACTATCATTCAGACGTAACATGAAGTGATCACAAAAGGTCCGTGATACAATTACACATTCACTAGTTTAAAAAAAAAAAACGTTTCAACAGCAAACCAATCCAGGCCAGCTGATGGTATCTGAAGAATAAGACATTAGCTAGATGAAGACACCATCGTCACTTAACTAAATCCACTTGCTCTACACGGTCAAATCACGCTGAAACACCGGTTCTCGTTCGATCACCGAAGTTAAGCATCGTAGAGCCAGGTCAGTACTTAGATGGGGGACCGCTTGGGAACACCTGGTACTGTAAGCCCCCAAAGTCCAACCCTTACCTCACAGTCGGTGGGGGGGTGTAAACGGTAGTGTCAGAGCTATGCCGCCCGGAACTTCGTTCCTGGTAGGGCCACCCAAGGCGGACAGGTCTGACACACACGCCGGCTAACAAGGGCTCTGGTGAAAATCCAAGGAGCGTCTGCATCGGTAACCGGCGGCTTCTGGTCGTTCCTGTCTCTGCGTCTGTGGGAACCCCGCGGCAAGCAAGAACGTTATTCGAGTAGGCCTGGGTACCCTACTTCTGTAATTTACCCCAAGAATCTTTTTCTCATAACAGGAAGAAGCCGGCTCAATCCGCCCAGGGTGAATGCCGCATCAGTACAGTAGTAGTACTTGCTCTACACAGGAGACAGTTTTCAAATGTGAGAGGTATTTCTGCCGTACCCTGTATAACTTTGAATGTGGTTAGATAATGAGGACAGCAACTGTCACTTTTCATGTCCTTCTGCTGTATTAATTCTCTAACAAGTTCGAAACCAGATGTTTTCTAAACTCTCTGTGATCCCTTAGATTTGGGTGAGAATTGGGTTTTCAGTTAAGACCGAATCTTTCTGCACGCAATCGACAACTGACGAAATAAAGAAAAAAACAACAACTAAACCTTTGAGTCTATCAAGCTTTAGATAAGAATAGTAAAGCTCGGTCTGTTGCGTTGGCCATCTCTAAAGTGTCCGACAGGTTTTGGCAGTCTTTCTTAACAAATCGCGAAATTAATATTATCCAGAACAGCCACTCTTCTAGATTTTTTTAACTAACACAGGTGTTCCCCCAGGGCTCTATCCTTGAACCTACTTTGTTCTTAATTTTCATCAATGATCTTCCCGATGGAATCAGTTCTCAACTTGTTATTTATGCTGATAACACAACTATTTACTCCTGTCTTAATAGCAATCGGTTCGATATTATCAAATTGACAGATCAAAAAATCTACAATCTGCTGTAAAGTGAGCAAGGAATAAGTTGTTAATTTTAACGCCCCAAATACGAAACTTCTCTCTACTAATCATCTGAGAGACACTTTTCTGTTTTCCATCAGCATGGCTGATGCTAACCCCCAGGAGAGTAACTCATTGCACCTTCTCGGACTAACATTTTCTGCTGACGTGAAGTAGAAAGATTATATTGAATCCATTGTTAGGTATGCTGCCAAGAAAATTTGTTCACTGTGTCATGCAAGGTCATTTTTTTTTAAAGGACATATTGCACTTTATTTTATTCAACGTACATTACACACATCTTTGTAGTAACGACGGAATTTATCTATTTTAACGTTTCATATGATGTTCATCAGTTCTCAACTTGGTATCTATGCTGATGACACAACTCCTTTTTCATGAGGATGAATTGGCGCGTTCTAGCAGTTTAAGTCTGAACTGGTGGAACTAAAAAATGAATATCTGACATGAAAATATCAATAGATTAGCAAGAGGCTGGCAACATCTCGTTTGCAGGAATGGTGTTGCGTTGGTGTTAATCGGCCACAAGGATCGAATAATCGCTTTTGAACTTTGTCAAGGCTGGAGGGTAAGGACTGGGTAGCACCAACATAGTTATGGTAGGGATAATTTTTGGTTCGATCTGACTCTTGTAAATTGTATGCCAAGATGAATCAGATACTTTCTGGCGGGATACAAAGAACTGACCATTTTTGTCAGCATCTTTATCCATGGTACGAAGTTCGACTTGAGGTCTGGGGTGAGCTTTAGTTCTAATAGATATTCAAAGCAAGGAGCCTCATTGCGGATAAAACCGCTCATCAGGACCGGAGTAGATATAGTGTCTGCTCGGTGGTGATGAAACGTTCCCATCTTTGTTTTGAAGGTGTTGAATGATACAAGCCAGTCTTTTCCCTGACTGAGCTGTTAAAGCTAAATCAGCAGAGAGATCAGTTGCCAAATCACCTAGATTTATTTGCTAAAAACAAAACATATCCGCATTTCACATTAGTTTCATTGCTCATTCTTAATTAGTTTTTCCAACTTTAAATTGTTGATGCGATTTTTAAAGAATAAATACAATAGAATCATCACGATCATTAGTTTCGTAGGGGTACCACATGTCTTTGCAGCCGCAGTAGTGTTTTCTAGACGGCGCCCAATCCTCTCCAGCCTGGTTTTGAATTCAGATTTTTTTTATCCTTCCCCGTGAACGGATATCACGCAGTGCTATAGCATCCAGTCTGTCCTGCTATTTTACCCATAGCTTTAGGAAGAAGAATTGGATTTATAGCTTTCCCGGGGGTATTCGCACGTAAGTGAATGTAATAACCCCGGCTGGAATTCGAACTCGGCTCTTCGCCGTTATCTATTAGTCCACCGTACCGTCAACACGATAGAATACACGAGTGAATATAGTGTAAGAGACGTTATTTCATTAGAAATTGGACAAGAGATCTAAAAATGTTTTGGGTATTTTGGCTCGTCACAGACATGGGTACGTAAGTTTAGCGTAACAGATTAATAAAAAAAAAAGGCTTTGGGAACTGCTAGTCTAGACACTTGTCCAGCTTTTCATTCCCTATTAACTTTGCTCTGGAAACATGACATTCCCTATCTGACAGATCTTTTATTTTCTCTCTCTCTGCACTGCTTCAGGTTTTTCTTAACGTCAATAGTATTTAGCGACATTCAGTGAAGATCAATTGACAGAAAGACTTCTTAATATTTCACCACTTCAATATCTAACTGATATTTAGTGATGCTGTCATCTGAAGGATGCCAATTTTGTTTCCACGGATTTTTCATTCTTCAAATCATTTTGACAGGCTCTTCAGGAATGTTACAAGAGTTGCGATAACAATGGCTACAACTATCACTTTCCACTGTAATATTAATTCTAGGTTTAGACATTATTCCAGTCTTTCACTTCTTTTCGCTTATATTGTGGGGTCTACTGAAACAGCAAGGTACTCTGATAAATTTTCTCCTTTTGACGGTGATGTATTATAATTTATGCTAGGTTAGTTTTTACTCCAGTAGTGCGACACTGAAATCCGAAGGCTCATTAGGGCAGCAAAAGATGTTTTCTAAAAGCTCCGCAATGTATTAAGAAACAGGAAAATTTATTTAGAAACGAAAAAAGATCACTGAACTGTTATACAATATCAGTCCTTCTATATGACAGTGAATGATAAACAATCTCTTCATACAGGAAGAAAAGACTTTAAGCAACAGAAATGCGGTTCTACATAAGGATACTGAGAATACCATGGACTGAACATGTGAGCAACGATGAAGTTTTAGAGAAAAAGGAAACAAACAGGACACTCATGCTTAATATCAGAAAGAAACACTTGAGGTTTCTGGGACACATAATGAGGAAATTTTAACACTCACGTGACATATCGAAGGCAAGAGTGACAGAGAGAAACAACGTATAATGTAAGGAGCTTGTGTAAATGGTTGACAGAACAGGGTTTAAGAGAAATAGCAAAAAGACTATATTTATTAAGATCTACAAAGTTCTGGAAATTTTAGAAAGCCATAATCGCATACGTCCTGAAGGGACATGGCATATAGAAGAAGAATATATCAAGTGACAGTAACTCACTTTTAGACTTTATTCAGTATTCTAACCGGTTTCGGTTTTACTCTTGTCTGGGTTTTTCCCTCCGTTTTTTTTTGTTTTTGTTTTTTTTTTTTTCTTTGCGAATTTCCATTTCTTCTAATTTTTTTTCTCCAAGCACGTCAATAACAATGGGCTCACAACTCACCTCTATGTTCATCTTATTATAAGTTGTACTCAGTCATTTTTTTAATCTCTTGATTTTCAATGGCGATAAAGTGACAGCAAGTACTGTAGCAGACTAGTCAGCATTTTAACATCAGTAAAACTGTCATTGGAATGATAACAGTTGCTTTATTTTTATATCACTGATTTCCTGCTTACATCCATATCACGTTGAAGCAACGGTTCTCGTATGATCACCGAACATTAAGCAACGTCGAGTCTAGATGGGTAACCGCTTGGAAATACCAGGTGCTGCAAGCTTGGATGTGCGGCTGGGGTAATGGCTAATGGCTCAGCATTGGAAATCGGAGAACCGAGTTCCAATTCCAGTCGGATTCGTTATATTCACTTACGCACAAATACCGTTCTCCCATCCCCAGCTACGGGTTAATTAATTTTGGGAACCCCTGCTGCAAAGCGATTATTTTTCAATATGGTATTCTTTCTCTTCACTTTAGTTTCAGTATGGCGTCCAACTGAGCAGTTTTTAAAAATATGTCTTTTCTGGACGTAAGCAAATGTGACTCTCGACAGATCCTATTTCTTTAATATTTATGAAATGGCATGCCTTCTTATTTTCTCGACGGTTTTGAAATTGCAATAATTTTTTCTCCTCGACTACCTACATTAATGTTATCTTTGTAAAGACTAATAAGAACACGCGACTAAATCTCTCATATGTAAAATTATTGCTTATTCACCTCCTGACTTTATTACTATTGATATTAAGGTGTGTGGTTTTGTGGCCTTTTTTCAAACATGGATCATCTCAAATTGTAATGATATATGTGTAAAAACTAGTAAGCACACAAGACTAAATCTATAATGCGTAAAATTATTTCTTTTTCCCATTCGGATATCGTTAATTCATATCAACAAATGTGTATGTGATTTGGGAAAGGCTTTCTCCAAACATGGATTCTTCTTCTAGCGAGAATGTGATAGACTTTTGTTTTTTGTTTTTTTGTTTTTCCCTCTCGAGTGGGGGGCTTATATATCTTCCTGGCATCAGCTGAGTTGACCACATATCGGGGGCAACTACTGACATTCTAGGACGCGTGTATCTACACCTGGAAGCTATGAGGCCACCTACCAGGTCAACTCGCAGGTGCACCTGCTCCTTTGAATATCTGGTGTGACACTGTACGCAAAATCTATTTTTGTATCTCTTAAAACCTAAAAATATTTTTTTTTAAAATAACAATGATTTTCATTTATACAAGTCCTACTATTTAACTTATAGTTGGAGTAAGTACCTTCCGTTAGAACAAAGACGCTTCACAGACATTAAATTTGGTTCAAACCATCTACTATTTTCTGGCGTTAATCACATAATACACTGCCTTAAAAAGTTAAAGATAGTCTAAGAAAGTCTATCTTAATAGTTAAGTCGTAGTGATAGATTCATGGTTTTCTAAAAGGCATTATCGTGAAAGTGTTTGAATAAGAATAGGCCGGAGTTTGAACTCGGCCCAACAATCCCATCGTCAGCGCCGATAGCTTTTGCATCAACCGCCTCAACGATTTGAAAGTTATTTACCAAGTTTGGTGGTCTTCTACGAAAGTTCTTCGACTGTACTTAGTGACAGAAGCTTTAAGAAAGTTAAACCCGCCAGTAATTCTGAATTTGTTTCATTTTCTCTTTTCTTTATTTCATGATTGATTTGACTGTATTTTGTATTGTTTTCTTCTGTTGTTTTTTTTATTATTTTTTTATTTTTTATTTTATTTTTTTTTTTTTTGGTTTTTGGTTTTCAATTTAGTCTGGAACTTGGGAATCGGCAGTGCGACAAAATTGCCTATTTTCGTAATATGGAAACAGTAAATTTTAAAACCAGAAGCCTCCATTTTTTTCTCTCTCTCTCTCTCTCTCTCTCTCTCTCTCTCTCTCTCTCTTTATTCACTATTTTTTTTTTTTAACTTTTATCCTATTTATTTTTTAATGCACCACAGATTGTGAATGAGCGATAAACGTAAGGATATCGTCTTTTTACGCACAATCCACGCTAGGCGTCATTGTTTTTAAATATATCTGAAGCCATGAACAACTCGAGAGAGAGAAAAAAAGCAAGATTTAATGACTTCTTTCAAAAACCCTTAAGTACTATGGATTTTATTAGACTTATATTTCTTTTTAAGAAATATTGCCCAGTGTTTTTAAAAGTTTGGAACAAGCAGTACGATACTTGAGTTCCATGTTTTTCAGACTCACCAATAATTATCTTAGAACATTAACAATAACAAGGTCGTAAATTTGGGGGGTGAGGAAGGTGCTAAGCTTCTCTATTTTATCTTTAACTTATGATGAGATTATTTACACTGTTTATATTCGGGCTATTGTCCTCATCTTTGTTGTTGTTTTTGCAACGTTTCAGCCGTTGTGCTCTACGCCCTTCCTTAGGTGTATATTGATCTAGGTAACCTACAAAGACTTCTGAACTGAATATTTTATTTAGTCTACGGAGGTAGACTAGTCTCGTTTTACTGCGCATGTGTAGGAATATCGTCTAGTCCTTATCTTATTTAGTACTGTTCAGTTATTCTTCCCCCGTTTCTTCTTCTTCTTCTTCTTCTTCTTCTTCTTCTTCTTCTTCTTCTTCTTCTTCTTCTTCAGAACGTAGACGATCATTGCTCTCCGCTTCCTCCTGTCCCTCGTAGCCCTCAATAAATTTTGTCTTTTTGTTATTTCTATTAGATCATGTTCTGTCATCCACTTGCTTAAGCCCGTTAAGTATGTCACGCGTTGTTTTCTCTTACCCCACTTTCCACTGAGCACAAATATTTACTGCCCATCCCAGGGATTGAACTCACAACCGAGGGTGCTATCTTCCTCTATCTTATCTTTAACGTATAATGGCATTATTTACACTATTTATATTCGTACTATTATCCTCACCCCTGTTGTTGTTTTTATAACGTTTCGACTGTTGTGCCCTACTGACTTCTTCAGGTGTATAGCGATCTAGGTAACCTATAGAGAATTCTGAACTGGGCCCTTTATTTAGGCTACGTAGTCTCGTTCTACTGCTCATGTCTAGGAATATCGTCTAGTTATTTTATTTAGTACTGTTCAGTTACTGCTCGCCTGTTTCTGCCTCTTCTTCTTTTATGTGCCGTGTCCCTTCAGGACGTGGGAGATCATAGCTCTCCACTTCCTCCTGTTCCTTGTAGCTCTCAGTTTTGTCTTTTTGTCATTTCTCCCAATCGCTGTTCTCCCATCCACTTGCTTAATCCCGCTATTTCACGCGTTGCTTTCCCCTGTTCTTCTTTCCCTCTATCTGCCCTGTGAGTATCAGATTTTCCAAGCCCTCCTTTCTCAATTTCGTATCCCAGAAATTTGAGCTGCCTCTTCCTTATGTTAAGTATATGTTTCCTCTATGTTTGCATCCTCTCCCCGCCAAAAACTCATCGTTGCTCACATGTTCGTTTCTACTGAGCGCAAATACATACTGAGCAATCCAGGGATTGAACTCGCAACTCAATAAATGATGTAAATAATGATAACTTCTGATCCCAGAAATTCAGACAAAAATTATGAATGGATATTGATTTTTCTATATTTATAATACAGCTGGAGAGGATATTTATGTAATTTTTGTTAAATATCTATTTAATATTGGTGAACTTTTGAAATGCTTATTAATTATCTTCAGGGAGATACTACCAATATCACACGTTGGAGATATAAAGAGGTCTGGGGTTAAACCATAACACGTTGCGGTGGCTTTTTTATTTTGATATTTTCATTTATGGTGTATTCTATATTAACTTTATGTTTCTTTTCTTCTTCTCTATTACACATATAACGTTAGCTTTATCAAATATGTCCTTATTGATAGACTGAGTTGTTGATCTGTATTGTACCAATTTATGTAACTGCTTAAGTATAATTGGGAGATGATTTATTTCAATATATATATATAATTATTTATTTAAAAATATGATTCCAAATCGCTACATAAGAGGTCTCATGTTTCAAAACTAGAGCCGAAAACTTCAATATAATCCTTTAAATTAAATTGAGTTGAAAGTAAAATGGGCTCCGTTCCATCCTCAAGCGAAATTTTTGTTACCTAACCAGTTCCTTCCTATTTCCTATATATTTTCACATATATATATATATATATTTATTGTGAGACCGTAACATACCTACAACATGGACTCTTCCATGACTATATAAAGTATGCGACATAACACTCTAGAGAAGAAGAAGAGGAGGAGAGAGAGTATTCTAATACCGTAGTATCAGCCGCGTACGACTACCAATATTGGACACTAGCACATAGTAATCTCCGCTTGCACTTACACTATCTTTGTAACCTTTTGTTTAATATATCTTTCTTACCTCTAATCCGTGTTCCGTTTTTTTCCTTCCGTGGTCCCAACTTTGGGTCCACATCAATATATATATATATATATATATATATATATATATATATATATATATATATATATATATATATCCCTTTCCTTTCTGACCACAACTCATATCAAGACTTACACCACTTCCTGTTTATTTTACAACCTTCCCTTTCTTTTTATTCTTCATCTCCTTTTTTTACCTATTTTTTTCCTTGTCTGTTTTTTTTTTATTTTAAAAATCATCATCCATTGACTGTTTGAAAAATCCTGTAAATTTAATTTTGCATGGTGAAAATGATCATTTACATAATGGTATCTTAATTCCGATTCGCCGAGTGTTAGTTATTCTCAAAGACTTGTGGTTTTGTGTCTATTTCTTCATTTTCAAGTATTCCATACTTTTCCATGTGTTTACTTGATACGTATCTGTCTTTTGTTGCTGTTTTTAAATATAACTACGATGTTTGTTCCTAAATTTGATATCATTCTATTGTTTTTCTGATATTGGTAAGGATTCCTCAGAATTCTTGCTGAATTTTACCCTTGTATTGATTGGGGATATGTGATATAATTAATTATATTAGATAAATGTCATATTAAAGGGCGTGACAGTGCAAAAAAAAGTTATAAAATCAGTATATCTGTTTTTTGAATTATCATTTTTAGAGAAGCATTCCCCATGTGCCCGGCCGAATTCATAGACAATTTCAGACTGTTGAAGATTTAATTTTTTATTGCATTGTTGGTGATGATCATGTTAAAATTTTCAGTTTTTTTTTGCAATAAATGATAAGTTTAATTATATATATATATATATATATATATATATATATATATATATATATATATATGAAATAACGATATATATCGTAGTCCTTACCATAACGAAATTTGTTCGATGAATTCCTGAAGGACAAAACGCGTCAAAAGTAAACATTTGCCATTTCGTTACATACATACACACACACACACACACACACACACATATATATATATATATATATATATATATATATATATATATATATAGATAGATAGATAGTATTGTCCACGCATTACAACGCCCGAGAGTTACTCAAAATCGAGGATTACTGAATTAGGTTGTTCTAAGGATGTAGGAGGAGGAAGTAATAAGTGCATATTATGGAGATACGTAAGATAGATAGATGGTTTATTTTGAAGATTGCAGGGATCGGAAAAGCAAACTTTCGGGAATCTCTTCTGCGACATAACTATTCTGGGGAAAAAAGCCATTTGAGCGTAACTTCTTTTTACCAGTCGAATACGAAAGGAATTTGTATGGCTGGTCCAAGCCTGGAAGATCTTAAATTAGAGAACTAAGGTATATGGCTGGTCTGTACATCTGCCATGAAAATTGTGATAGAATAGCGAGAAGCTAATAAAGTCTTGTCTATGGGAAAGGGGTTGTAAGGTAAAAGATAATTCATCACCCACAGGGCCGCGTAGACGATGTTGAACACTGTCAAGGCTGGAAAGTTAGTGTTGAGCAGCTCCAGTTCATATATTATAGCAATATTCCATTTTTGGTCTGATCTGGCTAATATAAATATAATGCGATACAAGAATCGTCCATTTTTCCACATATATATATATATATCAAAAGAAAAGAGCAATAGATCAATAAAGAGTTTGGTAATAATTTATTTTAGACAGACAACTTCCTCATCACAATGGAGTTATAAAATCGTTTAAATCATCCAGACAATTTCTTAAAAATTCTTTTTAATAAATTACCGAACCCTTTAATGATGTATTGAGTTTTTCCTTTGATGTTTATCATATTGCTCTGTATTTTTATAAATTGAGCTCTCTTCATAGATCTATCTTTTTAATATTTTATATTAAAAAGACCTATTTGGATTATCCTTACCACTTATGGATTTGATATTATGAGGCTGACGAAAGCCGTTAAGGAACAGTTTGAAATTGTCTATTTCGATGTCAAGGTAATTTTGTTTCCGTAAAAAGCCCATATGCCCTGTTGAAATAAAAACATCGATCAGTTTTAATAATCAATGTTATTAGGATCCACCCGGATTATATACCAACGGATCGATTACTTGTACTATAAAGTAAATACTTGTTACAAAATAAAATCCTTACATTTGCTTTGATAAAGGCCCTCAGATGACGAAACGCTAAGATAAGTTTTACTTTTGTCTTTATTTATATTGTCTTTTTACAGATATACTCTGATATTTCTACGCACACACACACACACACAATATACAATCAACAAGTGAGTGCCTAAGAGTGTGAAACAGCAGATTTTGATGACCTATACGCGGAAATTGTTCGAAAATAATTCTTCGAAAACATTTATTCGAAAACAATTATCCGAAAAATATTTATTCGAATTGTAAATTGTTTAAATGAAAATTAACCAAAAAGACATTGATATTAAATAATGATTATTCGTAATATTTGAGATATTATCGGCGGTGGTTTGATTTGGTTTGGTTTGTTTTACGGCACATCAACATCAATGGGTCATTTATTGCTGACAGCTTCTTTTTTTTTTTTTTTTGGTAATATTTTTATTTTGTCAAAAATCTATTTCTGTTAATATTTTTTTCCTCAAAAATGTATAACTGGTAATATTACTTTTTCAAAAAAGTATAGCTGGTAATATTTTTTTCAAAAACGTACAGCTGGCAACATTATTTTTTCAAAAACGTATTATCAGAGGCCTTGCTGTTAGGCGTAGTTTATCGTCATACCCAAGACGCGGATGTAGTTTATCGTCCTACCCAGGACGATATCGGCGGTGGAGAATGAGACTACAGATACCTTTCAAAGATGGTCGAATACATTCAAAGCGAAAAAGGAAAGTCCATGCTTAAAATTGATGGCTTCCTATTAAGTGAATGATAAACAAGTTGGCACCAAAATATATCGAAAGTGCAAGTTCGCATCACATTGTAAAAGCCGCGCAATTACTAATGATGGTGAAGTGATTAAAGTTTCTCGTGAACATAACCATTATGGTGATGCCGTAAACGTCGAAATGTGTAGTTTTATGAAAAGAGTAAAACAAGATGTCAAAGAAACTCGTGATTCTCCTCATTATATAATTTCTACTGCTGCTTCGCAATTACGTGAAAGCGCAGCTCAAACTTTGCCAGCAGTAAGCTCTCTAGAAAGAACTCTTCATAATGTAAGAGAAAAGAAGAACAGGCTTAACACATCCCATTCCGTAAAGAGAAACTGTTTTAACTAATTGTTATATTCCGTGCTAATAGGAATATATACTTGAAACACAAGGTGGATAAAATAAGTAAAGGTTTATTGTAAGAACAGAGTACAATAAGAATAAAGGTAACAGTTATGCACAAGGTCGTCGCAAGTCAATCTAGTAGTGAGTGCTACAATTGGAAGGTCGGTAGATCTCTCACAAGTCTGAGTCGTACTCAATAGATCCTAGGTAGTATATTTACTAACCACCCCACGCGATCAGATGTGGCACAGGGCCGAATTTAATGTGGGGAATCCAAGCCCGTAGGCTCAACAAAACATTCCCCGTAGACCCCGTATAAAACGGGGTCGGGTAGCTGTTTCCCGAGACGAGACTCTGCCCTTCGATATAGCCTCGTCTGGGGATCCTCTCTGCCTGGAAGCAGAGAGTTTGACCAACACAGCTGGAACAGATCCCAGCTAGTCGGTATTTACTAGCCCCCCCCCCTCCACACACACACAAGGCCGGGTTTAACGTGGGTTATCCGAGCCATAGGCTCGGCCAAAAAATCCAAGTAGAGCCCGCATAAACGGGATCGGGTTGGTTAACCTCCCCGAACGAGACTCGTCCAGTTTCCTCTCTGCCCGAAGGCAGAGTTAGACTGTTTTCTTGAACAGATCTCAGCTAGTATATTTAGCTACCCTCCACGAGGTTTGCATGTGGCACAAGGCCGGATTAACGTAGGTTCTCCGAGCCCGTAGGCTCTGTCAAAAATATTCCCTTTTTGAACCGGCATAAACGGGTTCAGGGTCAGTCTGCCTCCCCGAACGAGACTCTGCCCTTCGGCGGAGCCTCGTCCGGGTTCCTCTTTGCCCTAAGGCAGAGAGTTTAGCTGGAACAGGTCACAGCTAGTCTCTGTAGTCCTTTGACTTACAGATACTTATAGGTAGTCATTCATGGGGGGGGTGACATGTTATTCCATTATATCACTAATGAACAGACGAAAACTATTAAAGGGGAGCAAATTTTGCTATGTGATTCAGGCCCTGACGATGATAAACGCTCATTTTTTCAACTCTGAATAAGTTGGGTTTACTTGCATCAAGTGAATATTTACAAGTTGGTGGAGCATTTAAAACTGTATCTCAAATATTCAAACAATTATATACAGTACATGTTCAGAATAACTCTAAGATAGTTTACGTCTTACTTTCTGATAGAAGAGTTGATACTTATAGAAAACTGTTTGCTCAATGTAAGCCTAGTATTCCAGTTTTCAAAGTTACGACTCTAAAGTCATATTTTGAGATTGCAACTATAACTGCTCTTAATGAAGAATACAACACAGATGTCTTTGTTGCACTTAGATCAGTGCCTGTATCGAAAGATTTGCGGTTTCAAGCTAAAATATGATACAGATTCTGAATTTGCTTTAATCATTCAAATGCTGCTCAACTTTGCCTTTATGCCCGTAGATAAAGTGATTGAATCGTTTGAGACATCTATATTAGATTCAAGTATATATTCCCAAATAGTGAATCTTATTCTGGATTATTTGAAAACGTATGGATTGGTCGTTCTTCAAGACATCATAGACGATGCCCTATGTTTGAAATAAATATCTGGTCTTGCTTTACACGAGTTAATTCTGATTTACCTCGAACTAATAACGCCCTTGAAGGATGGCATAGGGCTTTTTTTTTGCAGCAAGAGTCATCCCATCATCCTACAATATGGAAATTCTTTGACGCTTTTAAAAGAGAACAGAACTTGCAAGAAATCCATATTGCAAAAGTAAGAGCAGGTTGCCAAAACATCAAGAGCGACAAGAAATACCGCGACATAAATAGAAAACTTTAAAAATTAGTGGCATCATTTAACCAGTACTTTTCAGTTGTTGACTTTTTGCGTGCAATATCATATAACTTAAAGTTGTAAGGATTTATCTTACTAAATTGTCTTTTTAACGATATTTGTATTTCGAATAATTATCATTTGTGTAAATCCACTTATTTAAGTTTTATTAGGACCTTGAATAAGTTATCACTGATTTTTCATGAAAAGTAATGTTTTATTTACAAAAATTAGTAAGAAACATGTCACTGAAAGTATTGTCCATTGCTAGCCACTACTTTTCCCATCTTTCTGGCAGTATTTGAATTCCGGAAAAATGACACGTCTTTTGAGGTTAACCACGAGTCGATCCATTTTTTGGCATCATCATAAGAATGAAAGTGCTGCTCAGCCAGGCCATGTGCCATCGATCGGAACAAGTGATAATCGTATGGGACAACGTCTGATGAATAGGGCGGCTGGTGTAGTACTTCCTAATTAAGCGTATCCAAGTAGGTTTTCACCCGTTTTGCAGCATGTGGCCTAGTGTTGTCATGTTGAAAAATCACTTTGTCGTGTTTCTGCTCGTATAGCGGTCGTTTTTTTTCTTCAATGTTCAGCTCAAACGCATCAATTGTAATTGATAGCGATTTCCCTATGGTTTAGGTCGGTTTGAGCAGGTCGTAATAAACTACACCCAGCTGATCCCACTAAGTGCAGAGCAGATGCATCGAACCATGGATATTCGGCTTTGCCACCGATGTTGATGCATGGCCGAGCTTACCCTACGATATTCTACGCTTAGAGTTATCATAGTGTATCCACTTTTCATTACCTTTCCTTTTCTGCTATTGAAGCAGTTGTTCACACGTGACAAGACGACGTTCGACGTCTCTCGGCTTCAACTCGTACAGCACCCAATGTCCTTGCTTTTGAAACATTCCTAATGATTTCAAACGTTTCCAAACTGTCGTGTGATCAACTCCTAATGATTCTGCAAATTCAGCTTGCGCCTGACATGAGTCTTCATGAAGTAATGCCTCCAATTTTTCGTCTTCAAACGTTTTCGGTGCGCCAGAGCGTTCTTTATCTTCAACATCACAATCACTATTTTTGAAGCGTCTAAACCAATCTCTGCATGTTGTTTCCGATAGAGCATTGTCGCCGTAAGTCTCAGCAAGAATCCTGTGTGCTTCAGCTACTGATTTCTTTTGAATAAGTTAGTGCAGTAAAATTCGCCGTAAATACACTTTCTTTGGCACGAAATCCGGCATGTTTAACGCTATGAAAAACAAAATTGTTTACACTTCGGCCAAATGACACTGAATTTCAACTTTGCTTATAGTACTTCCTTATAGATGCTTTACTATCTGAAATTACACACACGCAGTTCTGGGAACGCCATCTGTTTGTAAACAGCGAGAACTTATTCTAGGTCCTAATACATTTTTATTGCCATAAAGAATTTTGCATTTCGAATAATTATCTTTTAGTATAATAATCATTTCAATTAATTTTCGTTAAAACAGTTTACAATTCGAATAAATGTTTTTTCGAATAATTGCTTTCGAATAATTTTTTCAAACAATGTTCACATTATCTTACTATAACTGTGTGTCATTACATCAATATCATGCCATGTGTGTCATTACATCAATATCATGCCATGTAATTACATGTCTTTACATCAATATCATGTCATTATAACGAGGCTCTTATTTTCTAAAGGTACAAAGTTTTAAATAAAAATATTTCATTTTTAATTAAAAAAAATCCTCATGCAAATGGCAAAATAAAACTTTAACTATGGTATTTCTACAATTGAAAGGCTTAAGTAACTTGCTTCGTATCAAATATCGTATCCTCACTCAAGTTAATGTCTTACCTGCTAAGTGACAAACATTAATAACATTAATAAAAATTGTCTGACAGCTTGGATGTCGTCTTCCTGACAAATCGCATGGTAAACGCAAACATGGCTATCATATACATAGTCAGGTAGCTATGATAAACGGATGCTTCAAAAACAACTAATCAGACTCAGGGATAAGAAAACAAAAAGGTGAACTGTTTATCGAGACGCGATTAAAAATTTGCCTAAGGTTTCACCATCTATTCCCCAAGGTCAGCTGCGCATCTCAGTACGTTTAAATGCTATTCAATGGAATATGAAAGACGTTCGCACACAATGTCGTCAAGATTACTGCCGCTGTTTTACGCTGAATAGAATACCAGACATTGGAGGCGCTCAGTCAGATGTAAGATTTGCACTCATAAAGTATCATTCATTGATCCTGATTAAACAATAAAAAGATTCTTACACTTTCACTAGAATATTTATATTTACTAGTAACACCCGAGAAAGTTTCACGGTTTTGTTATTTGAATTTTCTGATGAATCATAATTCAAAAGTTAATGAATGGACAAACCCCTTGCAACTTCTACCACTATAAAATATCGTTTACAGTCGCTCTCTCACAGACGTACCGTCGCTTCCCTTTTCTACAAATACTTTTACGGTAACTGCTCCGACGAGCTACTTTCGCTGGTTCCCAAACTGCATGAATTTAAACGTGCTACTAGGCTGGCATCTCAGTCCCACCCTTTCACTGTTGAAATGGTTAAATGTAGCCGTCTCTTCTACTCCAATAGATTCATGACTCGCACTTCCCATCTGTGGAACTCCCTTCCTCTTACTTGCTTCCCTGATAGCTATAATCTCCAAATATTCAAATGCAATGTCAATCTACATCTCCAGATGCCTTTGTCTGTTCCTCGTCCTTTTCTTCTTCCTTTCCTCTTTTTACGTTTCTTTACTCATGTTCCCACTTACTGTAACCCCTTGTGTGCTAGTGGCACTCCCGCCTTGTTTGAGGTAAAATGTTTAAAATATCCATGGAATTTCTCGCATTGCACCCTTAAATATTTAAACTTAACAGTTTTAACAAAGTATTACAGTAACAATCATAGGTATGAATTCAAGTCATTCATTAAAGAAGTAAAAGTGTAGAAAATAAAAGATTAAAATTTGACAATTTGATTTTTCATTAAAGCAGATGTTAAACACATGAGCTTCTTATAACATACTCTGTCTTCCTTTTCTTTCTTTCTTTCTTTCTTTCTTTCTTTCTTTCTTTCTTACAGTGAAACCAAACAGCGTCTCTGATATGCCGTCTTTCCCCATGATCAAAACGGAATAGTCCATTATTTATTAGATATTGAAACGGCGTAATATATTCTTTTTCTATGTACCGTGTCTTTTCAGGACGTAGACGATTATGGCTCTCCACCTCCTTCCATCCCTTGCAGCTCTCAACAAGTTCTTTCCCTCTGCTTCCTCCCCCAGACCACGTTCTGTCATCCACTTGCTTAAGTCTGCCAGGTATGTCACGCGTTATTTTCCCTTGTCTTTCTTTCCCTCTATTCGACCCGTGAGTATCAGATTCTCCAGGCCCTCTTTCTTCATTATATGTCCCAGAAACTTCACCTACCGCTTTCTGATGTTAAGTATAAGCCTTCTCCCTGTTTAAAACCCCTCTAAGACCTAATCGTTGTTCACACGCTCGGTCCATGATATCCTTAGCATCCTTCTGTAGAACCACATCTGCGTTGCCTCGAGTCTTTTCTTCATCTTTTGAGGAAATCGTTCAACCATTGCTGTTGTAAAGAAGGACATACGTCACGTAACAGCTCAGTATTCTTATACGCTAACTAAATAAGGAACTAAGGAACAAGTAGAATTATATTATGGCATAATTCAGATCAATGCCGATCCATCAACCGTTCACTCGTTCTTTAAACAAACGCACATACACTCACACATAATATATATTGGGTTGGTGCATAATTATCAGGCGTTTTTAAACAATATCTATTATGAAAAAAGAAACATAACAATTCAACAATAACATTTTTAAATGAGTATGATTATCAACACGCATTTTTGTAACCTGAAAATAAAATAATATTTTTATTAAAAATAGTAAACACAAGACCAATTTTTATTAACAAATAACTCGCCTACAAAAACGCCTGATAATTATGCACCAACCCAATAGTTTAAACATATGCAAATAAGTTGGACACCATGCATGGCATCGATATGAAAGTCGAGATCAGTCGAGGCTATTTCAGAACATAAGTCGAGTTTATTTATTTAAAATGGAATGATTATGACATGTCTCTAATTTGTATTTAGATACAATATATTTATTTTCAATTTTTCTATTGGGTTGGTGCATAATTATCAGGCGTTTCTTTAAACAATATTTATTACGAAAAAAGAAACATAACAATTCAACAATAGCATTTTTAAATGGGTATGATTATCTACATACACTTTTATAACCTGAAAAAATATTTTTATTAAAAAAAAGTACACAAAACAGCAATTTTTATTAGCAAATATCTCACCTATAAAAACGCCTGATAATTATGCACCAACCCAATATTTAGGCAGTAAAAATTCAGCCAAGAAGGTTTTATTAAAGTTTAAAATACATATAGATGTGAATGTAACTGTCATTGGCACAGAAAGTGAAATCAGTGTGGCAGGTTCAAATTCTAACAGAGTCACTTTAGTTCATTCGCACTAATGCTCTTTGAAAATACAAGAAACCAGCTTTCTCTAGCTATGAGTTAAAGACGAAACTCTCTTGTCTTTGGTAGATTTTGTCCATATCTTTTATTTAAATTTCTGGATGTTTCACCTATGCATATTTTGGAACGTTTTTTTCAGTCTGTTTTGTAATTTACATTTTCGTCAATCAGCTACCTACTAATAGAATGATAGCGATTTTCCAAGCGTAGCTTAGATGTGGCACAAGGCCGAAATTAGGGGGGACCCAGTGAGGATCGAACTCACTACTCACTCATAATTGTTCTAGCGAGCCAAGCTTGCTAACCATTACACCGCCTCGAGGTGCCCACCTACTAATAGAATGATATATGATGTTTTATACACACACACGCGCGCGCGCACGCGAATATATTTTTGATTTTTTTAAATATATCTTATTTTTAAATATAACTTGTCTTTAGAAGAGTATTTTTAAACATGATTTTATTTTTTTAAACATAACTTTATCTATATAATTTAAGGGTTTTTAAAACCCTTTTTTGTTCCTCTCTTAGTTTCAAAATAACATTTCATTCTTCATATAACTCCAATTTAATGTCATAAGGGTAATATCGGGGTTTAATTTTATAAAACCTCTTTCCCTTAAGACAAATACCTTTCACCCTCCCGTGACCACTGCCTCGTGCCTTTCGTCTGGCTGAAACATTGAAATGGATAAATTCTGTATTAGTTTTTCGAATGTTTTTTTTTTTTGTTGTTTTTATTTTTTGCTTTTTTTTTTTTTTTCAAGCTGCCACAGTTAAATTTCTAATTCCGACAGGAACTCGGTCTATACCAGGGTTGAATAAGACTGGCGAATTTTTCGTTGGCGGAAATAAGCCTACTCCTCATATGCGGTAATTTTTTTATTTTATTGTCTCCTAATTATATATTATATATATATATAATTATATATATATATAATTATATATATATATAATTATATATATATACCTGATTTCATCGGCGGCTGATGAAGTCAGGGTATCATACGTGCTAACACACGTTGTATGTTAAAAAATATATATATATATATATATATATATATATATATATATATATATATATATATATTTAAGTTATGAAAAATTTGGTAAACCAATTGGTAAATCCATTGTTGGAAGTGTTACCTGATGATCCGAAATCCTTTAAAAAGGATTTTGGTGAAATAAATTATTGTAATGGTACCTTAAAGTGTCTGTTGTTCATTAAATATATATATATATATATATATATATATATATATATATATATATATATATATATATATATATATGGTGGTGGCACAGTGGATTAATGGATTGCGGCGAGTTAGAATTCCAGTCGAATCCATTACATTCACTTACGTGGTAATAGTCTTGGGAAAAGTATGAACCTGGGTTCTATAACCTTTGATGGCAACCGGTCTAGGAGAAAACTTTGAATTCAAACCAGCCTGGAGTGGGTTGGGCACCGTCAGGCTACCATGCCCAAGACACACCATTTCTAGCGCGGCTGCATTACATGTGGTTACACTACTACTCGTAAGAGTTATGGGACATAAGATAGTGATCGTGATATATATATATATATATATATATATATATATATATATATATATATATATATCAAGTATGTGGTGCAGTTCAATTTACATTACATGAATCATTCATACAAAAAAAAACAGATATAGAAGTCAATGATTTAAATGGCGAGAATACATCTTCGCAAACAAATTTAATAAAGTACATTAACCCCGAACCTGCACATGAATATTATGATACCTGTTTATAAATTCCAGTTGCATAAGGTCTTTTTTAGTTTTTTACAAGCTTTCATCTGTTCATACAGACATCATCAAGTATGAAAATACATTTGTTTCTGTTTTTTGTTGAGGATTCATGTAATATATATATATATATATATATATATATATATATATATATATATATATATATATAGTAAGCACTTGTTTTACGGAGAGATCGCCCTTGCTGAACGTCCCAGGGACAAACCCAAGAAACGTTTCACAGATGTTGTCAAAGTCAACCTGAAAAGTCTTGAAATTAGTGTCAAGGACTGGGAAAGAAGAGGCGGAGAATAGGTCTGGTCGGAGAAAATTAGTTTTTGATGATTGCAATCGTTTTGAGGTCAAAGGAGTTAAGGATTTGAAGTTGAAAATGATTCTTAGGAAAGGTTATGTAGACACGAACACAGAAGATATTCAGTCTGAGCTTGTATGTTACATCTTCGGGAAGGTTATTCTATCTTGTTTGCCGGGTTTGCTAGTCCTCGAAGATCACATGATAAACTAAAGTCTAATGCCGACTATGCGAATGTCCTTCTTGACAGACCTACAAGGTATTTATGTCAGTTTTATGATAAGATTTGAAGGTCAGACGCCGGGCTGAAGAGGCCCATAAGAGTGCACAAGAAGAAAGTAATTATCAAGAATCTCCAAAAGTATTTCGTGTATCACATATGTAAAAAAGTTTGCAGGAGCGAGGTTGTTTTTCAAAGTAGTCTGCGGGACAATGGCAGCTCGATTGAACGTTGAAAAGATGGTCTTCTTCTGTAAAGAAGTGGTAGTTATATATATATATATATATATATATATATATATATATATATATATATAGTCATCCACGGACAGTCTGTTTCGCTTCATCACAGCTCATCAGTGTGGCTAGATATCCGATTTCCTTAAGCCGGGATCGAAAGATTTTACCCCTGAGCTATCAGCGCCCGGTAGAGAGTAAGGCGAATTCTTACGTAACTATTCTTCGAATAACCATGCTAATGACCGAGAGGGCTCAATTCATAGAAGATATTATCTTGAGTCATAAGTAATTTCCGTTTTCGTTATCCTTAAAAAAGTAAAAATTAAATTACGTTTTATTCAATCACATACTCACTTTTACCTGAAATATCTTGTTTTCAATTAGCAGACAACTCTTTGCTATGCTTTGAGTAAAATTCTGTAATATGAAATATGAAGGTTAGAACTGAGTCCTGAGAAAGATTCTCAGCCTAACATTTTAAAAAAAATCTGATATTTGATTAGATTTTGGGAAGTAGGTTGGCCTGAGATCTTTGCAGCACCCCACCATATTAGTATATATATTTGGAACTCTGTTAAAAGCATTGAAATTGGAGGAGTTAGAAATCCAAAGAAGGACTGATACTGGGTACAACACAGGATTTTGGGGGTCTTCGAGGCTAATCAAATAGGTGTTGAAAATTTGAAGGGACTTGCTCTCACTCAATGACCAAAAATATTTGGTCTGAACAAAGGTAGGAATAATAATAATAATAATAATAATATCCCAAAAATGTGGCACATGGTGACATCAATAATTTTAGTTGTAGTTGGAGCCCACGGATTAATTGGAAATGAGACTCAGTGAAAGCATTGCTGGTAGCCGACGCCTTAAAGAAATGCAAAAAATTGTCTGACAAGTACGGCCTACTCTTTAGGATAGGCTTTATCTATGTAAAATATGTGTGATTTTTTTTACTTTCAAAACTGCTTAATTGAACATGTTATGATACCATTTCTGACCTTAGGTCTATGGCCGGGACACGAAAAGAAATGAGTATATACCAGGGGAATAATAATAATAATAATAATAATAATAATAATAATTTACATCCTGCCATGGCATATAATTCTCCTTCTGTAAATTAGTGCGACATCTTTCGATCTTTCTTTCGTTTTCTCTTTTCCTCGAATGTTGTAAATAATTTCCGTTAACCAATGTTATTTTTCTTAAAATAAAGTAAAATTACACTTCATTGAATTATATATTCACCATTATTCGCAATGACATGTCACTAATCAGAGAATTGGTCGATTCTTTTTTATTAAAACCCCACTCGTTTTATTATTAAAGTTTTCGACAAACTCTTGTATCTGGGTTTTATCACATCAAGCATTTGGCAGCGATCAAAAATGTTAATAATCGGTTGGTACAAGACCAGGTGAATATGGCGAATGAGGCAGAACAGACCCATTGAATTCCTACTATTTTTCCCTGTTTTTTCCATTCTGTATTTGACCTTGCGTTGTCATGGAAGAGAATAGTATTTTTTTTCATTAATCCACTGTGTACGCTACCACTAAAGAGATGTTAGTGGACTCCAAATTCATTCTCAACTGCAACATATGATTTGTAGTTAAGACGATGCATTCGTCATTACAATTGTGACCTAGAAAGAAAATTACTTATGACTCAACCTAATATATAAACAGCAAAAATAATGATACGTTTATCCAGTTTTATCACTTCTTAAAAAGTGAAAAAAAAGCTGGTGTTGATCATTTTTCTAAATCTACTCGAGGAAAAACGTTATGGAATCCTTTGATGTTGAGCAAAAAACAATTAATCATCCAGAAAAATGAATCACAATTCCCAATTAGTTTTTCATCCGAGGGCTTTTATAATAGCTAAAAATATTTTAGGCAAGTTTTGTTTCAATTGACGCCACTCTTGCTGCAGCTGTATTTCTCTCCAATTCGACATATTTCTTTCCAATTAAACAATAAGCTTAACAGCTCGTTAATGTCAGCAGACTAATTTGTATATTTAGACTTGTGCTGGAAATTGTTTTCGAAATGCAAATTAGAAGAGGGTTCCCTATTTTCCCGCTCAGTAAAAATATTATGAATAATGAGTAATTCTACAATACTTTTATTATTATTATTTTTTTTTATTTTCTTTGATTTCTGGCGTTTACACATTTCTTTCCGGGTCCCGCCTAGGGACCTAAGGTTAGAAATGGCGTCATGACACTTTCCACTGACAAAAAAAAAAAAAAAAATTAAATTACATAGATAAAGCCCTTCGTAAGGTGTGGGCTGTACTTGTCAGAACAATTTTTTGTATCTCCTTGAGGCATGGACTTCCAGGAATCCCTTCAATTAGTCTACTGCAATCTTTTCCAACCAGTCCTAGGGCTCCAACTACAACAGGGATTGTTGATGTTCACATATGCCACATTTTCGAGATTTCTATTTCAAGGTCCTTGTATTTTGACAGCTTTTTTAATATCTTCAAAGATACATTGCAGTCAGCAGGGACTGCCATATCAATAAGGAGGCACCGTTTTTGTTTGTGGTCTTTAATAACAATATCTGACCGGTTGGCCTTGATTGTTCTGTCAGTGTGTATTGTGTAGTCCCATAGAATTGTAACAGGTCCTATCTTCGTAACCGGGTCTGGGTGGTGTTCATACCAGTTTCTTTCAGTTTCCTTCCCGTAGAAGTTGCAGATTTTCCAGTGCAGATATTGGCCCACTCTGTCATATCGGGTTTTATATTCAGTAGGTGCCAACACCGTGCAACCTGATACAAGATGATCAATCGTTTCTGGATATTTATCACAGAATCTGCATTTTGGGCTGACACAATATTTTAGTATATGTGCTTGATAATTCCTAGTTAGGAAGCATTGGTCCTGATTATTATTATTATTATTATTATAGGCTTATTTCCTCTGGTTTCAGGTTTATCATCATTTCTTTCTGCGTCCTGACTAGACACCTAAGGTCAGAAATTGCACCATGACATTTTCCACTGAGCAGTTTTGAAAAAAAAACAATCACGCATATTTTACATGGATAAAGCCCCATCGTAAAGTCTGGGTTGTACTTGTGAGTACAATATTTTGTATTTCTTTAAGGCATGGGCTATCAAGGATTCCTTCAATGGGTCTATTGGAATCTTTTCCAATCAATCCGAGGGCCCCAACCACAACTGGAACTGTTAATGTCCTCAGGCGCCACATCATTATTATTATTATTATTATTATTATTTCTTTTTAGAATGCATGCAAGAGAAAAAAACAAAGATGCGAATTACGAACTGGAGGCATAAAAATCAAACAAGAACAGGAATTTAAATACCTGAAAATTGTTTCAACAAAGGACTGAAAACGTGACACCGAAATCCGTAGGCCCATTGCAATAGCAAAAGGTACCTTCCAGAAACTAAGCAAAGTATTAAGAAACAGGAACTTTTTGTAGGAAACGAAGCAGAGTGCTGAAATGCTATATAATATCAGTCCTCCTATATGGCAGTGAATGCTGGACGATTTCTAGAAAAGTGAAGAGAAGACTTGAATAAAGAGAAATTAGTTTCTACAGAAGAATGCTGCGAATACCTCGGACGGAGCATGTAAACAACGAGGAAGTTTTAAACAAAATGGAAACTCAAACGTCACGTATACTTAAAATCAGAAAGAGACAGATTAAATTTTTGAGACATATAATGAGGAAAGAAGGCTGGGGAATTTTGACATTCCCAAGACATTGAAGGTAAAAAGGGACGGGGAGGAAACAGGGAGTCACCTACCTAACGAGTATGTGTAAACGAATGACAGGACAGGGGGCGAAAAGGATAGTGAACAAACAAACATTGCTGTGAGCTACCAAGGATAGGAAGTTGTGGAGAGTCATGTTCGCCTACGTCCTGAAGAGACACGGCACCTAGAAGAAAAAGTGGAATGGTTTCTTTACTTGTTTAGTTCGTGGGATCCTTTTCATACGTACAGTCGTTTATCGAGCGCTACTTTTGCTTGGGACATGTACGGCCGCCTCATCCCCGACCGACCATTCTATTTCAGACATCGACTAATATAAACAAACCACGAACAGAATCCCAGACCCTTACTAGATGCTGAATAAAAGCATAAACAATTTTAAGTGAAGCTAACCATTACTTTGTCTAGATTTTCAGCATTCTTACCTTTCTTCGTCTTTAATTAATTCATCATAGACAAAATAAACTAATTGAACAACGGTATTTTAAACCGGACAATCGCAGGTCACCTTAGTCGTCTTTCTAATTAATTCTTTTCTGTGTCGCCATGTTTGTTTTCAGTTGCTTTTATATATATTTTTGGGATTCTGTCTGTACTTATTTAGGTTTTAAACGAGTCTCGTTTATCTTCTTTTTTTTTCAAAGTACACTTATCTGAAAATTTGTGGATGAATTACCTCCGCGGAAATTTAGAAATAGTTGTTCTTACGAAAACAATCGGCAAAAAAAATTGTCATTGTGGACCTATTTCTGGAAAGAATTTTACAGTACTCGCTGTCCTTATATAGACAAATGTCCTCATAGAGCGTTAAAAATTGCAAGCTATGGCTTCCCTTTCTGTTCTGTGTGCCGATAGCGTAGGATAGAGTTTGTGACTGATGCCAAATCGGTCGAGTTTCGATCCCGGCTTGAAGCAAAAAAGAAAGAAACAAATAAATTTGAGAGTGATTATTGTTGGTGGTTCCATAACGGTGTGTGTGTGTGTGTGCGTCTATGTAACTGATTCGCCAAAACACGCCACCGGCCTAGAGATCGAAAAGTCTTACTAAAGAAATGTGCCACCCAACATGAGTAGGAGTAATATTTATAGTAAGAAAAAGACAGATTTCAAACTTCTAGTAATTACTTACGCACACAAATATATATATATATATATATATATATATATATATAGCCCCCCCCACCCCACAAGAAAAGGTATTGGAACGCCAAAGCTAATTCCTTGTTTTTATTGTTCTTTTTCTCGTATTAATATTTTTATCTTAAACTCAAAGGTCTTCAGTGAATAACAAAAATAAAGGAATTGACCTTACCGTTCCAATACTTTTTCAGGAGATTGTACATATATATATATGTGTGTGTGTGTGTGTGTGTGTGTGTAAAATTTCAGATATAACAAAAATATATCTGTAAAAAGACAATAGGAATAAAAACTAAAGCTTTTTGATTGATTGATTCGTTTTCTACGGCTTATCAACCCATTGCAGGTTATTTAAAGCCAGAAAATATTTTAAAATTCTATGAATAACCGGACTTTACCGTTGCTTAATTTCCGGGAATTTACGTGAAGCGGTGTTTCAACGTGATATGGCCGTAAGCCTGAAAGATGAAAGGAAAACTTATCTTAGCCGACGCATGAAAATTTGCCTTGATAACTTTTTATTTTATCTATATTCTTAAAAGTTTCCCTTTCTCTGCTGTGCACAGATAGCGTAGGGGTAGATTCAGTGACTGATGTCAAATCGGTCTAGATTCGATACCGGCTTGAAGCAGTCGGATGTCTAGCCACATTGATGAGCTGTGATACAGCGAAACAAGCTTATATGCGAATGACTTGCTCTCGTTCGCCGATTGAGCTCTATGAAACAAAAGGGGATTTTTAACAGTGGTTTCCCCTGCTTATAATGCACCGCCCTGGTGATGATTTGGCGTTCTAATAATTTAAATTAATTATAGACATCACGTGTATAATACGTTAAAAGGTCCCCTTTCTAGAGTCTCTGACTAATGCCAAATAGGTCAAGTTTCGATCCCGGCTTGAAGCAATCGGATATCTAGCCACACACAGCGAAACAGGATTGTACATATATATATATATATATATATATATATATATATATATATATATATATATTTATTTAAAAATATGATTCAATCGTTACATAAGAGTTCTCATGTTTCAAAACAAGAGCCGAAAACTTCAATATAATTATTTGAATTAAATTGAATTAAAGTACCAAGGTCTGTTCCATCTTCAAGCGAATTTTTTTTTTGGTTCCGAAAAAAATTTCGCTTGAAGATGGAACAGACCTATTTTCTATATATTTTTACACACACACACACACACACACACATATATATACGGAGGGAGACGGGGAGACAAAGAGGGATGAAAGACAAATTTGTCAAGGCAGACGGCGAACAATCGTCTAGGTTAACATGAGTGCAGACAACGTTCATACTATTATCATAATTCACTTCTTTATTTACGTCCATGTTGCAGACGCGAATTCTATTGAGTCAGGATTGCTCTCGAACGATCAGTCTTTTCAAGGTGTGTTCGGCACTGCAAGCTCGACTTGTTTATTTCTTACGCATGTGCAAACAGCTTTCGTTTACACCCGAAGGTTATGACGCAGCAAAAAATAAAAAACGAAGGAAAAGAAAGAAAAAGTCAGTAGAAGAATTATTTAGAATTCAACAAAATGCCAATGACGTACGTTTACTAAAAACATGTCTCCGTGAAAGGATGACATGTTTAATAGATAAGAGATACTAGAAAAGACGTAAAAGTGGAAACGTTTATACAACTTGGGTGACCATAATCAATTGGTTGTAATCGAAACGACTGTCTTGTTGTTTTCGTATTTGTCTATATTAAGCTTTGGTTCGTCTTCAAAATAAAATAAAATAAAATAAAATAAACGGGATAAACGAATGGGTAGAAAGATTGCACAGAGGATTCCGTTTACTGTGGATTACTTACTTCAAAAATCAAAAAGCAATCTCTTCCAGTTTCTATCTCCTGTTATCTATCTATCTATCTATCTATCTATCTATCTATCATTTCACGTTTCTATCTCCTTTTATCTAACTGTCTATCTATATCTATCAAGTTAATTCTGTATCTATCATAGGTAACTAGATTCTATCTATCTATCTATCTATCAACTTCATTCTTTCCCTTACGTACATAACTAGTTTCTTTCTTTCGTTCTTTCTATCTATCTATCTATCTATCTATCTATCTATCTATCTATCTATCACATTGTGTTAGTATCTATCTCTTTCAGTTAATTACCTATTAAGTTCATTATTTACATTACGTGCGTAACTAGCCTCTTTCTTTCGTTCTCTCTTTCTGTTTAACTATCTATCTATCTATCTATATATATATATATATATATATATATATATATATATATATATATATATAAAAAGAAAGAAGAGTAAGATATATAATCCGGTGTTCTTATAGATATTTTTATTTTTACAAAATAGTGCTCAATGTAAATTTACAGAGCATTAATATTATAAATTAATTGATATAAAATATGGTTTTTTTCGCTACACAGTTCTAACCATGTTTCAAAAAGTTTTGAAACATGGTTAGAACTGTGTAGCGAAAAACATATTTTAAATCAATTAATTTATAATTCACTATACAGGTTTCAACCACAAGGTCTCCTCAGGTAAATAGTTGAATGAATAATTCAGTCGTTTCCACTACTGTATATGAACACCGGAAGCTAGAAAGAGTCGTGAAAGGGAGAGAGATAAAAACAAGGGGTGAAAGAAAGAGGAGAAGTGAGACGGGAAAAAGGAGAAGTGGGAGTTAGAAAAAAAGAAATTATTCAATATATTCATCCGTGTTTATACATACCCAAACGATACTTGCTCAAATGCCTGCATTTAGCTAAAATCGCAGATCGCTGATTGAGCAGCTCGTCCTTGTTAGGATATGTAGCGATAGCCAACATGTTCTCTTGACACAGTTGGCAGCAGTTCCTACGGACTCTGCCCGGCTTCACCGTTCTAATTACACTCTATATACCATTTATCATTTTCTGCCATTTATTTCTCTCGGCCTCCAAATGCAATCCGCTAGTTTGGTGTCACTCCTGTGGCTCTCCACTCTAAAAGAGGTAGTATGGTTATAGAACCTCTTCTTAAATGGACCCTCGGTACAAGCAATATATGTCTTCTTAAGACCGCTGCCGTCGCTGACCTCCGCAGAATAAACAATTCTTTCTGCTTGACACTCACCGCCTAAATGACAATTATTTTTATCCCTGCAGTTGCACGGCTTTGTCTTTACCCCTCCACCCTATACATCTCATAATACCACATGGAAGGTACTTCAAGAGCAGTTCTTGTATCCATATCATTTACAATCTGTGCAGGGTCATTCGTCACCACAGGGGAACTTATGCCGATGGTCTATTGCAACAAATTGACGATCCGTTGTTTGTCTCTTCAGTACTGTTTACGGATAAAGCAGCATCTGGAAGAGATGGAACAACAAATTAAATAACCAACATTTGTGCGCGGATCGGAGTCCCCATGGTACAATACAGGCGGTATTAACTCCTTCCCCCCACTTGGATGAGATGTGGCACAAGGTCTTTTTTAGGTGGGGACTCGAGCGCGTACGCCCTGGACAAGGACAAAAAATTGCCTACAGCCCCCGCAACCGTCGGTTACGCTGGCCTAGGTGCAAGCACCGATCCCTCCCTCTGGTGCAATGGGAGGGCGCGGCCTCGGGTAGCTGTTCGCCAGGGCTGGGCATCTATTCAGTATTTTTTTCCCCCAGTTGCCCCTCCGTCCTTTGACAGAGAAGCCACTGAGCGCACTCTGTCCAAAGACAGAGACGCAACTGAGAGATGATAAGTAGAGGTGTAACTACTCAAAAAGAGTAAGTTACACGCAATACAGGCTAGACACAAGTATCAGTTTGGCTGGAATTATAGGTGACTGTCTGGTAGGTCCATAAGTTCTCCCAAATAAAGAAAAAAAAGAAAGGCAGAAAGATAAAAAGAAAGAAGTGTTTAACAGCTATTTCAATGAAATCAAAAACGTTGTCAATTTCAAATCATTTCATTTTAAATTAAAAAAGTTGGGAGACAGCTTAGGAAAAGCAGGTGCTGCAAGCCCGGATGCGTGGATGGTGCAGTAAATAACGTCTCCAAATAAGAAATCGGAGCATCGATTTTTGCATTACAGTGGAGTCGAAAATGCTCTTGAGAATGATACGAATCCACCTCTTCTTCTCCCAGCTATGAGTTAAATTTCAAGACTTGAATCTGGAAAAATCATTGTTACAGGTACAAGTTCTTTCCAACACTTCCAAGATGATAGCACGAAAGAGGGGGGGGGTCACATCAAACCACATGACTGTTAAAAAGAACTCTAGAAAGAGATGAGTCAGGTGAGTACACATAGGCAGAGAGAGTCTTTAAAACATATTTTGAATAAATGTACTTAAAATTTGAATAAAATTACCTAATAGTTGAATAAATGTATATAAGTTTTAAATAAAAGTTTATAATTTAAAATGAAAACAACCAGCATTTATATTTATGAATGCCATTGCAACATTTTATTAAAGTTGTTAAGCTCAAATATTTAAAAGGAACAAAATAAAATTGGCTTCAACCCTTTGATCCCAACACCTACTGATGAGTACGATATATACAGTTTCACGAAGCGGCCTGGCTCAAATATTTAATGATATGATAGGGAATTTCTAAAGATGTTTTATTGTCGTAGAACTTGCCATGAGCTTATTCAATTATTAACTTAAGAATTAAGATTCATCGGAAAAGTCAAGTAGGAAAACCCGTAAAATTTTCCCGGTTCTTTCGAATGTTCTTTTCTCTCCGTCGACATTCGCAACACCAGCTTCTCACTTTTTCTTCTTGTTCGATCCATTTTTCTTGAATATTGCTTTTTGAAATTTTCACCACGTTGTTTTGCTTTATTTTTCTTAACCCTTTGAACCAGGCCGCTTCGTGAAACTGCATATATCGTACTCATCAGTAGGTGTTGGGATCAAACGGTTGAAACCACTTTTATTTTGTTCCTTTTTCGTGTTCTGTGATCTCTGTTTAAAGTGTTTTTCCTAGTTCGTACCTTGCAAATCTTTTAATTTTCTTTGTTTATCTGTGATATCTGATCATCTTGTTTCATAATTTCCAGTGTTGAGTTCCTATCACGCAATAACTCTCAATATCATTTGATGTTATATTTTCTCTTATAATCTATAGTAATATTTATATATCTGAAATGAAAAAAATAAATAACACCTCTAATATTATTACCATTATTTATTTACAGTCATTACACTACCTAACAACTGTTGTCTTAAAATCGTATTGCTTGGCTATTTCAATGAAAGATTCAAACTGTCCAACAATTAAACCCAACCAATGTAGCTCTAGATTTGTAACTGGGTAGGTACGTTAGGTGTTGATGTATTATTTCCCTGTTTTTATTATTTGTTGTCTGTAATGGGGTTGATATTAATGAAATTAAAATGCATAAACGTACAACGATAAAAACAATAAAAAATTGACACATGTGTTGACATAAATAGCAAGAATTTGTATTTTTTGTGACGTTAATTACAGAATATTGATATTGTGTGTGTAAAAATGTTCTGAGTGTCTCTTTTTTTTAAGTCAGTGCTTATTTGATTTGGTTCTGAGAATTTCATTTGTGAGAATGCGTTTGAAATCGTGTTTTCGATCTTCCAGGAGCGTGTGTTTTTGTACTGCTACTTGTCTACTGGTACTACTGACTACTGCTACAGATACCCTAGTCTACACCACTGGCTCTCTTGTGGTGGAAGCGTCATTTTCATAATGATGAGGGTAGGGTCATGAAATATCCCTCTTTTCTATCATCACTGTTGGCAAGGTTATTTTTAGAATGATGAAATATCATCATCATTCTTAACCATGAAATATTCATCACTAAAAATATATGTTGAGAGTAATTGTGATCTTTAGTTTAAGGTGTTACTTTAGTTGTTTTCATGTGTTTAGATAATATTCTCAATATTTTACGCGGCTTGTCTTTTTACATTTGCAACACAAGTTGTTTATTTTTAAATATTTTCTTTCCGGTCAATCCACTTTCTTATTTACTTAAATTGTCTAACGTCCGAATACATTCAGTTTTGTAATCCATTATTAAAAAAAAAAATTGTTTATATCACATAAACTGTAAAAATGATTACAAATAATAGAAACATTAAACACAAAAAACAAACAACATAACATAGTAAATACTAAATATACTTAATAAGTAAAAACGAAACACGATTAACACGTGAAGACGCGATATTTAAAAAAAAAAGACACGATATTGAAGCTGACACATTGAAGCAAAAACTCTTTGATAATGGCTTATTAAAGCCGAATGTACTCAGACATTGGGGAGTTGACGTTTAAACTTTTACCGAAAACAAGGAAAGTAGTTTTAAATTTAAAGTAATAAACAAAAAAAAAATTGACAAAGATTGTTTTTTTACGGCTTATCAACCCTTTTGCAGGATATCTAAAGCCAAAAAATATTTTTGAATTGTAACAGTTTTGGGGAGACAATAATAATACAAGTTCTACTAATTAACCCATAGCTGGGAGAGAAGAGGTCGATTCATACCATTCCGAAGGATATTTGCTCGTGAGTATAATTAACCTGACTGGTATTGGAAATTGAAATAGTATTTATTATTTGTTTTTGTCAATTCTCAAGAACAAAGAAAATATAAGAAATTCAATTTCATATGTTTAGGTTTTATTACAATTCTAATCATCGCGTTTTAAAACAATAAACATTGCCAAGGAGTGAAGGTAGTTAAAATAATAGCGGTGTCAAGGGAAAAACCGCCCTTTTGCCATACCGTTTTTTATGGGTAAGAAGATTCACGTTTACCAAAATATATGAATCCACATGGCATATTTATTATATTATTATAAGTATATCCTGAAAATATTATCAACACCAGTTGTTTAATACCAGTTTTATTGTGAAAACATTTACTGAAATAATCAAATCTGACATCGTGTATATGAATAGACTTGGACCTGTCTGTTCATGTACGCGCATGCGCGTTTCTATCTGCCTTCCTGTCTCTCTCAATTCGCTTATCGTTCGTCTATCTAGACATTTATTAATCTCCGTGTTTTCAAAGAAAATAAGAAATTAAGTGCTAAAAGGGAAAAACGAATGGTAGTTATACTGACACTATCATCTATCAATATTCCACCCTAGCTAAAAGGATCACATTGTTATAAAAAAAAATAAAAAAGAATACTTCTCTTAAAATAAAATAAAAACTACACCTACTCATTCCTAATGATAAATGAGTTAAAGCGAAACAAAAGCGTTTATCATACCATCCTTGCTAAATCGACGTTAAACTGTCCCTAAACATCATATGATAAACCCCTTTGCACTTAAAGAGAAAAAGATTCCCTGTAAACGTCTACCAAGTGAAGAAAATACTGGTACTTCATAAACAATGCAATCCCCAAAATCCTATTTAAGAATAAAATGCCGCTAGACAAGAGGCTGTCTTGAACTGAGTGGCATGACATGTTAGTGGTCATAATAACCCTTGTAAGATGGAGTTTCAGATTGGCGCCCCGTCCTAGATTTATCCACTCAAATCGACGTGTCTGTTTGGCCACCCGCATCGGTGCTGGACACTTCGTAATAGAGATGTCTCTTAGGTGCTTGCTTTCTATATCCGGGTGCCTTGAGAATGACACGGGGTGGGGAAAGATTGAGAACTTTGACAGATTCACTGACCAGCTAATCTATGGCGAGCCATCTTGAAAATGGCATTTGAAACAAGGGCTAGAATTATCTCCTCGCCAATTTTGACAATTGGGCTGTGGGTAGTGTTTGGACGGGTGTTTCTCTTTCTCCGATGAAAGGGTGGCAATGAAGAAGAGGGGTAGAAAATAAAAGTAAAAGAAAGATAGGAAGAGCGGTAAAAGGAAATGAGGCTATGTGAAGAAGAAGAAGAAGAAGAAGAAGAAGAAGAAGAAGATTTAAAATACAAGAAAACAAAAGAAAGATTATGAAAAATAGCAAGAGAGAAGAAAATAATATCATGAATAAGAAACAATAGATAACAGAGACAAGATCGGTGAAGAAAAACTGAAGAAGAAAAAGAAAAATGAAAGTGAATAAAAGAAAAGAAAACGAAAATAGTGCAATCAAATAAACGAAAAAAACGGAAGCAATCAGTTAAAAATAACAACAAAGGTTTCGGTTTGCTTCTTCTTCTTTTATGCGCCGTGTCCCTTCAGGACGTAGGCGATCATGACTCTCCACCTCCTCCTGTCCCTTGTAGCTTTTAATAAGTTTTGTCATTTTGTTATTTCTCCCAAACACTGACCCACCATCCACTTGCTCAAGCCTGTCCTGTGTTGCTTTCCCCTGTCCCTCTTTCCCTCTATCCGTCCCGTGAACATCGGATTTTCCAAACCCTCCTTTCTCATTACGTGTCCCAGGAATTTCAGGTGCCTCTTTCTGATGTTAAGTATAAGTTTCCTCTTTGTTTGCATTCTCTCCAAAACCCCATCGTTGCTCACATGTTCGGCGCATGGTATCCTTAGCATCCTTCTGTAGAACTACACCTCTGTTGCCTCAAGCCTCTTCTTCATCTTTGAGGAGATATTCCAACATTCGCTGCCATAAAGGAGGACAGATATCACGTAGCAGTTTTTTTTTCCAACGAGATCCCCCCACCCTGTGTCGTACTACTCTGCCTAGCATTTGGAATGTGTCTTTGTCCATCCCAATAGGTCTTCGGCTCTCAGCGTTGTATTTTCTGTCCTCTGTCAGGACACTTCTCAGATATTTAAATTTCAACACCTGCTTGATTTTAGTGTCCCCGACCTGTAAATTGCATTTCGGTCTCATCTTTTTACTGATGATCATGCATTCTGTCGTCTTATAGTTTATGCTTATTCCTTTCTTCTCGTTCTACTTCGCCACCTTCTGTAGGAGGATCTGTACTTTACTTTCCGTGTCTGTTACCAACTCCATGTCATCTGCATATCTTATGTTGTTAAGATTGTGGCCACCAATGCTAAATCCTGGTAGGATTTCCAGTTCTCTCAGAAGTTCCTCGCTGTATAAGTTAGATAAGTCCGGTGAGAAGACACATCCTTGCCTTACCTCCTTTTCTATTTTTGTATATCTGCTGAACCTATTTTTATCTTTATGCACGTGGTTTCTGCCAGTAGATGTTTTCGATTATTCTAATGTCTTTTCCGAATATGTCAATGTTGCTGCGCAACTCTAACAGATCTTTGTGGCGTACTTTGTCAAACGCCTTTACGTAGCCTATAGAACACACGTGCACGTTCTTCTACATTTGTATTGCACTTTCTTATAAGTTCCTGAGCATGAATATCGCGTTCCTTGTTAACGAACCCGCACTGTTCTTGTCCTATATTTCGCCAGATTCCGTTGCGCGCTCAATTTATCAGGATTCCGATGATGAGTTTTGTTATGTGGCTCATTAGGCTGATTGTTCGGTGGAGTTCATATTCGTTCGCGCTTGTTTTTTTTTTGTTTGTTTGTTTTTTTTAGGCTATAGTGCTATGAAAATAGATATGCTTTGGTCTAATTTTGGTAAATATATCTATTAAAACGAGATGACAATATTATTTTCATTTTTACGTAATTTAGACGACACTTGCACAATATATATATATATATATATATATATATATATATATATATATATGTGTGTGTGTGTGTGTGTGTGTGTGTGTGTGTGTGTGTGTGATATATAGAAAATAGGAAGGAACTGGTTAGGTAAATAATCCAAAGTCCCTTAGTATTTTAGTTATTACTTTTAAAAATTAGTGTTCGATACAAAAGTAGAGCATAAATATAATTATTTATTTAAAAATATGATTCCAAATCGCGACATAACGTATTTCTGAAATTTACGTAAATTTCAGAAACACGTTATTCCCAAAAAATTCGCTTGAAGATGGAACAGAGCTTACTTTAACTCAATTTAATTTAAATAATTATATTGAAGTTTTGGCTCTTGTTTTGAAACATGAGACTTCTTATGTCGCGATTTTGTATCATATTTTAAATAAATAAATATATATATATATATATATATATATATATATATATATATATATATATATATATATTTCAAGTTACTAAAGGGGACGCTATATAAACGTTCAAGCTGAATTTTTTTTCATAAAATTGAAACTGGCTCCATATATATTGAAACATTTTCTAAATAAAGAGCATACTATGATGAAAAAAGGCCCAAACCTTGGTAAGTTTTATCGCTAAAATGTTTATGTTATTATTAAGAGCGAGGACCAAAGTAATTTTTTATGATTTCATTAAATTATTTAATCCTTTCTAGCACGCTTGAAATTTTGGTTAAAAATCTTATTTTACTTACATCAGCTGCAGGGAGAACGATTAATAGAGTGAATATGAGTGTATTTTTTGGAGTTAAAACAGTTATTTTGAAATTTTTGCAGAAATCAAATAATTATCAGATTTTAATAGAATTTTCAGAACTTATTCACAAATCATTTTTTAAATTTTATTTTTAGAAAAAAATTGGTATTAATATTTTTTTAACATCTGTTACCCCCATTTTACTTAATTTTATGAAATTTCGAGAAATTAAAATTTCAGCCTCTTTATATTTATATTACGTAAGAGCAGGCCGGCTTCGAAAATTTAAGTCATCAATTTGTTTTTGTCAGCAGAAACGCCATTTACCGAAAATCTGCTCGTAAGATACAAAATGTAATAAAACTATGAAATTATTTAATTAGAAAAGCTTTTAATTGAATTTATAAATAAAATCTTTTAAAGACAATATTGTCTTTAAAAATCGTTTTTCAATTAATAATGATTTTTTACGAGAAATGTTTCCATTTTTTAAAAGTTTTATTAGAAAAAATATAAGTTTTAAATCTTTTAAAATTTCGTATTAATTTCAGTTTCTTACTATTATTAAAAGAAAACTATACTTACTAATCATAAATGAAATAGCCTAATACAAATCATCAATATTTTTAAAAGAATATTGAATTTTTTTGTTTTTGTATAAATGTGCCAATATTTGTAAGAATTGGCGACCATACACGACATTATCAGAAAATAAGGGTAATAACAATAGTAAATTTAAAGTAAATGTTTCTAAAATTCAATAAAACATTAGATTGAGTAGAATATTTTCCTAAACTTTTAAGATTGCCGAATACTTAAGAATCCGCCCAGTCAATTTAGATTAGTCTTTGAAATACAGTAAAGTATTTTTGCTTACTGGATATAGTAAATTAAATTTAGTAGCTTGAAATTAGAACTAAAATAAAAGCTTAAAGAAAGATTTTTTATTTTAAAAATTTATTTTAAACCTTAAGTATCGCGTTTTTGTGGAGGTCCCTAATATATATATATATATATATATATATATATATATATATATATATATATATATATATATATATATATATATAGGATTGGTATATACGGAATAAATTCCAATAACCAAAAAATACTATTCTTAAAAGAGTGCTCAATACAAAGTAGAAAAATTTAATTATTTTTTTTCGATAATTATAACATGAATATGTTATAAAATCAATACAAAAATAGCCATTTTGTTTCAACACATTCTACATTCAACACCATCACTTGATAAGACACCAGAAGTGTTGAAACAAAATGGCTATTGTTGTAGTGATTTTATAACATATTTATGTTATAATTTTCGAATAAATAATTATATATATATATAAACAGACAGACAGAAATGTCAAAAGTAAAGCATAAATGCATATTACCTGCATATTTTGGCTACCTAAGCGGAATGCCACCATCTAACAGTATTTCCTTTTTTATTAAATTTACTTTTAAAGTTTTTTTTTTTAATCCTCATTATTTATACATGTTTGCTTCCATTTGTAACGCTCTCTTTGTCCTAAATCTTTCTTTTTTTTTCACCTCAAAATAAGAAAGAATTTTACCACCTGGTCTTTGTTGAAAGTTCTTTCGTTTCTTGTCCATTTTGTTTGTCTGGCTTTCTTGTCTGCTGTAAAAGCCTGCTTTGATTCCCTATTTGTCATCTTTCTTTCATCATCTTCATTCACTCTTCCCCCCTCGGCAACTACTCACCCAACCTTTTAGGCAAGGAATCAACCCAAAATTGAAAAATTGTTATTTCTGTACCAGTATTTCAATTCCTACTTAACTGCTTTTAACCAAAGTGAAACAATTCTTCTAAGTAATGCAAGTATTTACCTAATTGCACACGCACAACTAGCGGCCATGTTGATATTTATTTTATTTTATATTGTGATGTTTTGATCTTTTTATATACAATGCCCAAGCGAAACTCAAATATCATGCGTGTTTCCATTTGTTTACGTAGTAATTCGTCACTGTTTTTGTTTGTTTTTTTACTATTTAGTATGATTGTTCCGAAATTTAATATCATTTTATTGTTTGATTTTTATGCTTAATTCTTCTAGTAGTTGTAATCACCATTTATACATTTACATCGTTGGTAAGGACTCCTTGGAATTTTTGTGTGTTTTTCCGCTGTGTTGATTGGACATATGGTATTTAATTGAAATGTTATCAGATAAATGTCACACTAAATGGCGTGACAACGTAGTAGTTGTGAAACCAATATATGTTAGTTGAATCATTATTTTTAGAGAAGCATTCTCTAAATGGGCAAGTAAATTTATAGACAACTTTGGATAATAGAAGATTTGAGTTATTTGTTGTTATTGGTGATGATAATGTTAAGGCCTTTTAGATTTTGCAATGATAAGTTTAATCATTATACAGTACGAGGCAAAAAAACATAGACGCACCCACAGAAATTCGATTTTTGTATTTTTACCAAGACAAGTGAGTAATAGAATTCGTTTATTAATGCAGGGTATTAATACAGCTATATATATGTACATTATACAGGTCAAAAAATGATTTAGTATTTTATTGGGTAACCTTTTGCTTTAATAACAGACTTAATTCTTCGTGGCATGCTGTAGACTAATTTTTTTTAGTAAGTCAACGTCCTTCACCAGATTTTCCAGCTTTCCATTAATTCATGAAAAAGCTCATCTTCTGTGTTAAGTTTCCTATTACAGGCACGCTTGTCTACTATCGCCTAAAACGTTTTCAATTGGGTTAAAGATCAGTATTCTGACTAAGCCCTGGAAGAGTTGCAATTTACGTGCTTCCTCCCTAGATAACGTTTATTCTTTAAGACAGTATCCTTAGGATCTTTATTCTTTAAGGCAGTATCCTTAGTATCGTTATTCTTTAAGACAGTATCCTTAGGATCTTTATTCTTTAAGGCAGTGTCCTTAGGATCTTTATTCTTTAAGGCAGTATTCTTAGGATCATTATTCTTTAAGGCAGTATCCTTAGGATCGTTATTCTTTAAGACAGTATCCTTAGGATCTTTATTCTTTAAGACAGTGTCCTTAGGATCTTTATTCTTTAAGACAGTATCCTTACGATCTTTATTCTTTAAAATAGTATCCTTAGGATCTTTAAGATAGTATCCTTAGGATCTTTATTCTTTAAGACAGTATCCTTAGGATCGTTGTTATCGTGTTGGAAGATTAAGTGTTGACCTTGGGCAAAACGTTTTTTTAGCAGAAAGCCACATTTGATTAAAAAGAATGTTGTGGTATTGAACCTGGACAATGATTCCCTTGATTTTGTACAAATTGCTAACTCCTGCTGCTGAGAATGCACCCCGAACATTGATTTTTTTTTATCGGGTTTAACAGTGCCCTTGGTAGTCACTGGAGTATTCGTTTCAACGGCCATACCCCCAAACACGTATTCGTCCTTCATATCTAAAATTAAAGGGGCTCTCTTCAATACACATAACATCTTCCCAATCAGATTTAGTCCAGTGTAAATGAGGCTTTCCACCAAGCCAACCGTGCCCGTCGATGTTTTCCAGATACGAAAGGTTTCTTTATTATGTGTTTGGAAACAATGCCTTTTGCTTTAAACTTGATCCTGACTTCTTGGAGAAACCGCCAAACTACCCGCTTTGGAAACATCTTGCGCTGTTGCGAATCGATCTTTTTTGTATTGACGAACCAAGTTTCTATCTTCGCTGTCTGTAGTTTTTAGCGCTCAGCCAAATCTCCTACGTTTTTTACATGTTCCAGTTTGATTTCTCTTTTTGAACAACTTGAGAACACATGACTCCCTTCGATTAATCTTATCAGCTATCGATCTATTCGACAGCCCGAGATCATGAAAAGCGTCGACTTGGCCTTTCTCGAAGTCAGAACAATGCTTAGACATGTTAATAAATGTAAATACAAATGTAATAAGCTTTATGTTTTGTTCATCATCATTTCTAAGAGTGTGTCCATTTTTTGCCTCGTACTATATATATATATATATATATATATATGTAAATGATAGTGGGGTCTGTTCCAGTAACAGTTCTGGGGGACCAGCTGTCTGAGTGGAAGTTGAGCCTTACTAATAAAATACGTAGGAAATGAGTCGGCTCTGTCTTAATTAGTTTTATCTTGCTAAAGATGCAGCAGAGGAATTAGGTACATTCTGAAGCGGTACTAGAAACCAGGAGATGCTGTGTGGTCAAACGGATAATTGCTCGGAATGAGAAATCGGAGAGCCGAGTTCAAATTCCAGTTGGCTTCATTGCAGTGAATTGGGAAAGATGTGAATCCATCTCAACTCTCCTCAGCTATAGGTTGAGTAACCGGGCAGACTGGGTCTTATAGCCTTGGTTGGCAACCAGTCTATCGCCGAAAAAATGGCAAACTCATGCGAGAAAATCTTCTGCCTGGTTAGTGATGATCGCATAAGGCTGTATCATGTATGACACTTAACTGACTGACTAAGAAAGAAGCAGCATCTTCAGCGATATTACGTATATACGAGTTCCATTTGAGCTCTATATTGAACTTGAGTATCAAGAGATGTTCAAATCAAGATTCTATTTGGACCCAAGTTCGCTCCAGATCTTTTAACACGTTTACTACCACATGGCTCACACGTGCGTCTCGTGGAATGGTGTGTACGCCCTGCGTCGCATATGTGTGTCTTTTCCATGATTTCATTTGAACGGCAATATAAATATCTATACTAACGTTGTTGTTTTTTTTTGTTTCTTAGCCTGATTTGTATAGCTATTTATTCTGCTAAAATTAAACACGAGCATGATGCACAAACAAAGCACTTTACACTTGTAAGCACAAAACCAAAAATACTATTTAAATTTAGCACTTGATCCTCTGTGTTAACAACGGCTGTAATAGAAAAGAGGTTAAATTATTTACCATCTAATATACTGATCGGGCAAAATATTTAAGGCTTCGTAATTCCAGGAACATTTTTTTCAAATTCCAAAGACTATGCTATTTCCCTCTCAATAGCAGCGACAACTCGACTACAGTGTAGATATCCGGGACCCCAAATCAACTTCAACATCCAATTCGTCATTCCAATTAGCAATCCTTATACATAGACAAAAGAACTTTCTCACTCGAGACTACACGATGAAATCTGTTAAAACATAACCCTTCCTTTCAGCAGGAGTGAACAAGTCTCTTTTTATTTGTCGACAGATACTTTTTTTTTTGTCTGGAATTTAACCATAGCTTCACTCGAAGTTCACTGGATGAAAGTCACAGCCAACTAAGCAAAATGCAACCGGGACTGGTTAATCGACGTGGTCCAATTCTTCTTCATGATAATACTCGGCGACATGTTCCCAGAATGACACTACAAAAACTCAACTATTTGGGATACGAGACTTTAGCACATCCACCATATTTCCCTGATCTCTGCTCCACTGATGACTACATTTTCAAGCATTCTGACAATTTTTTACGCTAAATTCCATTACAAAGATGATGCAGAAACGGCATTCAAAGATTTTATCAAAAAGGCTTAAATAACCTTATAACTAAATGGCAGAAATATATAGACGTTCAAGGTTTCTATTTTGAATGATTTAAACACTGTTTAAATAGAGTCATTCCAGAATAAAAGTTGATTCTAAAATCGGGCGCATGTGTGTGTGGGGATATGAATTGTTGCCTATTAGAAGCATTAATCCTAGAAAAAAAACACCCAAAAAATTACATTGAATTTAGGAACAAATATACGAAATATATTTGACAACTAAAAAAAAATTGCAAAGCACTGTAAAGTGATATATAAGGGAATGATACTTAAAAAAAGAATAGACACCAAGTGACGCCCGTAGATGCGACACTCAAACGACAAAACTGAAACCCAACGCATCTCCATGGGCAGAATTTTATCAAGCAGCAAAATATTTCTTGATAATGGTTTATGATAGCCGAAACCACTAAGAAGTCATTGGAAAACTTATGTTGAAATTATCCCTGGAAAACAGAAAAAAAATACCCGAAACGAAAAAACAAAAAAAAAAAAAACAAATAAAAATAAGATAATAACAAAGAACTTTCTTTATGTAAAAAGCATGTTTTATATATATATATATATATATATATATATATATATATATATATATATATATATATATATTTATTTTTATTTAGGCAACATATATATATATATATTGTTTATCGGCAACAATATATATATATATATATATATTTTTATTTAGCCAACAATATATAATATATATATATATATATATATATATATATATATTTATTTATTTAGGCAACAATCCTTCATTTATGCATGTTTCATTAAAAACGACAGAAAAGGTACTACGGTTAAGCTTTTTATTTAATTTTTCCTGTGTTCGCTCAAGAGCTTTCTTTTCTGGACACAGAGTGCGTAGAAACTGTTCAGATGTTCTATGGTTCCCAGCGATTTCGGATACACTTTTAGCCATTGTCAAGGATGATTTTATTTTTTCAGTTTAATTGATTGTGTGCGTTTTGTGTATGTTTTTAGTGTGTTATAAAGATGTTTTATTTTCTGAACACGGTTAGCACATTGTGGCCTAGTTCGTAGTTAATATTGTTAAGAGTTGGCTTTTTCTTTTTTATTATTAGGGCTTTCATTACTTTTAATCGTTTTTTACAGGTGGATAAGGTTATTTTTTGTGTTTTCTACTAGTATGTTTCGAATGGAGTCTGGTAAGTTTGTGTGTGTGTTTAAATGGGTTTTAATAAAGCTGTGGTCAGATAGGTCAGGCGACTGGATAGGCATGTAGTAGTGTGACCGATGTAATTATTTATGAATTCGGTTTGATCAGGAACACAGTTCCTTAAGGGGCATTTGAACTCATAGATAATGTTCGTTCTTTGTAATTTTGACTTTGCTGTTGTGTTGTTATTTTTAAGGATAAGGTTAGCTGTCTTAAATTTTTTATAGTAGATAATTTGATTTTTTTATTCAGGTCTATTGGAGTGGTATATTTCTTTATAATAATTCTAAGTGAAGATTCATCTTGTTTGTAGTTAATGTGCATTTGGTTTTTATGTAATTTTTGTTAATGCAAAATGCTCAGTCGAGTGGCAGTGTCTCATCACGAGAAACAGCTACCGTTTCATATGGGGTCTACGGAGAATTTTTGGTTGAGCCTACGGACTCGGATGCCCCACATTAAATTCGGCCTTGTGCCACATCTGAGTCGGGCGCTTGGTAAAGATTCATTGTGGAATTCACTTGACTCACTTCTAGCAGTTGACTACTTCTTCTACGCGCCGCTGGTGAATCTTATATGTGTTGTTCTTGTCCTAGAGTATTATCGTTCATTACCAAATTTCGTTTGATAGAATAATCAAACGAAAGTTGGTAATGAACGATAATAAGTAACTTCCATAGGTTACAACACATAAGGAGGATGAAGGGTTTGGAAAACATAATCCTCACAGGGCATATTAAAGACAAGAGAGATAGGGGAAGAGAGAGCCACTTTCCTGACAAGCTTGTGTAAATCGATGGCGGAACGGAAGGCGCGATGAGAACATAAGCAAAAGTAGAAAAAAAACTTTTTAAGTGTCACAAGTTTTGGAGAGCCATGATCCCTCCTGTCCTGAAGAGACACAACACATAGAAGAAGAATGTCATCAAACAACATGTAGCATATTTTGCTGCTGGGCTCAAATAAAGCGACGAACACGCACAGACACACACATATATATATATATATATATATATATATATATATATATATATATATATAAGTTAAGTTATGAAGAACTTGGTAATCCGTATGGGTAATCCCAAGGAGGATGAAATCCTGAGAGCTCAATGTAAATCCAGAGCTAATATTTAAATTTAATATTTAAATATTTAATTAAACCTAAACTTTAAGTAAGAAAGTTTACCCATATAAAAATAATTACAAATTGCATTCATAAATTAGATTTAAAGATGTTACCGTAACTATTTTTTTACAACATTAAAAAAGTACGATTGGTCGGGTAAAAAAACTGTTATAATTTAAAATATTTTTTTAATATGTTCTCTATAAATGTGTTAATAAATATAATACTTAACTTATATTAATTCCGTAAACTATTTGGTTAAAAAAATTAAATATTTAAATTGATAGCAAACATCAAATTAATTTATTCGGTTTTTTCAGACATCTAAATTACTATCAAGCATTAAAATCTATTCTTTACATAAATTGCTAAAACCTAATTACAGCCTCTTTCTCTTTACTTCCCACTCCCTCTTCTTTCTTTTTCCTTTTTCTTTTCTCCCTTCTCCCCTATCACTTCCGTTAAGTTAACCGTCTAAATAGGTAAAGGTCTGGTCACTCCTCCTCCCCCAATACAAAGTTTGCTTGAGAGAGATGTGAAATTAATCCCTCCCTATACTCTACCATGTCTCTTTACCTATCCCTTTTACACTCTCTGTTAAATTACAAAAACTTACACTACCCATCAATTTTAATTTCATTTTTCGTTTCATTTCATTTTTGGAAGTGCTATCTGATGATCCAGCGTCCTTTAAAAGGGCTCTGGTGGAATAAATTATTATAATGGTACCTTAAAAGTGGTCTGTTTTTCTTTTAAATATATATATATATATATATATATATATATATATATATATATATATATATATATTTATTGCTCGAGTTGCGGTGAATGTGTAGAATAAGGGAGAATCAAAGAGTTTAAGATTGCGCACACAGGAATTGACGGAGACAAATCTTCGGTGAACCTCTAGCTAGCCTCTCTCTCCAGATCAAGAATCGGACCCGTTATATAATATTTGGACACCAATACAACTTCACTTGGCTACGCCTTCTTCTGTTATGCCGCCTACGCAACTAGTGCGGTGACGCCTCTTCTGACATGCGCTCACGCAAGCACGCTTTTCCTTCCGTTCAGGACACCTGTACGTCCTGTTTATTTTAGCCACCGGATGAATTTCCTGTTTATGTTATTATCACTTCCGATTTCCGCTCATACACTGATGCAGCAGAAGTACGGCCAATGGTCTTTCCTCAACCGCTATAGAACAGACAAAGAACCTTTTTCTTGACAGAAGATATTGAAGGGAGAAGGAACAGGGGAAGGCAGCGAGCAAACTACCTGATTGATTGATTGATTGATTAATTGATTGATTTGTTTTCTACGGTTTATCAACCCTTTGCAAGTTATTCAAAACCAGAAAATATTTTTTTAGGTTATGAGAATGTTTTAGGGGAATAATCATTTAATGATACAAGTCTTATTAATTAACCCATAGCTGGGAGAGAATAGATGAATTCATACGTTTTCCAATGGAGTATTTTCACGTAAGTCAATATAACGAACCCAACTGGAATTGGAACTCGTTTGTCCAATTAACAATCCATGTCATTAACTATTACACCAATCACCTGATGCAACATACCTGAATAGCTACAAGGAGGTTGCACTTGATGCAACATACCTGAATAGCTACAAGGAGGTTGCACTTGATGCAACATACCTGAATAGCGACAAGAACGTTGCACTTGATGCAACATACCTGAATAGCTACAAGGAGGTTGCACTTGATGCAACATACCTGAATAGCTACAAGGAGGTTGCACTTGATGCAACATAATAGCTACAAGAATTGCACCTGATGCAACATACCTGAATAGCTACAAGGAGGTTGTACCTGATGCAACATACCTGAATAACTACAAGAAGGTTGCACCTGATGCAACATACCTGAATAGCAACATTGATGCAACATACCTGAATAGCTACAAGAAGGTTGCACCTGATGCAACATACCTGAATAGCTACAAGGAGGTTGTACTTGATGCAACATACCTGAATAGCTACAAGAAGGTTGCACCTGATGCAACATACCTGAATAGCTACAAGGAGGTTGTACTTGATGCAACATACCTGAATAGCTACAAGAAGGTTGCACCTGATGCAACATACCTGAATAGCTACAAGGAGGTTGTACTTGATGCAACATACTTTAATATCTACAAGAAGGTTGCACTTGATGCAACATACTTGAATAGCTACAAGGAGGATGTGGAAAGCCATGATCGTTAACATCCTGAAGGGAAACATTAAATACAAGAAAAGTAAAGATATGTCTATAAAAATCTTCTTTTCGTTTCCGTTTCTTTTATAATCACTTGATTCTTTGCTTATTATTTTTTGTTTTCTATCTTCACTTCTAACCCAGAATTGCTATTTGTACTCAACGTTTCACCCTTAATTATCGTCCTTGCCCAATCCCTGTTCCTTTTAAAGAATCAGTGTTTTTTTTATTGTTGTTTTCACTCCTTTTCTCTGTTTACGTCTTTTTTTCTAGTCAATACTAATCTCATTTATCGGACTTCCGCAGAGCTGCCTTCTAAATGTTTAGTTTTACGGAATGCTGAGAATTAAAAATGTGGGATTCTTCCTAAATTTCTTCTTGTTCTTGTTCTTGTCCTTTTTTTCTTTCTGTTTAATATCTTCCTCTCTTTCTCTCTTCGCTTCCTTCGTCTATCTATGTCTTTTTCTTTGAGTTATTCTTCATCTAATCATTTTCGCAACTCGAAGTTACATTTTACCATTCTTCTTCTTCTTCTTCTTCTTCTTATCTTTGATTTGCTTGCATTTTTTTCTTCTTCGTCTTTCCTTTGTCTTACTTGTATTTTCTTCTTCTTCTTCTCCTTCTTCTTCTTCTCCTCCTCCACCTCCTTCTTCTTCTTTCCTTTGATTTGTTTGCATTTTATTCTATTTCGTCTTTCTTTTGTTTTACTTGTATTTTCTTCTTTTTCTGCTTTATGCAATTTTGCTTTCCTTTGTCTTTCTTGGATTTTTTTAATTCTTTTTTTTTCTTTATCTTCTTGTTCTGTATGTAATTTGTCTTTCTTTTGTCTTGTTGCAATTTCTTCGTCTTTTCCTTTCTGTTCTTCTTCCTCCTCTTCTTCGTCTTCCTTTGTCTTACTTGTATTTTCTTCTTCATGTATTTTTTCTTTTATTTACCTTGATTGTATTTTTTAATTCTTTTTTCTTCATCTTCTTGTTCTCTATGTAATTTATCTTACTTTTGTTTGCATTTTCTTCTTCTTCTTCTTCTTCTTCTTCTTCTTCTGTCTTTCTTTCATTCGTTCTTTCTTTCTTTTGTCTTGTTTGCATTTTCTTCTTCTTCTTTATTTCTTTCTTTCTTTCTTTTGTCTTGTTTGCATTTTCTTCTTTTTCTTCTCCTACTTCTTCTTCATTTTATTCTTCTTCTTCTTCTCTATGTAATTTTTCTGTTTGTCTTGTTATTATATTTTTTTATTTTCATCCTCCTTTTCTTCTTCTTCTTCTTCTTCTTCTTTTTCGTCTTCTTCTCTATGCAATTTTCCTTTCCTTTATCTTTTTGTATATTCTTCTTCTTTTTCTTCTACCTTTTTCATCGCTTGTTTACCTTTTCCTCCCCTTCTCTTTTAATTGACTATATTAATTACATATTTATTTATTCATTAATTTACCTTTACTCGTTCGTTTTTATGACCTATCTTTTATGGAAGTGATCATGGCTTTCCACAAATTCCTATCGATTGTGGTAAAAGAGCAAGTGTTACTTAAACACTTGCTCTTTTATCACCCGCTTTTGGCCCTTGCGATCCGTATCCAGCTATCCATTTACTCAGACCCCTTGCATAGGTACCTCACTGTATCCCCGGGCTTCTCTCGCCTTCAGTATGCGCGGTAAGTGTTAAATTAACCAAGCCTTCTTTTTTCATTATTTCTCTCAGAAACTCAAGCTGTCTTTTTTCTGATTGTTAGCAGAAGTTTCTTTGTAGTCCTTATCCTCCTTAAAACTTTCTTCCTTCCTCACGTGATATTTTCGACATTCTTCGGTAAAACTATATATATCCGCTTCATCAGACCAATGGTTAAAAATGACTTAGAGCGAATTAAACCTCTAAATTGATGCTACAGAATCACAAAGAAAGAAATTGTACCAGATAACAGCATACACACAACTTGATGACTTTCAGAATCAGCAACAGCTAAAATGGTTATCAAATGTAACTGGAAGATCAAATAATGATATAAAATGTTGATATTTCACACTACTTTAAACAAAAGGCCAGGAATGAAAACCCTATCAATACTGGAAAGAGCAATAACTGCTACTGGGCTTGAGAAACGTATTTTTTTCTGAAAAAAAATTAAGAGAAAGATTTTATGAATTTCAACCGACTGCAGTACTGGCCGGTCGGTCAACGAATGCTGTATGTTTCTTTATAAGGAAACGGCTAATATTACCATTACCTTTAACAATTTTTGCTTCAAGTCCCTTTCTTTTACCATCTGTGAGAAAATTGTCCAATGTTCACCGCCATGGAGAAGATAGAAGATTAGACAATCTCTTGTGGCTTCTTTTATTCATTCAATTAGTAGCTCCGTGCGCATGAACCTCTCTGGATATTTATTCAGCTCATATTAGTTGCAGCCCAAGATCAGGTTATGTTTCCTTGAAAATCAGCACTCGACATCTTATTCTTTACCAGCACTTGAACACTGATCACTGGCTCCAATGGAAACTGCGCAAATAATCACCAGGAACGCTTTACTCATTAATAGTAATAACATGACTCTGCTAAGTAACTAAATTTTTTATTCTTTGGGAAAAGAATCTGGAATTCAGGCCGAAAAGTATTCTGATAATGCTGAATTGACCTCATTCTTACATTTGAAGATTTTTGCTTCGAAGAATTGTTCCAGTGATTTGCCTAAATGGAAATCTTAACCTTCCCCCCGCATCATTTATACATACTGAGTGTTTAGGGATGACGCGTTAGATCCTCCGAAGTTTCTGTGTTTCTTTTACTGAGTGTCGGCTTGCATTGTCTGAATGAAGAATAATATACCTACTGTTAACGAAATTAGGACATTTTTGTGTCACTTTTCATTTAACTTGTTCTTAACAATTAAAATCTACTGTAATTTTACCTTATTCTTGGTACGCAATGAAGAAAATACATCATATTATAAGAGTACGCAATGAAGAAAATATACCATATTCTAAGATACGCAATGAAAAAAATATACCATATTCTAAGAGTACGTAATGAAAAAAATATAACCTATTCTAAGAATACGCAATTAAGAAAACATAACATATTATAACAAAAGATACCATGCGCGTGTGTGTGTGTGCGTGCGTGTGCTTAACGCATATTAGAGACGTTAAAGAATAGTTTAGATTGCCATGGGAATACCTTCAAAACATCTCTTATGGTTATTATTAAACCAACATATATACCTGATGTGTTACATTTCTATAGTTATTTTCAAGAGACAAATATGTTATATCTGTTTTATGCTCTACAAAAGCATTCAATGTGTCGAAACATTCAGAAAAAGCGACGATAATAAAATTACTAATGTAATAAAAACATTAAATGTGCGATTATATATATATATATATATATATATATATATATATATATATATATATATATATATATACACCCGGATATAAGAGAGTTGTCGGGACCGGAGAAGAAGTCTCTTATATCCGGGTTTCTCTTATATCCGGGTTTGGTCTATTATTTTTAGGTAAGTATGGGAACACTTTGGGACCAGAGAAAATCTCTCTTATACCCGGGTTTCTCTTATATCCGGGTTACACTGTATATGTAAGCAAATATATGGATATAGATCCGACAGTATGAAGAAAAATATACTGAAAAAACTAACAAAAATCCTAATATGCGATTATGCTGTTTTAATGTTTAATGTCAACGTCGGACGTTTCGGTCTAATAGACCATCTTCAGGACATATTCATAAAACATAATTAACATAGACCATATACAATTAAACATGAAGAAGACGATGAACATAAAAACAATACCAATCCAAACAGATAACTGAAATCTTTTATAAGATCAGCGTTCCGTTTAAATATGATCCCGTCGTCGTCACGTGGGCGATGTTGTGAAAACGTATTCCTAAAATTTGAGTATTTTGAATGAAAAACGAAAAGAATTTTATTTTGATCTAAAACTTATATGTACGTTTGTCGAGCATTAATCTCGCTAGAAAAGGGGAAATATTAAAGAAGCCAGGTCTAGTGTTCACCGTGCGTGAGATAGATATTATACCTGCTTAAAACAGCATAATCGCATATTAGGATTTTTGTTTGTTTTTTCAGTATATTTTTCTTCATATATATATATATATATATATATAACTGTGTTGCTAACCAATCCAAATTCGTAAATAATAATAATAATAATATATATATATATATATATATATATATATATATATATATATATATATTAGTGCGGTCAAACATTCTTCAGTTTAAACATAGTAATTGAAAATTCATTTTTTTATAGTTACTGATTAATTAAAATTTTCTAAATTTTAAAAGTATAAAATGGGTAACTATTTTGTTTGTCAAGTATTACGTTACCTAAGTTACTACAGTAGTGTTAAAATGGACGTTTATAAATAGATACATTTTATAATACAAGCCAATAATAAAAATACATATTTGATTAATTGTCCGTATTAAAATTTCTTAAATATTTTGATATTTTTCATGTTTATTTTGAAGGTATTAAAAGGAAATTTTTGATTTTTTTTTTTATTAAAAAAGAAATGGACGATTTAATTAGATATAGAAATTTACAATTATTAAAAAATATCGAAATATAAAAAATGTACTATGGAAAGATTACAAATAAAATTTTCAGGCTTAAATACTAATGATTATATGTTTGGAAAATTTGAAGCAGCAATTTCTCAGTAACGTCAATTATATTAAGAACAGAAGAATACCATGCGGCAAACCATGCTAAATAAGTTTTTCGTAAAAAAATCACATTAATAAACATTATTTAATAGCATTTTATTGTATCTTCTTATATGTACCTATATTTTAATTAAAACGTACACAAATTAGAAATTAATTGTGAAGAGACTAAAATTTTAAGTACAAATTACATCATTTCCTATAAGTTATTATTTTCAATTAATGCGTTTTTGATCATTGCGTATCTTTTAATGTAGACATTAGCCGCACTACTCATGGGATTCCAGTAGATATTTTTTCCTCTTTTGTAAAGAAAAACCCGATTTTAAGTAATGGGGTTTTTTGGGGTGGGGTGAAGAATATCGATGTGTGCTCGGGGTGGTGGAGTAGAAGTCGGAGGACAAGGTATTTGCCAAGTCGGGCACTAAATGTCTTTTAAGTACAAGCAACCTATTAAGGATGTTTTTGTTTTTCTCCTATGCAAATAAGCAACTATTGGCGCGTTGAAGTGTTTGGCGAAAATCTACACTTGTGGCCAGCTGTGTTTATCGACGAACGAAAGTTCGACTCTGACGCCGTCAGCAAGAACATCACTAAGATTTATCATCACTTTCATTTGCGCGCTCACGCACACACACAGATATCTCTGTGTGTATGTATGTATATAGGCACACAACGCGTGCACACGCGCATATATATATGTGTGTGCGCGTGTTTATATATATATATATATATATATATATATATATATATATATATATATATATATATATATATATATGCTCTTATATGAAGATCATGGGGAAGTGGAAAAGCTATGAACAACGCGTTTCACCGACAGCGTCTGCTTTCTTCAGCTCCTTCAGCATTTTAACTTCAAAAGCCCGAGGAAGCAGACGCTCTCGGCGAAACGCGTCGTTTATAAATCTTCCACTTTTGATTCGGATACTATTATACATCCTACAACCTCCCAAATATATATATATATATATATATATATATATATATATATATATATATAATAAATGTGGGGTGTATGTGTGTGTTTGTACATACCCTCTATCGATTTATCTATCGATCTATCTCTCTCTCTCTCTCTCTTTCTATATATATATATATATATATATATATATATATATAATATATATATCATTTCCACACCGTTTGCACTATTCAGAGATTCATGCCAAACGCAATCTGCAGGTGCTGAGTCTGTACTAACCGTTACTTATATATAATTTGAAAATATATCGGTTTACCGTAACGTTGGCGTAGTTAAGCATTATTTATATTGCGATATAGTTTTTTCAAAAACATTTTTAAAAATTAATTATGCTTCTGATAATTTTTAATCCAGCAATTAAAATAACCGTTATTACCACATGACCATAAAAGGTAAGTATTTATCATGAATTATTAATTTTATTTCATTTTATTTCATTTTAGAGTAGTGGGTTATCAACTATTAATTATTGATTATTTATATAATGGGAACGAGCTAATTTAATCTAATTTAATGTAAAGTTAGTAACATTATTAAAGAAAAATTTTTCTTTAATAAATAAATATAAATAAATATAATCTAAAAAGATCATAATAACTTATCAAAACTTTTAAAATCCCATAAAAATCTATAAAAATAAAATACATATAATAAAAAATCTATATGAAAATCAATAAGTAATAATCCATAATACGTAATAAATAGTGAATAAATAAATAAGTTAATAACCAAATATATAAATAAATACTAAGCATTAGGTTGAATCATAAATAATATCCGTTTCTTTCTTTATTCTCCCAAAATAATAAAGTAGAATTGCGTGGTATATCATAAGAATATATCACATATATTTTATATATATAAATAAAAAAGATATCGACCATATAATTTTCATTTGATTAACGCAGTAGCCTATATAATTAAGTAAATTATTTTATCATTTTCAATGTTAATATGGGCCCATTGATGTTCGATAACCTTCACCTGTTTACCAACCACTGAATATATTAACCTTTACCCTTTTTATTTTAGTATTATTTACAGTTGTCTTTATTATTTATTACATATTTCCTTATCTTAAATGTTGTTTTCCATTTTCATATACATCTATTTTAATGATGGACCAAATGCTTTCTTTAGAATGAATGTCTGGAGAGGCTGGGAGCCGCTCCTGTTAATATGACGTCTTTTAAACATTTTTATGTCAAGAGAAGCAATAGACAGTTCTGCAGAATGTGAAGGAGGATTGTTTAGCAAGATTTCTTAGTTATGACACACAGCACTCCAAAAAAATTATACTCCAAGAGCTTTCAATGATTGTACTCATTTTGCCCGACAATATCCTCAATTCTGAAGGGGTGGTAGCATCTGTTAGGGTCAAAGGTATGGACAATTATTTAACCCCAAACTGGAGTCAAAACACTATGAAAATATAAATGTATAGTAAAAGCATAGTAAAAATGCCAGAAAAATTTTGGAAAAATATATTACCAGCAATACATTTTTGGGAAAAAATATTACCAGCAATACATTTTGAAAAAAATATTGCCAGCAATACATTTTGAAAAAAAATATTGCCAGCAATACATTATGAATAAATAATGCTACCAGCAATATATTTTGAAAAAAATAAACCCAGCAATACATTTTGAGAAAATAATATTACCAGCAATATATTTAAAAAAAAAAAAAAATATTACCAGCAATACATTTCTGAGAAATAAATATTACCAGCAATACATTTCTGAGAAAAAAATATTACCAGCAATAAATAGGAAAAATATTACCAATACATTCTTGAGAAAAAAAATATTACCAGCAATACATAAGAAAAAATATTACCAATACATTCTTGAGAAAAAGAATATTACTAGCAATATATTTTTGTAAAAGAAATTACTAATGCTCACAATAAAATTAAATTTCAGCATTAAATGACCCATAAAAAGTTGATATGCCGCTAAACATACAATCAATTCTGAAAGGACGTATAATTTTATTGACTACATCACTAGCAAAAAATATTGCACCACTTACCTCTTTTCCTTTCTAAGTCACATTGTTTTATTATTTCTATAAAGGGGCCGAACATTTGGTCCAGCTATTGTGTTCTTCCAATGTAGCTCTATATTCATCTCTATAATTCATTACTTAAATCGTTGTTGAGAAATAAGTTTCCATGTCCTTCTATGCCCAACTTAGGCATTTCTCTTTGTGTTGGTAGTAATTTGGTTGCTTTCATGTTTTTAACCAATATTTTTAATATGTTGTATGTTTTTCTCTCTGTTTACATTCGCAATATCAGCTTTCTTGCATATTACACTTTTCATTTTTTTTTTTTTATCGCTTGTCATTTTTTTGACATTTTGAAAATCTTGTCTTATCATCTAATCCTTATTCAGCATTACTTTTCTGTACGATCACAGAAGTTAAGCAACGTCGGTTCTGGTCAGTACTTACACGGGTGACCATTTGGGAATACCAGGTCCTTTAAGCTTGGAAGTGCGGATGGTGTAAAAATAACGGTCGGAATCGTAATTCGAAGAGCCGAGTTCTAATTCCAGTCGGAGTCGTTATATTCTGTTATGCGCAAGTACCCTTTGAAAAGATATGAATCCACCACTTCTCCCCATCTATGGGTTAACTAGTATGTATTGCATCAGTAAATCATTATTATCTTCAAAAATTCTTAGAATATAAATATATTTTCTGGTTTTAAATAACCCGATAAGCCGTAAAAAAGAAATCAATCACTGACCACAGCATGACATATTTATATTCATGTATTATGCATCCAGCCAACCGTTCGCAGAGGTATCTGTTGATTATTTTCATGAAGGATTCAAACTCTATTCCACCATTCAGGTCCATCCAATGTAGCTCTCTATTCATCACTAAAATTACTGTTGAGAGAAATCACTTTACACGATTCTCTTTGTGATGTTACCTTAAAGGTGGTATTTTGGTTGTTTTCATGCCTTTAGCCAATCTTCTTAATATTCTGTATTCATTCTCTCTGTTTACATTCTCTGCATCAACTTCTCAAAATAATCTCCTGTTAGATAATCAACTTTTCTTTACCCTTTTAATATTACCCAATTTATTTTTGCCGTCCTGGGTATGACGATAAACTACATCCGCGTCCTGGGTATGACGATAAACTACGTCCAACAGCAAGGCCTCTGATCAGAAGGTTTTGAGGAGCGTGGAACCACCTCTTAATTGCTGGTGTTCCCAGGTCCACCCTGACCAGAGGTGGTAGAAGCTGTTAGGGTCCTAGCTATGGGCAAATAGTGAAGCCCGAAACTGAGGTAAAAACATTATGAAAGTGTAAAAATAGGTTTTAATACCAGAAATACTTTGTAAAAATTATTACCAAAAATAAATTTTTGAAGAAAAAAAAAACTATTACCAGCAATATATTTTTGAAAAGGATATTGCCGGCGATATATCTTTAAAAAAAATATTACCAGCAATACATTTTTTGAAAAAATAATATTCCCAGCAATACATTTTTTGAAATAATATTACTAGCTATATATTTTTGAAGAAAAAATATTACCAGAAATAGATTTTTGACAAAACAAAATATTACCAGGAAAAAAAAATGCTGTCGGCATTAAATAACCCATTGAGGTTGATATGCCGTAAAACACAACAAACCAAACCGAACCAATTTATATTTGTGACATCCTTAATGTTCCTTTTCCTTACGCTTGTGTTGCCAAAGGGCGCGTGGCCGATTGCTTAAACCGTTCGCTTTTCGACCCTAAGACCAGGTTGATTTGACAGCGCTGGTGAAGACGATAAGATCAAGTTGGAAAGTGGCTGAAAATCATACCACGTCAAGCCTTTTGAGCGAAATTGGGTGGGCCTAATTATTCAGATACCGTCGACTATTGAACTAAGTCACAAGTCATCGAAACCATGGGTTTGATCATATTAAACATGTTCAAACTGTTAACCACACCAGATAATGCTCTCTCTCTCTCTCTCTCTCTCTCTCTCTCTCTCTCAGAAACTATAATTAAGGTATGCAGTAGGGATTTGCTAGCTGCCAGCCTAGAAAACTAGGTTGTACTCAGAAACGAATAAACTTCCGTTATTTTCCAATGTTTTCAACTGCTTTTTTGGTTGTTTAAAAGTCTCTGTTCAAATTCCAACATTGCATCCCCATTACTCAACTTTACAATGACATGATTCGCTTTTACGGCTCAAACAAAACATCGTAGATCTGAAATTATTATACATTATATATATATATATATATATATAAAATAAATATGTTGTAGTGGTTCCAACAAGAGAAAAGTATGTATATTAAAAAGAAGAGAAGAGAGGTGCCGCAAACGTTTTTGGTTGTAATGTGGATTTATTTAGAAAAAAATATTATGCTTTGTTTTACATAATTTTACGACACGTGTTTCTGGTCTCGCGACCGTCTTCAGGTAAAAGTGGAGATTTCCACATATTATTAAAAATAATTAATTTTTCCTCATGTTCAATGTTAAATATGTGGAAATCTCCACTTTTACCTGAAGATGGTCGCGAGATCAGAAACACGTGTAGTAAAATTATGTAAAACAAAGCATAATATTTTTTTCTAAATAAATCCACATTACAACCAAAAAACATTTGCACCTCTCTTCTCTTTTTAATATATATATATATATATATATATATATATATATATATATATATATATATATATATATATATATATATATATAAAAAGAACTGGGGTCAAATACAAATCAAATATGGACCGGAATCCAACAAAATGATAGGGTAAACATGCAAAAAACATTTATCTATCTAACAAGTTTAACTTTTATTAAAGCGTCATCAGAGAATTAGATAGATAGATAGATAGATAGATAGATAGATAGATAGATAGATAGATAGATAGATAGATAAAAAGAAGACAACTGGAAAATATATTTCTTAGTCAATAGCGACGCCATTCGTCAACCCGACTTTATCAATGCAAGTTTAAAAGCAAAATGTTTTATAGTTACATTAAATTCAAATATGAAGGGACGCTCCTGTGTTAATTTGGATTAAAAAAAAACGCACTTTTTTATCCAAATTGTCTTATTATCAGAATTATTCTTTGAAATTTAACATATATATATATATGTAGTGTGTCGTATTGTGTGTTATACTCATATTCCCTGCGATAGATATGAACAGACTGAGATAGATAGATAGATAGATAGATAGATAGATAGATAGATAGATAGATAGATAGATAGATATGTAGTGTGTCGTATTGTGTGTTATACTCATATCCCCTGCGATAGATATGAACAGACTGAGATAGATAGATAGATAGATAGATAGATAGATAGATAGATAGATAGATATGTAGTGTGTCGTATTGTGTGTTATACTCATATTCCTTGCGATAGATATGAACAGACTGAGATAGATAGATATAGATAGATAGATAGATAGATAGATAGATAGATAGATAGATAGATAGATCCCAAGACATAAGAAAATTATTTGGATAAAAAGATAGGCAGCTATATGAAGAGAGGGCATATTATGTTTATATCGAAATAGAAATTAATACAATGAAATTCAAATGAAAAAAAAAAAAAAACTGAGAGAGACACAAAATAAAAGCGAACCGGAGCTAAAGAGAGGGGGAACTGGGAACGATAGCATTTTGAACGGTGTACGACTTTTAAGCTCCCCGCTTCTGATGACCCGTATTCCTTGTGGCATATGTTATATAAATAACACCGTTAAACCGTACATATTAAATTACAATACTGAAAATATTGACATAAGATGTCAATGCTGTATTGAGATTAGGCTTAATGATCTATTTACATATCTAACAAAGATTTTAAAAGTATAAAACTGATTACCTGGCCTGTTTTGGAAATATTTACTTCTTAAGTCAAATTTGTTTCAGCATTTATCAGCGCTTAGATGTGAATCCAAAACTTTTTCTTGGTAGTTATTAAATAAGTTTCGTCTGGCACAAGGCTTCAACAGTAGAGTTCTCATTGGAGATCAAACTTAAAACACTAGCTATGGTATCGAGACATGTCTCTCTAATTATAAACTAGACTATTAAAAAATAGTTGTTTCTCTATCTGACACACATTGCGTATGACACACGCGTATGTAATGTATATTAGTACGTCTTAGTTGTGGGTGTGGGAAGAACATGTGTGTGTGTGCCATTTCATGCACACATGCACACACACATACGCACTCAATTCGACTGAGTTTGAAATAAAATAATCGAATAAGATATTCCTTTCATACTCAAAATGGGCAACCTCTACCTTGAGATGAGCAATGAAGTTATCAATTTAGAGACAAAAAAATTTAAACCCTAAAATAATCATTTAATTATCAGATTTTATTAAAATTTTCCTTAATAAATGGTATTATTATTATTTTATTGTCTTTAGAACTATTTTAAGATCTTTCATTGAATCAAAAAATAAATACGCACATACATATGTACATATAGACACAATTTGAAATGAAAATGAAATGGGCAACTGTGTCGCGGAGACAAATTTCCCTTTCTGTCTTGCAACAACCTCTGCCTAATAGCAAAACCGTATATCCTGAAATATGCGACTCTTTGAAGTTATTTTTATGTCTCCTTACTGTGAGGTGATCGAGATGTACCAAACTGGTAATCATAGTTCAAACAATACATACATTGGTTACACAACTATTACATTATCACGCCGAATTACTTAGCTTTTATCGTATGATATTACAAATAAGTTGCAAATCACCAACCATAACAAGATATCTGATAAATCCTTATCAATAACGCAAAAATACTATCACATAACCTGTAAAAAACTTATATAAATGAAAAATGCTGTCCAAATAAACATACACAAAGAGAGAGAGAGAAATACATATATATATATATATATATATATATATATATATATATATTAATTTGCTATATGTACGGGTATAAATAGGATGATCAACTGAATCAACATTGCACACCAGTTGCAGGCCTGAAGCGATTTTCTGACTATATATATTCTGAATATATATATTGTTAAATTATTCAACAAAAACACAGTAAAAATCAGCAAAAGTTGCACCAGGAACGTGACACAAATAATAAAAATATCACAACAGGAAAACAACCAACAAACCACCCGCATAAATGAAACTCACTTGTAACTGCAGAACAAAGAACGAATGTACCTTAAACGGCAATTTCTTGCAGAACAATTTAATATACCAAGTCACAGATAACGGAAGAAAAATATACAGGGGAGTAACTGAAGGACACTGGAAACAAAGAAACTACGCACACAAAGCATCCTTTACAAACAGTAAATAAGCCGACAGCAGAGTGCTTTCTTAAACATATCTGGGAAATTAAAAACAAAAACCAAATCACACCAAAAATATTATGGAAATAAAAACCAGCATCAGCCCACAACAATAACTCAAAAAAAATGTAAAAGAAAAATAGCTATAATTACGTTCCCAGACCAACACAAACTACTAAAACAATCAGGACGCATCTCAAAATGCAGACATGAAAACAAATTTTTACTGCGTTACCTAACAATCGAAAACAAAAAAATGTACAATAATAAACAAAAATGAATAAATAAAAAAATAAAATAAGTAAATTAAATCAAACCAAAATATAAGTAAATAAATTAAGTAAACAATAAACAAATTAAAACATTACGAACGCATAAAAACCAGAATATGTGATAATAACAATCAACAATAAAATAAAAAAATAAATAACACTATAAATGGCCAAACAATTGCATCCGGATCCACAATTACTTCCACTCAATAGCCCCTAGAATAATTCGAAACAACTGTTAACACCCACCAAATTAACCGTTAGAATAATACTATAGACTACCTAAAACGCATAACTAACCTGTATATACAAATAGTCGAGCAAATGCACAACGTATATGGGCAGATAATTGCATTAAGCATGAAACAGACTGTCGCCTCTTGCTGTTGACTTAATGTCCGCTGTTATATTGTATATTTATATAAGCATTATCCCTGATATTAATTTAACCCATAAATATAGCATACATTAAAACTATATTTAAAATATACTTCTGAATTTCAGCACTTAAAGTGGCCAATATCAGGGATATATATATATATATATATATATATATATATTGACCACTAATATTATCAATACATACATATATATATATTATTTATATTTATATATATATATATATATATATATATATATATATATATATATATATATAGACCACTAATATTATCAATATATTGATAATATTAGTGGTCAATATATATATATATATATATATATATATCCGCGCGATCTTTGGCTATATTTCTGAGGATAGGGTGATCAATGTTGATCTTCTGGCAAAATGCCGTATTGGTGAAAATGAAACTTTCCTGGAGCAGTCACAACTTCGCTGGGGTGATCATATGGCAAATGACGACAGAATACCTCAGGTCCTCATATGTAGCCACCTTGGCAGTGGACAAAAGACTGTGAGACATCCGTTGATCAGGTTTAAAGAGTAACCTCTCAGCTGTCAATGTGCCTTATACTAACTTCGAGCGAGTTGCCCTGGATAGATATATCTGGAGATATTTTTGCCAGAGTTGTATCAGAAATTTCGTAATCTGCCGCATTGACCAGCTAAGAGACGAAAGACAAGGGCGAAAAGCGTCAGCAAATATTCCTGTTGCTATGTCCCGTGATCCTCGCTGTGGCACAATATGTGGATTTCTATGCAGGTCACTAGCGGACCGGAAGTGTCACATACAACATAAACATAAAATTTGAATGAAGTTGTGGATCCTCATACATCGAAATCAACGGGAGAGACCATCATATATATATATATATATATATATATATATATATATATATATACTGTAACAGGTTTCATTGAATAATTTAGACTAGTTTTGTCAACTTATTTTCTATTGGATCCTTTCATATTCTCGGAGAAGGAAGAGAGAAAATATCGCTGTGTTGATACATATTCTTTTATTCCGAGTGCTTTCGACATGGCACAATGTCATCATCAGTGTGTTGTTTATTTCAAGACAAATATTGTAGTATTCAGCATTTTCAAAGAGAAAATTGCTGTGTTCCTCTGAAAGTTAAATGTTTTACTTGTGAAGTTAAAACACTGAGTGAGTACGTGATCGCTTCCCACACACACACACGCGCGCGCACACACACACACACACACATATATATATATATATATATATATATATATATATATATATATATATATATATTGCAGAAGGGTCCGTCTACGAAACTCTGGATACTGAATGTAACACCAATCAGCTAAGTGACATTTTACTTGTATTAATTCTCTCTCTCTCTCTCTCTCTCTCTATATATATATATATATATATATATATATATATATATATATATATATATATATATATTTGTGTGTGTGTGTGTTTGTGTATGTGTGTGCGTGTGTGTGTTTATACACATACTTAGTATATGAGATGATATATTAAGAAGTTCCTTCAGTTAAAGTTAAAAAAAATCGAAGAAAACAGCTACATGTTAAGGGAGCTGTAAAAAAGTTATCAGCCCGACTAGGTACGATTTTAGGATTTTGATCGGGCCGAGAAATTTTCAGCACCCTTGCCTTGAGTTTGAGTATTCAAATAAAGAAAAAAAAAGTTTATATTTTTTTATGCTTGACATGTAAAGCATGTTTATTTACTACTTTGACTTTTGGGAGAGGCAAATGTTGCAAAATACTTGACGCCGGATTTCTCGTCCTGATGCTGACTGCCGTCAAAAAAAAAAAAAAAATAGAAGAAAAATATAATAAAAATAACCAACTAATCTCTTTATTATTTGCAGTGGTTGGACACTTGAAGTAAAAAAAAAAAAATTATCAACGTAACTCAATGTTTATTTAATTATCTCATATTACTTGAAAACCGGAATTTCAAATGCCAAGCGAGACTTCCTCCAGGGATGTCGATGTAAATATATATTTCTATATTTGAACCGCAGTGTCTGTCAAAACGGCAAGGACGATCAGAACTACTGGGATACATATGGCTATTTACGAAGCGTTGCTTAAATGTGGCACAAGTTTACAAATACAGAGCATCGAATGAGGAACTTACTACTCAGTTGCTTGTGATTTAGCGAGGTATGCTTACTATTCATTACACTACGTCGAAGTGCCCCTCAATATATATATATATATATATATATATATATATATATATATATATATATATATTACGATGAACGAGGTCCAAGAAACACTCGAGGTTACATAATAAGGGCACCACCCAAACAAGGTGACAACGTCACAAAGACGCATGATCCCGCCACCCTGGAAGTCAAAGAGAAGGAAAAGAATTTATAAGGAACCGGAAACTTAAAGAAAAAAATCTCTTCACCCGTTCAAAATAACGGAGAGAATTGTGAACCGATATATATATATATATATATATATATATATATATATATATATATTATCAAAAATACTTTTGCAAAAAATTGAGGGCGTCTTCCTCAAACCAAAACAAGGACAAAATTCCATATAAACATATGTCCGCAAATCCTTCATTTTTGTGTTATTAAGTTTAAAGAATGTTCACAATAGATGTTGCTGTATTGCCATGTAGACTAGTCATTCATGTACATTTGTGGTTAATCTGTCTCTAACGTTTAACGTGCGTAGTAGTGAGTTAACTGAGCAGTGTTCCGTTTAACAATGGCAGTGATATTCATATCGTGAGTAGGCAGATGTGATTTTTATATGCGGCCGCGCGAATGGTAATGGACGCGAGGATGCACGACTGTATCAGATTGTGTTTCCAGACCGAAGTCAACTGAGTCATCCAGCCTTTGCTTCTGTTTATTGCCGCGTTGCTGAGACCAAGATCAGCTCGTACGCCTGACCACGAAGAACAAATTCTAAATGCTGTTGGAGTCAAGCGGCCATAGCATGTCGTACATTACATAGTACCACATGCAGGGTACTTCAAGAGCAACTACTGTAACCCTTTCATTTGCAACGTGTGCAGGGTCTTTTGCCCTCTAATCACTCACCACGGAAGCACCTTTGCTGAGGGGTTATTGCACAAACTGGCGATCCGTTATTTGTCTTTTCAGTTTATGAACGAAGCAACATTTGGAAGAGATGGAATAATAAATTTATGCAACCAACATTTATGAGCGAATTGGAATCCCCAGGTACAATGCAGGCTAGACACCAGCATCAGTTTACGATTAATATGGCTGTTAGAGCCATATGTTCTCCCAGTACGTTTTACAGGATTTGTCTACAGGGACTTTATTTCGAACACACTCCCAGACATGCTAGAGGATGTACCCCTGTTAATACGAAGACACATGTGGTTCATGGATGATGGGCATATTTTAGTCACATTGTCCGCGATGCACTGCCTGCCATCTACCATGAAAGATGGAAGGTAGCGGAGGACTGGTTCCATGGTCTGCTCGTTTCCCTGAATTCAATCCTTTGGCTTTTTTTTATCTGTAGAGCCACCTAATACAATTGGTTTATGCAGCAGACTTTAATAATGATTGAATGAGTCATAGGGCCCTGCAATACCATTTGAGACCGTTCGGGAGTGTTTGAAAGGGTCCACCAGTTAATGATCCGACGGATGCATGCGTGTGTAGAAGCAAGCGGAGAACATTTTGAACATTTCTTTGAGTTTCTATGTTGAAGTACAACGATGGCTTTTGGACTTATATTTATATGGACATAATACCTTGCTTTGGTGTCAGCACCCAAACTTTGTAAAAGTATTTTTGATACACTATATATATGTTGGGGATGCGTGTGTGTATCAGAACATTGTTAGGCCATCTTTTGCCTTGCCGAACTCATCTAGTGTCCATACACATTTTTTATTGTTATTGTTTTAAATATCCCACATTGTGATAACAACAGATCTGCCAAGAAAGGTAAAACGATGTAAGAACCTGGGCATATATTTAACCTGAATGATTTAACAATCAATGCACTTTCTATACATTCCCTGCTTAGTAAATTCATTTCTCATTTAATTCGAGCAGCATTTTTTAAATAGAAACTATTGTCAGGCTCATTGCGGTCAGGGATTAATGAATTGAGTGTATTGTTTTATAAAGTATCTATTTTATATTCATATAATCGTTCATTAAATTCCTCGATGTCTCACCTATGTATTCCTTATGGCAGTCATTAGATACTATAGAGTAAATTTCTGCTTCAGGTTATTATTTTGTTTCGTATGAAATCTCTTATTGTTTCAGAAGTAGCTGTAATAAATTTTACGTTATTTTTTAAATATTATAAATGTCCGTCCCAAGAGTTCAAAAGCAAGAATGTGCCTTCAGCATGATTCGAACCTGCGAGTCTCATATAGAGGAGACCTACGTCTGGCGCGATAATCAATAAATCCGTTAGAAATTTCTTTGTCTATGCTTTGGATATGAGAATAAACTTAGCAGATGTGGGCGATCGAGAGATCAAAAGGAGAGATTTTTTACTTTAGCATATCACCTCAAGCAAGGCGAGGTGCCACTATCACGCAAGGGGTTACGGAGAGTAAGAACAAGAGTAAAGAGAGGTGTTTAAGGAAAGGATAAAGAGAAGAACGCGGATCAAGATGTCGATAGACATTACATTTGAATATTTGAAGATTATAGCTATCAGGGAAGCAAGTAAGAGAAAGGGAGTTCCCCTGTCGGGAAGTGCGAGATAAGAAGCTGTTGGAGTAGATGAGACGGCTACATTTGACTGTTTCAACAGTGAAAGGGCGAGATCACGATGCCTACCTAGTAGCACGCTTAAATTCATGCAATTTGGAACCAGTGAAAGTAGCTCGTCAGAGCAGTTGCCATGAAAATATTTGTAGAGAAGACAGAGGACGTCTGTGAGAAAGTGACTACAGACGAGATGCCAAATCAGGACCTTGAGATGAATAGCAGCGGCACCAGACCATATATGGCAGTAGTATTCAATGCAAGGACAAATGGTTGATTCGTAGATTTGAAGAATAGATTCAGGTGAGAAAAACCTTCTGGCGCGACACAGAGAACCAACTTTCCTTGCGGTAGATGCAGCAATTGATTCAATGTAGTTGTTCCAATTCAGGTGCACAATCTTTAAAAGAGGTAATGGAATATTGCTGGTCTGTGAAACCATTCAGTGGCTGAGCGACCTAAAGCTCACCTGCAAGTCTCTGGTTTCCTCTATAAAAAGCATGCAGGTTGGAACCCTTCCGAATGCCATTTTGTTTCTTAAGACTTGAATACAGTAGACGTAAATTTACAGTGTTTATAAAAGTCATGTCTATTTAAACTCGTGTATATACTAAATATACGAAATGAAGATATAGACACTAAGTTTTAATATCAAGGAAGCATTTTAACAGAGGATTACGTCACCGGGATTCGAACAGGCATTGGACGAGCGAAAGAAGAATTTTAAAAGCTAAGAAAGGCGACGAGAAACGAAAAAAAAAAAGTTAGCAACAAAGAAAAGAGTTCTAGATTGTTATGTGATATCCTCTCTCTTATATGACTGTTGTGACCAAGTAAATGGTTAAAGAAATAACAAGTGTTACAGATATATATTAAACAGTAAATACAACAGAAGAGTATTACACGATTAGTGTGTCGGTTGACCCAGCGTTCAATCTATTCGACTGTTCTCCAAAGGCCTTCTCCCCTACTAATCTTATAGTATCCTCGCTCAAAAGAGTCTATGTTGGAAAATGATAAAACCTGTCTAAACTGAGATGTCCTACAAACGAAAAATTCAAATTCCCTATAAGAAAATTCAGGAATATATATATCTATCTATAAAAGGCAGGATGTGTGTGTGTGTGTGTGTGTGTGTGTGTGTGTGTGTGTGTGTGTGTGTGTAACGAATGTACAGCCGCAATTTTCGATGGATTTACACCAAAATTTACATGCACATGCTCCAAGTTAGCGGGAAGGCCAAGACTGTCTTTGCATTTCCCAACTCCCATCGATAGTGCAAATAATCGATTTTTTCATGCTTCTACGGCAGTTTTTATGTAGTTTACGGCCACTTTGTACTGGCCAGAGTGAGAGCCTATAGCTGGCTGCCTCTATTGGCCAGCGTGAGAGCCAACAGATGACGGACACGAATGTTAACTAGCATGCCAGCATGCAAAAAAAAATATCGATAGCTGCATTCGTTACAATTGGGAAAAATGTAAGTCTGCATGGCACTATACTCTAATTGGCTCATTCACTTGCTTAAACTCAACGTTGATTCTGATTCCGCAGAACTGGGTTAGGTGTAAAAAAAAGTATTTGTTGTTAACATTCTTTTTTCATTCGGTTTTTCCAGTTATGAGTCCTTTTTTTAAAGCTGATCGTTTTGTGTTCATTTTGTTTAGTTCTTTTTTCGTAACAGATTTAATGTTTAGTATAGAGCTTAGAAAAAATTCGCAGTGTGAGATAGGCAAGAAGTAAGGCATGTAGCAACATCAGCACGGCAAAGGGCACTCCTTTAAAGGCAAGGAAGGGCGAAAATATTTTAAGTCAAGTGATAGCGATTGCTGTATGAGTTGTACAATTTTTGAATCAAGCACGGGCAACGACGGACCATGCTGCTAGTATATATATATATATATATATATATATATATATATATATATATATATATATATATATTGTTAAATATAACAGGCAACGAATGTCTCTCATGTCTGATCATCAGCCGTTCTAAGCATCGTATAGTTGCTTTAATTTCGAGAGAAAATAAAGACAAAATCTCTCCAACATTAGGATATTTTTTATTATGCTGTTTCTTGATCTAAACCTTCGGCTCACACGAGCCATTTTCAGAGTGTTTATATGGACATTTACTCAAAGATATTCACCAACAAAGATGATATTCTGTTATGTTGATATATATATATATATATATATATATATATATATATATATATATAGAGAGAGAGAGAGAGAGAGAGAGAGAGAGAGTGAGAGAAAGAAAGACCAATATCAAAGATAGTATGAATCCCAAAATGCTGGTAGTCAATGGGATATTGAGAGAAAATACATTTAAGGCAAGTAGTCATTGCAATAAAGTGCTCGATATCAAAGATACAGCGTTAATAGGATAAATGTGATTAAAAGTTTGTTAAATAGCTGATTGATGTTACCTTCAACATCCTGACACCAGAATTTCGTAGGCGGAATTGTTCGTCTACTCTTCAGGGGATATCAACAATTTACTGTTTATATTCTTCATTTTTTTTTTTTTTTTTTATTCGTGAAGCCCCTAGAACAGATTGGACAAACGGGTTCGTCTACGAATCCCTGGAGTCGGGATTCTAAAGATAACATCAATCAGCTAAGTGACGATCTTTTACTCATATTAATGCTATATATATATATATATATATATATATATATATATATATATATATATATATATATATATATATAACCAATTCTATATTACAAAATTTTTAAATTTCTATCACATTTATTCAAAATCAACACTGTTGAGATTATAGTCATCGTGAACACCACAATTTTATCGATAGTTGTGTAGTATGCTTAACGCCAGGACCATATATATATATATATATATATATATATATATATATATATATATATAAACATGTCTACCTAATCACACGTGTATCCACTAAATATAAATTGAAAATAATAAGAAATAATGTCGGATTATAAATTTAAAAAAAATCCATTAATTCCTTAGAAATTACTTTGTTGATATTTCGGATGCCAAAATAAAACTTTGCAGTTATAGGCCTCGACAGATGTAACTCTGTGTGTGTGTGTGTGTGTGTGTGTGTCTGTCTGTCTGTGTGTGTATGTCTGTGTACGAGAGTCTGTCGCTCAAAAAGTAATGCCTGTTCTAATTCAATTTTAAATTCTTGTTTTTTTCTATTTATTTATTTAATTCATTTGCTTATTTATTTATTTTCAAATAATTTTAAACTGGCCTTTAATCAAAATGTTTTTTTTCTCCGTTTTTTCTTCTCTTTTTAAATTTTTGTTTTGTTGTTTGCTTATTTATTATTAAATTTGTCATCATTTATTGTTATGTTAGTAAAGGGTGTTCCAATAACTTGGACCGACTTTAAATGTGAATTAAGTTTAAGCGTCTAATGAGTTTTTCTTTTTCTTTCAGATTTGACAGATATTTGGGCGATATTACTTTTCACACATAATTTCCATGACTTAAATAACATGATCCAATAGAGAAATAAATTCTCACCAATAACCCTGACTTGTTTACTGCTGACTTTGATCCGTTTTAATGAAACACCCTTATATATAATCCGTCTTAATGAAACACCCTTTATAATAAAAATACCATCAAAATACTGAAAAAAACAAATATTTATTTTGTTCCATTCAACCTTTAAACTGATTTACGTGTCCTGTAGTCACTACTCCGCTAAAAAGTCATTGCTTTCCCTGAGTTGTATTACTGAAAAGAAATGCCATGAATAGAAATTTACATGTCTTATTTATGCTTTATTCAAACTTTACAGTGAGGAGATTATGAGAGAATTAAAAGTCCTACCAGGATTTATTATTGGCGGTCATAATCTTAACAGTGTAAGATATGAAGATGACACAGCATTGATAGCAGATGCGGAAAGAAAGAACTCCTACAAAGGTAGTGGATGTGTTATGATAGGTATTCTTTCTGACAGATGTAGTCTGGGCAAGAGAAGATAACTCTCTCGTAGTTATAACGATACTGTCTTTTATACAGTACCTCATTTACCTATTACTCTACCTCCCTGAACCTTTAGTTGATCTTTGACTTCTACGAACAACCCTGGAAGACATAATTCGTTTCTCAGAATGAGTCTCTTTATTTCTTTTTTATAGGAGATCTAGGTCTTAAGTGATTCTCATTTAAATCCTCATAATATCTCCGATCACTCACATCTCCAGATTGTTCCTCATTACTACTGGATACATTATTTCTCTCCCCCCTCTCCTGTTCTTCACTTTCATATCTCTGGTGGTCTTCCTGATCACCCTCTATACTTGATTCACACATCCTTTCTTGCATTGTCTTTTCTTCTGCTTCATCTTCCTCCTCATTTTCCGTAACTTCATGCTCTGATTTAAATTGATCTTCGTGAGCCAGTATTCCCTGTCCTTTCTTTGTTAACACAGCTGTGTTAAATCCCTTTTGCATCACAAAATTCGACTTTTCAGGAATTGAATCCTTGTTCTTTTTGTACCACACACTTTCATTCATTGCAAATGACATGATAATTGGTGCTCTTATTTGCTTTCCCATCAATACGAATGGGCTTTGTCTTCTGTCTGCATGCGGATTAGCTCTATAATTTAGGAGTAGTCTAAGTAAATAGCTCTCTATATCACAATCCACTTGAGATAATTGTTGTGGGGCTCTCCCCTTTTTACATAAGATGGACTCGTCCAAAGTATACTTATACTGACAGAGAGAATACCTGCTGATGAGATACGTCGAGATACAGTCTCGACGTCTGTCGAACTCTCTGCTTTGCCAGAGCGGAACCCGGACGAAGCTTTGCCGAAGGGCAAGGTTTCGTCCGGGGAGGTAGACAGGCCCTGAACCCGTCTAGGCGGGTTCAAAGGGTATATTTTTGGCCGAACCTACGGGCTCGGAGGAACCCATTTTAAACTCGGCCTTGTGCCACATATATTCCTCGTGGGTCGGATATTAAATACCGAGATACGTGGAGATACGTTGAGATACATTGAGACAGGTTGAGAGATACGGAGAGAGACACGGGGTGTTCTCAGAGAGTTATGCAAGAGTCCAGAGAGAGAGAGAGAGATGATTACGGCTTTACTTACAGAGACTTGTACATATACTTTCTACTAACCCGCATTCCTGGACTACTTATCTTCACTTCAAGTCTGTATTCTTACGTTTAATACACTTATTTTTCTATCTCAATTACTGACGTTGTTTATTTATTTGTGCAGGATTGCATTCACGGAATCTACAACAATAATGTTTTTAATTCCCTGAACTATCTCTCCACAATTTCCTTTTGACTTAAAATTCCTTCATGGGAGATTCCCTCTGCTGAGAACCCATGTTTCTGCGTCATCTTTGGCTTAAAAAATTGTCAAGAGGCTCGAGAATTTGATAATGAACGAGAGACACAGGGGAATATGGTGGATGTGCAAAAGTCTCGTAATCCGATGTCAGTAAGCTTCTATAATGTCATCCTGGCAACATGTGACTGAGCATTTTCATGAAGCAGAATTGGACATCGTCGATTGACACATTTTGCTTACCCGAATGTGCATTGCATCCAGTTGCTCTCAGTAAACTTCGGCAGTGATGTTCTGGTTGAATTCCAGAAAGCTGTAATAGATAACGCCGATGGCGGTCCACCAGACAGTCACCATAATCTTGTTTTGGTTTACGTTCAGTTTTGGAACTTTTTTGGATGCTTCATCAAAATCAAGCCTTTCAGTCGATCGCTTACGATTGTCATAAAGGATACATTTCTCATCACAAGTCGCTATCCGATCAAGAAATGGATCATTTGATATTTCACGGATGCAACATCGAACACACTTCAAAACTTCCACCTCTTACATTTCATGTGGAACCAATTTATTGAGTTTCTTCACTTTGCCAATTTTCTTGGAATAGTCTGATATTATTCAAATGATGACATCCATTATATGAGATATTTCTTAGACATTGACATAAGTTTTTTTTTTCGACTAGTATTTTCAGATGTTGATTGTCAATTGCAGATGGAAGTCCTCTGCCACTTTAATCTTCAAGAATTCTGAATTGTCATCAATGGTCAACTGAACTTGATTTGTTTCAATAAATGTTTGTATATGTTTTTTAATTAAAAAAAATAAATTAACATTCAGCGGTCAATCCGCCGCCAATAAATCGATTAACACATCAGAAAAACCACATGATGTTTTCACACTTCCTGTGGTCATCCGTACATTTGAAAAAAAAGCCCTTTTTATAGGCATCTTCAAGATTCTCATCCCCTACTGGACGTTATAAACGTGCACCGTACTCTCGGATTATAAGTGGATCTTTCACCGCATGTTGTGTTAATATCGTCAGCGGTTTGAGAAACATTTTAACCAAGCTTGTACCCATGCAAAAATTAAGCGCTATCTCTTCTCTTTTTATGTTCAAGATGGCGGGTATATAATGTTTTAAGTTAAGTTCTGAAAGAGGTTAATATAAAATTAACAAAGAGGACACTATACTCATGTGGAATGAGTAATATATTTTTGTGTAATTATTATAGTAGTATATTAAAGCACAATTAGAAGGTGTATTCCAAAATCGGAATTATTTTCCGATCAAGCTAATATGAACAAACTGTGCTTGATTGATTGATATAGAGACAAGTTTGTTCCCGTATGTGGGGTACATGAATCTCACTATCCTGTGCTAACTTTTTTTCTAATATTTATGTAATGTGTGAGCAATGATGAGGTCTTAGAGGGGTTGCAAAGTGAAGGCTTATACTTAACATCAGAAAGAGACAGCTTAGGTTTTTGGGACACATAATGAGGAAGGAGGGCCTGGAGAATCTGATACTCACAGGTCGAATAGAAGGAAAGATAGACAAAAGAAAACAGCGCGTGATATACCTGGCGAGCTTGAACAGGTGGATGACAGAACGTGGTTTGGGGGAGGAGGCAGAGGGAAGTAACTTGGTGAGAGCTGCAAGGGATAGAGGGAGGTGGAGAGCCATGATCACCTACGTCCTGAAAGGACATTGCACATAAAAAGAAAGAAGCCGGATTGATCGCGTAGAATTAAATACTGATCGCGTAAAATTAAACACTGATCGCGCAATATTAAATATTGATCGCGTAAAATTAAATATTGATTGCGTAAAATAATTCAATATTGATCGCGTAAAGTTAATCAGTCTTTTAAAAAATTTTTAGGAATATTAATGTCTTTGATTTTTTTTTAGGAATGTAACGATATGGGAGAGAAAATGACAAAAACATCTATTAAAAAGAAGAGGCAGTTGTGGAGAGCTATGATTGCCAACGTCTTGAAGGAACACGGTACATAGAAGAAGTATGGAGAGAGGGTGGAGAATATATGAGCAAAAACATTATCTTTCTCTTTCCAACTATTTCACTCTTTCTCTCTATTTCACTCTTTCTTACACACGTACACACATCCACATACACGAAAGACAGAGAGTGAGAGAGAAGCTAATGGCAGAGAAGAGAGAAAGAAGGAGAAATCGTAGACAGAGACGAAGTAAATAACAAAATAAAAAGTCAACCGATGTTCAGTTTGCAAAGATTACTAATCAAGATGTTTACCAGACGTCAGCAGATTTCGGTGCTCGGATTCTTAATTTTGTGACATCCTTCCTTTCATGTCCATTTTTTTCTTTTAATCATTTACATGAACATTTTTATTACCCTTTTTTATTTTTTAAATTGCCATTATATCCTCTGATGGTAGAATTTCGCTAACCCTGAAGTATTATTCGTTTTTACTACATAAAAATGTGTATCTGGGGATGTTGACGGCGAATCGTTTTATTTTATTGTAACTATCTTCTGTGATCACTTTCTTTCTTTCTATATATCTTTCATTCTTTATTTAGTTAGTTCTGTTTTTCTTTCTTTTTTCTTTCTTTCTTTCATCCTTTCTTTCTTTCTATTTTTCTTTATTTCGCTATCTTTCTTTCTATATATCTTTATTTAATTAGTTTTCTTTCTTTTTCTTTCTTTCTTTCTTTCTTTCTTTCTTTCTTTCTATCTTTTTTATTTCGTTCTTTCTATATATCTTTCTTTCTTTAGTTAGTTTTCTTTTTCTTGCTTGAGTTCTTTCTTTCTATACTTCGTTCTTTCTATATATCTTTCTTTCTTTGTATATATCTTTATTTATTTTAGTTGGTTTTCTTTCTTTTTTCTTTCTTTCTATCTTTTTTCTATCTTTCATTTTTTTTCTATATGTCTGTCTTTATTTATTTAGTTGCTTTTCTTTCTTTTTTATTCTTTATTCATTTATTTAGTTAACTTTATCTTTCGCTTTCTTCTTTTCTTTCTTATTTTGCTTTCTTTGTTACTCTTTCTTGTTCGTTTGTTAACTTCTTTTTTTTTTCTTATGCTTTCTTTGTATGCTTTCTTTTTATCTGTCTCTTATTTCCGGCTCATTTTTTTACTTTTATTTCCTTTTATCATTTTTCTTTTCCTTTTATCATTTTTCTTTTCCTTGATTTCCTTCTTTTCTTGTTTTCTTTGATTTGCTGTTTTTCTTATCATTGGATTTCTTTCCTTCTCCATCTTTTTACCCCTTTTCTTTCTATTTACCTCTTTCTTTTTCTTCTTTCATTTCTTCGTTCCTTTTTTTCTTTTCTTTTTTTTTTTGCACCAATCGTTCTTTCTTTCCTCCTTTTTATTTTTTTCTTTTATATCTGCCTTACTTTCTTTTTTTTATTTATTTCGTTTGAATTCATGTTTTTATTTCCTTCTTTTCTGTCTTCTTCGCTACTTTTGATTTCTCTTTCTTACATCACTTCAACGCTAGTCCTTCTCATTTCTAATGGACATTTATATAAACCGCCTAAGTTTTTCTTTCGTTCTCTCTAAGTTACACACTGACCTTATTTACAACCATATATTCATTTCCCCGCATGCGCAGTATGCAGCATTTGTACCTTCAGACTAATATTTTCATTTCTAAAATTTTTATAAACACTTATAAGCATTTTTAATCTTAAATATCCCTTTCTATCCATTATGATTCAGATACGAAACATTTCTCTTAATGTTGTTTTCCCGAAATGATTAGTTATAATGCTTTTCCGAATCTCTTTTTCTGTCTTTTCCTCTCTCACGACCCTCTCTCTTTCCTCATCTACAGTTTAATTTCCTCATCATCATCCTGCTCTTCCTACTTCTACTCCTCCATCTTCGGGATTTTCGCTTTAGTCAGTATTTCTTTTCTGAATCTCTCCTTTTCTCTTTAATCTCTCTCTCTCTCTCCCCCTCTCTCTCTCTCTCTCTCTTTAAGACTCTTTTTTTACATACATTTACTTCTTCTTCTTCTTCTTCTTCTTCTTCTTCTTCGTGTTTTTTCGACTTTACTTTCGGTCAATATTTTTTGCACTTTGCCTCGCGGAAACTTCAAAGACACAGACGATTAGATCATTGAGTTTTCGCGCTCAAAAGCAGCTATTTTTTCTCTTGTTTATAGCGTTACAACAACAATGCTTGATGGTTGTTTTTTGCGGAGATGGTGGGGTCGGTCTATAAAGCGGCTTGTGGCTGCCGCTTCTAATATATTATGGATGCGGTTGCCTTTGATTTTATTATTGTATTATTGTTAAAAAGAGATGCTCTTGCATGCATGTCACAAATAGTCATTAATACGTACTTCAATTGCGTCAAATGCGACTTAGCTAAAGACTCTATTTGTAAGTTTCGGTAAGTATGTGTCTTTCACATAGTGTAACATATATATGAAAATAAAGTTTGCATGAGAATACGAAGGAATGTATAAGTTAATATAAAGTTTTCCAAATTGTCTTATATATTTAAAACACTCACGCACGCACACACACACACAGACAGACAGACAGACACACACACACACACACACACACACACACACACACACACACACACACACACATATATATATATATATATATATATATATATATATATATATATATATATATATATATATATATGTAAAAGAATCTTTGTTAGAAAGATTCTGTACCAAAACTTAGTGTATAGACTAAAATGAGGATTGTAAAAAAAAAAAGGCACCTAATATTTAATATAGTGATATTTATTTATAATATATGAATTTGTCCAGAGAAGAATTAAAACTTTTTCAGTGTTTTTTTATCTAAGAAAAATAATTTGTTTTTATTTTTTTACTTTTTTTACTTTAACCAGTTTGGCTTAGCTTTTCAAAAAGTTTTTAACTGTTTCTATCTCCACGTGTTGATGCTTATGTTTTGTACCTATGAAAAAAATGAAAATCAAGGGGCGTGATTGACTATATATGTCGTTTATGCTAAGGGAAATTTGGTACAATCTATTTATGCAAAGAATTAAGTATGGGTTTGAACTTGTTGATAAAAATTGTTTTCGTATTTTCATTAGTAGAATGGGAAGACACTAAAATTTGGCAGATTTTGTCCTCCGCATTCCACTATATGTCGGCTAAGGTCTATTTTTCTGATGTGGGCTTCCTAAATTGTTGCCGATGAACTGTCATCCATTGCCGGAGCGACTGGCCGGTTTGGCCAATGTCATTTTCGTTGCAACCTTTGCATGTATTTATGTAAATTAAATTCTCTGAGTCGGACGAGAAATCATTTTTAATTTCTAATTCTAATCCGTCTTCGAACTGGTCAGTAACTTTTTAGTGATTTAGGTTGTCGTTTACTTTTTATAATTGGATATTTTTGTAATAGGCTTTTCATTTGTCCTTTAGTAGAACTGGTAGATTTAGTTGTATGTGTGTGTAGATTTCTGCGTTCTTTGGGTTGAAAGTTGAGATATAAAGGATGACTTTTATTTTCCTTTTTTCTTTTGTTTCTCGGAGTGTGTAGATACTAATTCGCTTTGCTTTTCCAACACTATTCAATATATATATATATATATATATATATATATATATATATATATATATATATATATATATATATATATTATATATATATATATATATATATATTAAAATTTATTTAAAATTTAAAAATGAAACCCATATTTGAGTAAATTCGGTTTTAATTTATTTATTAAACAGTATGTTTATTTATTTATATCTACCGTCCTGAATATTCCAGAAATTTTGTTAGAAAAATGTCCGCCCTCCGGCAGGACTCGAACTTGCGTCCCCTAGGGGAAAAACCTTCATTTGACCTGACGTACCTTAGACCAACACGGCTATATAGGACTTCCTGATCAAACAAAACCCGCTTTTGAGCACATATCGTATTTTTCCAGTAGTGCACCAGAAATAAATGGAATATCCTACAAGTTATATAAGAATTGTCCAAACGTCCTCAAGCAACGCAACATCCTCCTCTAGCGGGCATGGAAATAAGGTATTGTGCCACAAGAATGGTGACTGGCGGTTGGCATTTGGGTACCTAAGGAAAAGAATGCAATTTTCCGCCTCATATCAATCTTAAATGTAGAGGGGGAAATATTTTGAGGGGTTCTTGTCCGTCGTATGACGCACTTCCTGTTAGGTAACCATGACATAAAAACAGCTGTCCAGAAGCTGTCTGGAACGTTCACACATGATTTGGAACTCAATCCTATCAACCAATCACAATAAAACTGAGCTTCATGCAATTTAGCTTGATCTCTCCGAATGAATCAGTTCTTCATGAGCTAATTCGAATGTCCCACGATTTTTTTCAGTTTCCCTAGTAAGGTTGGAAAAATCGTAATGAAATATTTCAGAGCAGCGTTTATGCAGTTCACTGTTGGTAACTACACCACCAAGTGACAAGACCTTCGGGTCGACATCATAATGAGGTGTTTGATTTCGCCACTTCTTTTCGTTATGTCCATGGAACTAATATTACAGGGCACAGCGGGAAAAGCAAAGGGAGTGATGACTAATAAACAAATGGTTCTTCCCACTTCCAGTGTGTTCATGGATGACATTACCATTCTGGTCTCGTCTAAGGTCGGTGCCGGTGAACTGCTGCAACGCTACCATAAGCTCTTCATGTGGGCGAGAATGAAGGCTGAACCCAAGTAAAGCCGGGGTTTATCATTACTCAGATGCTCTGTCAGGAAGATTCCCTTCTGCATTGGGCGGTGACATGATCCCGACAGAAGCCAGTGAAGAGCCTAGGACGGCTGTATGAAATTCCACTGACTGATTGACACCGAGGTAAAGAAGTGCAGAAAGTGGCCCTAGATGGACTTGAATCCATCGACAGGACTCATCTCCCCGGCAAACTGAAGGCTTGGTGTTATCAACATGGTTCGTTGCCCCGGTTTTTGTGGCCGTTGCTGGTGTATGATATTACTCTGTCTCGCATTCACCAAACGTAACAGTGTATCAAATACCTGCGCATGTGGCCTGGAGTTCCCCCAACCCCTGTTTCTCCACAGTGGGTCTTTATACCAATGCCGGAAACCTGCAATTTTTTTTTCATTTTCTCATTGGTGGAGTTAAAGGTCTGGAAGGTACGCCTTGACATGATAATGAGGGACTCATCCGATGAGTTCATCCGCAAGTTACAGCCACATGTCAAAAGTGGCACCAAATGGTCGGCAGTAGAAGCCACCCAAGAAGCAGAATCCAGCCTACGAACCAAGTAGATTAGATTATGGAGGTGATCCAAACCAATCGAACTGGCCTGGGCAGCACAAGAAACTGGTTTTTCCATAAACAGTGTCCAAAGAAAAACGAAACATGTGATTGAAGAAATCAGGACTTTCGAGGAAGAGCAACGAACAGCTACTGTTGTTTCTCAGTCCAATCAATCTGCTTGGATGACATGAAGGGATATTGACCCACTGAAACTATCATTTAATACCCTGACTGTAAAGGAGCCATTGTCAATATCATTTCTCTTGTGATCTACCTATGATCTCCTATCAAATGCGACAAAAAAAAACTCAAGCTGTAGGAGTACACTGACACCGATGTATGCGCATCATGTCAAAGTGACCAGGGTTTTTTACATCACATGCCCTCTGTATGCCCACAATCACTGCAGATTTGGCACCATAAAAATGTCCTGACAGTGGGAAGCAGCCAAAAAACACCCTAAATAACCTAAGATCTGTTTTCACTAAGATCTTGTTTTCACAAAGTTAACTTCCTATGTCTTCCTCACAGAGCGTTCACCTTCCTTGTGAAAACATGACGCTACTGAATGGGGCCCGTGATTGGAGTGTGTTAGGTGATCTTAGACCACCTCTGCAATTTCCGGCACACATCATTCACAAAGTCACACTCCCTGACATTGTAGCGTGGTCTGATTCAAAGAAGTATCTCCTCCTAGTAGAATTAACGGTTCCCTGGGAGGAGAACAGAAAGGAGAAAAAACTGCTACCAATCGCTGCGATCCGACTGCGTGGAGAAGGGGCGGACATGTGATGTGCTGCCTTTTGAGATGGGTGCCGTGGATTCCTTTTAAAGGTGGGCATCACTGGCCGGAGCCTGAAAAGTGCTCCAGACTACAGATCAACAGGCATCAAAGTTAATCAAAAACATGCTCGCAATACAATGTTTCTTCCAACGTGAAATACATCTGTTTACCTTTCATTCTACTGAATCTGTGTTACCTCAGTTGGGTTGGCGAGTGACGAGGGCAGGTTATCGCACGTGCTTCCACACGTTGTATGTAGGAAATACTTAATAGCTCTGTTATAATATATCGAGCACTGTTTTATTAACACCAGCACTATTTATGCGATATATTATATGGTAGATTTCTATTTCGTTTCCCGAGCGCTAATATCCCTAATATATGACCAACAAAAAGTCCGATTTTTTTCTTGTATCGACAAAACGGTAAGGTTTCTTCATAATTTAATTTGAGTTCAGCGTGTACATTTGAACGGAATTATGAAGATTTTGGAAAAAAAATTTAAGGGATATTAGCGCTCGGGAAACAAAATAGAAATTTACCTATTATATTTACATTTATATTTCAGGGTGGCCACTGAAAGATTGAATGATATCAAAACAAAAATAATATTTACAAACACATCTTGGGATAGTAAAGTTTAGACAATTTGAATTTTGTATGGAAACATTTTTAAATCCAGTTTTAGAATCTTCTGAAGCAATGCCTTGGCGATGCCTAGTTAAGAGCAGAGCGACGACAGGTAAAAAAGTTGGTGGATCTTCAAGGACATTCTGTCGTATAGCTTTCACGGCTGCGTCAGCGCGCACTGTGCATTAGGATCTCTTCCCGAAAGATTGCCGACTGATCCAATTCTTTCAAACCGGGTGATTAGGTTCTGAATCCTGTTTATCGCCAAGAGATACTCTGCCATTAAAATAGTGACGGTATTTTCTCTGAGTTTGAATAATTGATCTTTCATTGGAATAGAAAAATTCAATGACTTTTACTCATTGCTGGTCATCATACGTAGCCATTTTAATCGCCAAGGGATGCGCTATAACCTGACTAAATAAAAAAAAAACAGATTAAAAATGAACAAGTTATGATTTTTTCAAACCCTTCAGTTTTTTCCGTGGTCACCATATAGTATAAATACGAATAAAATTTTTCACTTAGTTGACTGATGTTATATTCAGATAGAGAGAGAAAGAAATTGATTTTAGATAAAAGTTTGTATTAATCTTTTTAGAATACGTCTCAGAAAAGTTTGTTTTTTAAGGTGTTTTTATATTTTAAAGGCGGTTTTTATACATCGGAGAAAGTTGCCTTTCGGCAAAACTATTAACATGTGAAAAGAATGAATAAACCAAATATGCATCTTTGATTGACTGCTAGTTTACACATGTTAAAAAAGGTTTTCATTTGAAGTTTTTAATATGCAAGTTTTTTTTTCCAATTAGATGTAGTAATTTAGTTTCAGTTCAGTTTTTTCTAGATTAATAATAGAAGCCTATCCCCATCTTATGCACAGTTAGATTTAATATTAATATTAGTTTAACCAACCTGTAAAAAGTGACGTCATATTTTGTTAAGTCTTTACTATTACGAGAAAGATTTTATATCCGAGTTTTTAAGTGTATGGTTCCAAACTATTATATTAATATTCGTATATCTGTGTAGGATCAGTTTATTACTTAGTAACAATAAAAAAATGATATTCACACTTTGTACCAAGTTAAAATCTTATATTATCTTATTATATCTCCAAACCACAGCTCAACAGGCTTCTAGTAAGATAATATAAGATCCAAAATAAATAAAGTTAAATAAAACCATTTTCGCAACACAATGCTACTTCCGACATGAAACACATGTTTTACTTCCATTGTACGTCGTCAATAAAGGTCGCCACGAGCGCGGTGTGTATTTTAACACAACGTTGAAAATTTCAGTTGCAGTTGTAAAAAGAAATCGCAAAGAGACTAACACGTATACAAAAACAATACCCTGTCCGGTAGCAAAAGCTACCAGGAGTGGCAGGACCGCCTTAGCCACCAAAACTGTGTTACCTCCACTAGTTGGCGGCTGACGAGGGCAGGGTATCGCATAAGCTTTCACACATTGTATGTAGAGAATTATTTTAACCAATTTGTAAAGCGTGACGTCATATTTGGCTATGTCATTACATGTCTCTAAATACATTGTTTCCAGTTATTACGCGCATATATAGTGATTTTGAGGAGACCAGTTTATTATTTCGTGACAAAAGAAAAGCGAAATCCCACTTTATATTTATTAGAATCTATGTAATAATTGTACTTGTCTCTGCTTCTCTTCGTGAGTTAGTTCCGACCGTTACGTGCTGGCAATACCTCATAAATACTGGACTACTCTGTTTTCATCGTGTAAAAAGAGAGGTAAAGTCACTATCTGGTTTCACTGGAAAAATTAAAGAAAGAAAAAGGGAAGACAGAAGTATTTAAGGTCTCTTGACAATACCTCCTAAATACATGACTATTCCGTTTTGATTTTGGAAATTGTAAACATCCTCCGAAATCACTGCAGCATTTACTCACCCACCACATATATATGTGTGTGTGTGTGTGTGTGTGTGTGTGTGTGTGTGTGTGTGTGTAAAAGGTAAAAAAAAAAACGAAATATAAATTAAAACATTCATAACATTAATTTAAAAAAGGGCTCAATACAAGAGTAGAGCAGTAAATATTTATTATAAACTGTTAGACTGGAAAAGCACGTTACTAGCTGCAATTTTGGATGCAAAAGGAAAATAAGTATTACTCCCATTGAACCATGAAAGCAACGATAATGGCTAGTATAATATATTAATATATATATATATATATATATATATATATATATATATATATATATATATATAACTCTCATAATCTGGCAACCCTGAATCTGAGCTCAACGAAAATCTTTCCCTGCGCCTAACTTTTCTAGAGCTTTTGATTGAGCTATGAATCATTGAAATCGGACCAGTGGGAGCGGAGGAGTTGATTGGACACACACACGCACACACAGACATACACTGTACTTTATATATAAGATGTCGTCATGCTTCGGAGTGGGTCAATATATCTGTAACCTAACATAAGTAATAAATGAATTTTCATCTAAAATTTTCATTGTATAATGTTTGAGATATGTAGCTAATGAAGACACGTTGTGTCGGATATTTATACGTATTAAATATTTCGTCTGTATATTAAACATTTTATACACATTTCAGATTCCATTTCCTACCGGGGAAGATATTTTATTCAATGTGTGGTTTGTCTCTTTTGTATTATAATGGCTTCAAGAATTTTGAGTTTTTCTTGCATAATATTTTTTTTGCATTATCTAATAAAATCCGTCTAAAGTTAATCGTTGTATCTATTTATTTATTTATTTATTTATTTATTTATTTTTTTATGTGATGACCAATTTGTGAACGAATTGGACTCATTTTCAATACAAGTGACAAGTGACAGGTCAATCTACGAGAGAATGTTGTGCTTAAACAAAACAAGTAAAAACATGAACTTTGGACAGCCTATTCATAATTTTAATCCTGATATACGACATTGGAAAAAATATAATTAAAAAAAATTAGAAAGATTTTGTTTGGTTGCATGTAACAAATTATTTTTCGGATATACATACGTATGTGTGTGTGTAGGTTGAATTTGAGTGCGTTCTACGCTTATGTATGGAGATTAAGCAACTTTGTAGAAAGAAATAACAGCTGACAAAGGTCCACAGCATTTAGCAATCTTTTTCTATTTATCCATGTACAATACAAGCTTTTGTTTGGACATAATTACATTCACAAAGATATATGGGCCGCCTTGTCACTGGAGTAGTGTTTATCACATTACTCTTGCAAAAATGGAAAAAGGACGACAAATACTACGATAAAAAAAAGCTAATGAGAGAATAATATGTCAATTTTATAATAAAACAAAATAGACGATACAAAAGAAACTGAGAAGCGAAAAGAAATCTGCGTTGCTCGGAGCCATAAATTGAATCTATGGCATGGACAATAAGACTGAATAAACTAGAATCAAAAAGCGAATATGTTGTTCGTGATTATCCCCCATCACTATTCGTCGTTTGTTTTTTTGCACTGAATATCATGAAAATTGCACTTGCAGCAACCATAAGAGACATAATAAAATCAAAGATGGCGCCTCCAACTTCCGGTTGATAACGAAAAATGAAGATTCTAGAACACTCGCCTGCTCTTCTGTTGAGCAAATATCGTGACCCTTTCTTCTATTCATTCCGTCTTTCCTCCTTTATTCTATTTTACATAATCCGATGGGTTTTCATTTATTTTGTGAGACTAAAGTAAAATGGTAGAAATGACTGGTGATTATTTTCTTTTTTTCTTGCGCAAACTTTTAATTCAGTTTATTAACAATCAACATTGCTTCACTTTGGTCTATTCAATTTCCTCCGATCACGCAATCATAAATACGATAAGCACATCATACACACGTACTAACTCACACGCATATATATATATATATATATATATATATATATATATATATATATATATACCTGTTTATAGACACAGATGCACATACACACACAAACACACACATATATATATAGTGATGTCAAGGGTAGTATGAATACCAAAATGCTGATAGTCAATATTGAGAAAAAATACATTGAAGGCAAGCAGTCATTTGCAATAAAGTGTTCGATATCAAAGATACAGTGTTAATAGGATTAATGTGAGTAAAAGTTTGTCATTTAGCTGATTGACGTTACCTTCAGCACCCTGACACCAGCATTTCGTAGGCGGACTTGTTCGTCCACTCTTCAGGGGGTATCAACAAATTACTGTTTATATTCTTCTTTTTTTTATCGTTTTTATTGCAAGAAGAGTGGACAAGCAGGTTTACCTGCGAAACTCTGGAGTCTGGATGCTAAAAGTAACATCAACCAACTCAGTGACGATCTTTTACTCATATTAATCTTATATATATATATATATATAGTTAAGTTATGAAAAAATTGGTAATCAGTATGGGTAGTCGCAAAGAGGATGAAATCCTGAGAGCTCAATGTAAATCCAGAGCTAATATTTTAAATTACAAAAAGCTAATATGTTAAATTTCAAAAACATACACTACCCATCAAAAGTATGAATTTTCATTTCATTTCGTTTCATCTTTTGGAAGTGCTATCTGATGATCCAGAGTCCTTTAAATGGGCTCTGGTGAAATAAATTATTATAATGGAACCTTAAAAGTGGTTTGTTTTTTTTAAATATGCATATATATATATATATATATATATATATATATATATATATATATATTAGCAATTCTACATTACAATTTTTTTTATATATATTATATATATATATATATATATATATATATATATTATTGCGTTGTCAGGCGCTTACTAGTTGTCACTTTTCTGATGTCAACGAATGCTTGCTATCACGTTCGTAATGCTTGCACTAGTAATACTATCTTGAATAGTAACCGTCGAATAGTAATCCCAAGAGTAATCAGTATAGAGAAATAGTATAGAGGATAGTACAGAGATGGTATTTATTTCTGATAACAATGAAAAAGGGGCACATGGCCGTGGCGAGAAATAGGGAGGGGGCTGGTCTTTCTTAGCTATCTTAGTCCTAGCTAATCCGACTTACGACCCATTCATTCATTACTATTTACTTATTCACCGCAAGAACTTATCCATCACCACTCAATCCTGCATACACCAAAATACCGCATATTCGCAAGGGAGTCCAAAAAATATATAAAAATTTCATGATTCATGACATGATGGAATGGTGGGTGCTGAATCCAGAAAGCAAACTAAAATGTAACACAAATATAAAACTAAAACAAAACAATGTTATTAGGACCCGTCCAAGCCTGAAAATATTAAGAGAGGCCGCTTTATTCTGTCGATAAACAGAACCAAGTAGCGCACTCACTATTGGAATGTTGGGGTGGGGTGGGGGATCTCAAAATAAATGCCGGAATGGGAAAAATCAAAGGCTGACCAAGTCGTGATAAAAACAGTGGATAAAAACAAACTGGCTGGGGGGATTTGGAATCTCGGTGTGGGTCATAACAAAAGGGAATGCCGGGAACAGGCCGGGGACAACAGTTATTCACATTAACTAGGAAAACATAAAAGTGTCTCATTTCACCATGGGTGTACACAGGAATGCGCCCCGTTGCATCAAGGGGACTTAAAAGATAAAATCAAGGCTAGCCCCGTCCACACGAACCAGGATCGCCTCAGTCACCTACCTATCGCTGAAATCTGTCGAAATCAAGCGCTTTTGATCAGATCTGATTTTTACCCTAAGCTGATGATTAAAGAATACAACCAGATTCTGATGCGAATAACGTTAATTCCGCAAGATTCCCTCCTTTCGCGTCGTCCACACCACCATCCTTGCCACGGTTAGCAACGTAAAAAAACACCATCCGTTTTACCTCAGAGAACGGGGGAGACACATTGTCACACGCGTACGCGAGATCAATGGACACGAAAGCCGTTTCCTCTGAGCCAAGGTCACACCGATGACAGTCTGGCAAATCTGCCTCGCCCCATCTGAAGAGTACGTCATTGAGAGGTAGCACGTTCCGAATCAATCGCCAGCTAAGCGAAAACTCAAGGTTGCTGAGATAAACCGCCGCTGGTGCCCAAGACCAAAATGAGCGCAACTCTGATGCCGATAAGCCGAGCCGGTCACACAGAGGATACTTTGCAACCCCCATCCACTAATTCACGATGCAATAGTCTCCGAGGTCGAGAAAAGTCACTGGACCGAGTAATGACTTTCAAGGCCAACCGACACTCGCTGAGGACACTCGACAACATTCCACGACCGTGACGGTGCTTCTCCCAAGAAATAGGAAGAGTGATGGTAAGGCTAGAGAAGGCGTCCCTAACACTCTGCGCCAAAATCGAGCTCTCCGTCAAAACGCGGCGTAGGAAAGCCAACCTCAATGTGTGGCGATGACTCGCCAAGTGTGAAAATCCCAGACCCCACCCATGAAACGGACGCTGGTAACAAGCTTCTTTACAGACCCAATGTCAGCGACCACCCCACAAAAGATTGGTCAACAAACCCTCGATCGGCACCATACGGAAGAAGAAGTACAGCCAAGCGGTAAAGAACGAGGGGGAAGATGTAAGTGGCACATGCCTCAGCCCTACCCTAGCCAAGTCCGGACCGACGCTCCAACCTTTGCCTCTACTTCTGACCAATTCTTCTTTAGCTGGAGTCCAAACCCGAACCACATTCCAAGAATGCGGACTGGTCCATCTGTCCAACTAAAGGGCCCCGGAAGCGCGTCCCCATTCCAGGGAACTAAGCGCAAGGCGGAAGACTCGTTACGGTTAATTTTCAAGCGCCTTCTGTACCACCTTAATGTCGCTACGACACGACACAAAAATAGATACGTCATTGGCGTACGCAGAAACTCTGTCTCGAACTCAAGAAAAACGGCGATTCCGCACTGTCTCTCAGCCGGCGAAAGAGGGGCTCCAAGGGCGATAGAGGACAACCCTGTCGGACAGACAGAGTCAGCGCAAAAGCGCTCGACCGCCTTCCGTTCACCTGTACCACAGCACTGGGGAGCAATACAGGAGGCAGATCTAATTGCAGAAGTCAGGTGCGAATCCGGTGGCCTGCTGGACAGCAGTCAGTTATCAATGGTCCACCCTGTCAAATGCCATGGACTGATCTAAATTGATCAACGCTGCTCAGCGCGGCTCGCCTGTCGTCTTCTACATCCTCTTTGATCGTGCGGATCAGATGCAGGTTGCTTTGAATTGTTCGTCCCCTCACATCACGTCTTCTCGAGTCCCAACAAGCTCGCGACAACTGACTGCAAACGCTCCGTGAAGATCTTGGTCAAAATCTTTAACTCTGTGTTTAGTTATGGGCCTGTGATCGTCTAAATCCCGCTCAACACCCTTTCCCTTTTTCAACAGCGTGATCACGCCCCTGGAAATCCGATCGGGGATGAACCCCTGCTGGAACCTGTTGTTGAACACCACTGTCAAAAATCAGGACAATGTTGTGCGACAAACTCAAGTACATTTCGTAGGGCACACCATCAAGCCCCGAAGACTTGCCCCTGCCGACTTTCTTCAATGCCAAGTGAACTTCGCCCTCTGTGACCTCACCCTCGCAGCTAGCCGCTTCAGTCGGCGAAAGCCGATAAAAGTCAGCTAAATAGCTTCGAAATTCGTCGCCACTGAGACCAGGCTTCTTGGTAAAAATGCCGCCGAAATGCCTCGCACTTGGTCGACCTCAGGAAACGCCCCCGCCGGAATATATTGATCGGAACCTTGACGGATCTCTTCCTTGCACAATTCTGCGCCTATGTTCACAGCCTCGTTAGACATCTTGTTTAACCTATGTCTAACTACCTGCCCCTGGTAGCACATACTAGCCTCACGCTTCAGGGCCTGGCTAGCTACGGCTATCTCTAGGGTATATTCCCAGCCATCGCCCGTGACAGACTATCCTGTAGAGTCTTCACTTTTTAGCCTTATCTAGGGCGAGTCGTTGGCTGATGAAGGACATAATCCTTTCCTTAAGCCTCTCCCAACACTTATTCCCAACAACCGCCCCCACTAATTCCCGCTGCACTAAACTAATTAGCTGTATTTTTCCTGGCTATCCACCTGTATATATATAATGGACTCTCCCGTCGGTTTCGACGTATGATGATCTGACAACTTAACCAAGTGATTCACAGTATGGACATAGAAAAATTTAGCCTCGAATACTCCCTAAAAATCATACACATCCCATCCCCTTCCATATATAAACTAAAATTAATTGAAAAAACAGAAAGTTTCATAAAAAGAATGAAAAAAGAATGAGATGGAAAGCCTACTTCTTTTTAAACCAGGACATTCACAATAACAATCCACTCAAGGAAAAATACGGCTTCAAAACAAAAAAATTCACACCGCAACAAAAAGAATTAGACGACTTCGAGAAAAACTTAACAAACCTAGTTAGAAACATAAAATTCCATAAAAAACAAGATGCGTTTAAAAAAAAAAACTAAAAGAAGATATAACTAAAATAAACAATTCAGCAAATGTATTTATCGCAGCTGACAAAACAAGAAATTTTTACAAACTAAGCCCTCCTACGCACAATAAATTACTCAAGAAAAACATAACCAAAACATACAAAAAGTCACCCAAAACATTAGAACACGATATCAATAAGGAAGCTAAAGCAATCTTCCAAAAAATAGACCTAGATGACAGAATAAGTTGCATCAGCAAGACGCAAGCCTTTATCACACTAAAAGACCAAAAAGAAAATTTCAAAACCAAACATCATGCAGACTCATAAACCCAGCCAAAAGCGAACTAGGTAAAATAAGTAAAACGATACTAGAAAGAATTAATTCTGAACTTAGGAAGAAGTTAGGAGTAAACCAGTGGAAAAACACAAAAGCAACTATTGACTGGTTCCATAGCATAAATAACAAACAAAATTGCCAATTCCTACAATTAGACATAAAAGAATTTTAACCATCCATAACAGAACCCATGCTAGATAAGGCCATCAACTTATCATTAAGTATACCCGTAAATCATTACTATTTCACAGTGAAGACGCATGGATAAAGAAGATGGAATCTTTGACACTATAATGGGAAGCTTTGGCGGTGCTACAATTCGAAATCATAGGTATATACTTATTACATGAACTATGCAAAATAATAGATAGAAATTACACAAGACTCTACAGGGACGGCGGTCTCATAATCTTAAGAAACTGTAACAAACAAAACACAGACAAAACAAGAAAAGCAATAATAAAGATTTTCAAAAATAACGGATTCGGCATAGATATAAAAACTAACTTAAACGAAGTAGATTTTCTAGATGTTACCTTGAACCTAAGAAGAGGCACATATAAACCATACAGAAAACCCAATGATAAACCACTGTATATACACACATCTTCCAACCACCCGCCCTGTATAATCAAACAGATACCAAAATTGATTAACCGCAGGATTTCCGACAACTCCTCCAATGAATCCATATTTAAGAAAGCTAAGAAAGACTACAAAACAGCCCTAAAAGATAGTGGGTTCCCAGCAACACTCACATACTCACTATACTATATATATATATATATATATATATATATATATATATATATATATATACTAAGTTTAGTTACATCATGCTTAAGTCTCCTTGTTTGGTGGAGAGAGAAACTCAGCCGAATAATAATGGCGTGCAAGAGTAATGTGATAAGAACTACTCGAGTAACAAGACCGCCCATATATCTTTGTGAATGTTTTTATGTCCCAACCAAACCAATGTGTTGTGTATTGATAAATAGACGAAGGTTGATAGATCTTGTCAACTCTTATTAATCTGGCATAAGTTAGTGAAGTTAGCCCTCTTCATATTAATGAAGGCTGGCCAAAATAACTTTTTAATCATTATGGTACTTGCGTTTTTGTGAATGTGCATCGGTATCTGAATATAAATAAATACAAAACAACATCAGATAGCCATATACATACATATATATATATATATATATATATATATATATATATATATATATACATATAGAAAGAGAGAGAGATTGAGAGAGAGAGACAGAGATATTCTCAGAATGAGATAGATAGATATGAACAGAATTAGATGGGCAGACTGATATCAAAATATTTATCTATCTCATTCTTAGATATATATAGAGAGATATTATCAGAATGAGATAGATATTACCAGAATGAGATAGATAGAGAGAAAGAGAGATTATCAGAATTAGATAGATAGATAGATAGATAGATAGATAGATAGATAGATAGATAGATAGATAGATATGAATAGGATTAGATAGACTGATATAAAAATGAGACAGATATATATAGAGAAAGATTATCAGAATGAAATTAATAGAGAAAGAAAGAGAGTGACTTTTTATTAAATCATTTTGTTAACACCAATTTTTTGGTTGAAAACAATTGAATAATACACACTGACGTCGTGTAGTGGGTTGAACTCATATGCACATACGAAGAGACTAAGACAGATATAAATAGATAGATAATCCCTTGTGCATTTGTATGTGGAAATGTCCAAAATATCTGTAAACACGATCTATTGATTGATTAATGCGTTCTTTTTTGGTTGAGATGGCTTATAGATTAATCAATGAAATAAAATAATCCTCTTTAATCCTAATTTATTCCAAATGGTTTACAGGAAGAAAAGTAAACATCTCCTGGGACTGGAGACTCGATTCTAATAAATCTCAGTTTGCTGAATCAAGAAAATAAATCAATCAATTACTTCAATATGACATAAAAAAATCTCGTTCAGATTCTGATCCGTTTATATCAGAGAATAGATATAAATCCAGAAACCTCGCTAACCAGTTATCTCTTTATGCGTTACTGATGTGGGGCCAAAGTTGGGACCACAGAAGGAAAACACGGAACACGGATTAGAGGTAAGAAAGATATATTAACAACAGGTTACCGAGATAGTGTAAGTGGGGCTTACTATATCACTCTCTATGTCACTCAATGTGACTCTCAGTGTCTCTCTGTGTGACTCCCTAGAGTGATATGTTGCCTACCTAATATAGGCCTGGAAGAGTCTATTGTGTAGGTAGTTTCCGGTCTCACAATAGAAGGAAAGAAAGGAAAACGGTGAAGGATGAAGAGAAAGTTATCCGGAAAAAACGAACGAATGGATAATGCAGAAAGAAAGAAAGAAAGAAAGAAAAAAAGAAAGAAAGAAAGAAAGAAAACGGAGAAGGATGAAGAGAAAGTTATCCGGAAAAAACGAACGAATGGATAATGAAGAAAGAAAGAAAGAAAGAAAGAAAGAAAGAAAGAAAAAAAGAAAGAAAGTTAAAGACCACAGAAAAAAAACACGGAACACAGATTAGATGTAAGAAAGATATATTAACAACAGGTTACAGAGATAGTGTAAGCGGAGCTTACTATATGTTAGTGTCCAATACTGGTAGTCGTACTAGACTCTCACAGTCTCTCTGTGTCTCTCTGTGTCACCCTCTAGAGTGCTATGTCGCCTACTTAATATAGGCCTGGAAGAGTCTATTGTGTAGGTAGTTTCCGGTCTCACAATACCATCCTTCCAAAGAGTTTTCTTTTTAAAAGAGAGAAAAATAAAACTGTTAATACTTTTCCTCTTGGGATTTACGTCGAGCAGTTGAGTAAATTTCCTTTTCCTTCCTGAGCGTCGCAATTCAGGAGAGACTTGGGGCATGTCGAGATCGAACTAGAGATCTTGTAGCCTGAATTTTCACGAACCGTCTGGCAGTTTATATAACCTGCAAGCACCAATGCCGTACAAGCTTGCATCACTTGCGACTATGATGTCGAGACTAGGGTCGTAATGGGTGAGGAGAGGTCTGAAGTAAGAGTTTTCTTGATCTTCTCGAATGCGTCTTTTCTTAGCATTCCGGGTCCATATGGTTTGTCCCTTTTTTATAAATTGGTTAGAGAGGCCCTCTCAAATTTTGCATGTTCTTAATGAACCCTTGGTAAAAGTTAGCTAGGCCGATGGAGCTTTGTAACGCTTGAACGTTATCTGGGGCATGTTTCTGATCGCGTTGGCTCTTGGTTTGACTTCTTTTTTACGTAGACCGGAGGTGCTGCCAACTCGCTGCACCTGTTTTTGACAGAATACTTAGAGTCTATCTAACTCTTTGTTGATTTGCTCTAGAGCATGAAAGGGACATTCCGTTTCTTTTGAATATTTGTAGTCCTTCTGGAACTTAGCTTTTCATTTTAGTACATTTCCAAGGCCGCCAGAAAAAACCTGGGGAAATTGTTGTTTCAGTTCCTTTTTAGATTCAGTGAATTTGAGGGGAGAATAATTTTATGCCAGGGTTTTCCAGTTACATAAAAAAAATTTTCGATCGAAAACTTGAGTACAACGGTAGTTTCTGCTCTAGTATTGCCAGTTTGTTTTAAGAACAATGTTTTTTTTCTCGTAGAAATCGTTCTCGAATTGTTATTTGCACAACTTTAATATTCCGTAGATGTCGAATCCGCGTTCGTTTGCTGTTTGGTATTGGAATATATGTAGACGCTAGGTGTTTAGCTTTTAAATCTAATGTATTAATACCAGCTTAATTTCGTTTTAACACTGCTGTGGGAACGCGTGGAGTTTTGTGTATTTTCAACTGTTGGTTGATATGGTGAGAACGAAATTCTCGAATCTTTTCTGTCACGCCACTTGGGACTGGCAAGGTATTGCGGTTTTTCGACGTGAATTTCTTCGTCGACCCAGATGTGGGATTGGTAAGGTATTTAGTTTCGCCGTGAGTGCCTTTCTAGAATCCTCGTCGCCAATGATATGGGTCAAAGTTGGGACCACAGAAGTAAAACACGGAACACGGATTAGATGTAAGAAAGATATATTAACAACAGGTTACAGAGATAGTGTAAGCGGAGCTTACAATATGTTAGTGTCCAACACTGGTAGTCGTACGAGACTCACTGTCTCTCTGTGTCTCTCTGTGTCACTCTCTATAGAGTGTTGTGTCGCATACTTAATATAGACCTGGAAGAGTCTATTGTGTAGGTAGTTTCCGGTCTCACAATAGTTATGTATACAGTACTCTCTCGATTATCCGGACACCTTGGTACAGTAGTTGAATAACTGTGTTCGGATAATTCAAAATTCCGCGTAATTCAACATCTAAAAAATCGAAATAGTATGAAAAAATAACTTGCTGAAATAAATTTAATAGTTATATCATCAAATTTTCAAACCCTTTGTTCAAGGTTTTGTCCAGTTTGTTTTAATATAAAACGGTAACTTTGACATATTTGAGAAGGATATTAGAATAATTCAGAACTTATACTGGAAGGAAACCGTTTGCATATGGAGAGAAAATAATTCAAATATTTATGCAAAAATAAAAAGGGATATGTCTTCTTACCGGACGTATTTTGAATATGTCCGGTAAGAAGATATATCCTATTCAGTGAGGCGATTCTGAGACAATTATATATATATATATATATATATATATATATATATATATAGAAGAAAATTATCTTTTAGGCATCTCTAATTGAATAAATTACAAATATTACCTCTGCATATTTTGATCATAATCCTTTCATATTCACGAAAAATATTCGTGAATACGAAAGGATTATCAAATAAGCAGACACATACGTTAAACTTATTCAATCAGACACACACACACACACACACACACACACACACACACACACATATATATATATATATATATATATATATATATATATATATATATATATATCCCAAATGTAAAAGAACTAACGGAATATAAATTCAAACGTTCATAACATTAATTTAAATATAAGACTAGACCCATATATATATATATATATATATATATATATATATATATATATATATATATAAGACGAAAATTATTCTTAGCCGTGTTTCGTCCCTAAAGGTAAATGTAACGTTTTATTTTTTGCTCGGGTTCATATACAAGAGCAAGGATGTTATTATATATAAACACATGTAAGAAAATAAATCCTTACATTTGCCTTGATAAAAATCTCAGAGGACGAAATTCGTCGTCTATGAATAGTTTTTCCCTGTCTTTTCTTAATTTTGTTCCTTCAATCTGAAAAATATTTTACACACACACACACACACACACACACACATATATATATATATATATATATATATATATATATATATATATATATATATGAAAAAATAGATGAAATAAAGGGAAAATTATTCTTAGCCGCGTTTGCTCGTGTTTTTATATACAAAAGCAAGGATGTTATTGTATATAAGACTTGCAACAAAATAAATCCTAACATTTGCTTTGATAAAGTCTCTCAGAGGACGAAATTCTTCGTCTATGAAGTTTTTCACTTGTCTTTTTATTCATTTTCTTCCTTCAATCTGAAAATAATTTATACGCATACACACACACACACACATGCACATATATATATATATATATATATATATATATATATACAGATATTGTGAGTGGATATCATAACTTTTGATATGCACACAAAACATTCAAAAATATCCATATTACCTTATTTGAACATAATTTCTAACTTTTTACAAAGTCCAACATTATTTTTTCTTGTTTATGTTGTTTTTATCAAACCCGAGCAGGAAGCAAACAGATGCATTTTGTCCTCGTTTTCGCACCCATAAATCTCTCTACCTTCACATCCCGCCAATAAAATAACAACAATGGCGAAACCTTTCCTCTCTTTCTTTATGATACAGAAAGAGAAATGAAAAAAAAAGGAAGAAAAGAAAAAAGAAGAAAAGGTAAGCCAGAAATCGAAGGCAGGAGATTAACGTCTTTTGCCTTTCTGATCCTCTGATCAGGAATGCAGATGAGAAAAAAAAAAATCATTTCTTTGTAGTTTTTGATTTGCGGAGTATAACGAGAAATGTGTTTGTTTCAAAATAACACCAGACATTTTATCTTGGCTACTCACTAAACTACTTCCACTCCCTTTCTTTCCCCCTTCTCTCTCTCTCTCTCTCTCTCTCTTTTTCTTCCTCACCCTCTCACGCTTTCTCTCGCACACACACAAACGCACGAACAGACACATACACATTCGCTTTTATTCTCTTACCTTCTTTGCGTCTGATGATATTTACTGTTCCACCTACACTGACATCTTTATACACACTTTACCAAACTGTTTCTTTCTTTCTTTCTCTCTATCTATATATATATATATATATGTGTGTGTGTGTGTGTGTGTGTGTGTGTGTGTGTGTGTGTGTGTGTGTGTGTGTGTTTACTAGCTTAAAAGCCGCATTATTGAGCGGAATTTAATTTAAGCTCGCTCCTGTGGAGGGCTCTTGATTGGGCCCTCATTACAATAGTTAGGGAGGAGTAGATACGATAGGCAACAATAAAATAAAGAAGACCTCAAAATTGATCGCTGCATTTAAGTATTGCATTAATATTTAAGCTTACCTTTTAAAAGTTCAACCACAAAGACAATTTCATGTACGTAGGTCCGTACATTGCGTACAAACAATTATTTTTTTTTCATAGGTGAGTCTCACTGGATTTCGCAATTAATTTCGATTATCTCCAAACTTAGTTCCAAGTTATAGAAATTGCTATCGTACAAAAAATTCGTTGCAAAAAGTCACGTAAAAACATTGCCGAAAACAATCGCAGTAATGAAAACTTGGAAATTCAAAATTTTATGATTGCGGCTCCGGAACCGGCCCAGAATGTTTTTAATTTTCTCACGGAGTCGGTCTGATTCCAAAATGGTATGATATGTTGGGATACGGCTTCGAGGAGTATATTTGAAAATGTGTGACACACTGACATTCATATTTATTATATATATTTTTCCGCCCGCGTGTGTATGTGTGTGTGTGTGTGTGTGTGTGTGTGTGTATATATATATATATATATATATACACGTGCCGATTTTTGCAAATATGGATGTCCATACATTACATTATCATAAGAAAGAGTGGTAACTTTAGTAAATTTAAAGCCAAACATCCTAAAATTCAATAAAACATTAAATTACCAACAGTATTTTCCTAATTTTTTAAAATTACTGAGAAGTTAAAAAAAGGCGATCACGTTATATTCGTTAAGTAACTTTTACAGATATGTTCCCCCGTAGAAAAAAAAAATTAGTTAAGTTTTCGGTTGTCTGTAATCTGACAGACTGTTAATAAATCTTTCAACACCTTAAATAAAACTAAAAAGTAACTTTTACAGATATGTTCCCCCGTAGAAAAAAAATTAGTTAAGTTTTCGGTTGTCAGTAATCTGACAGACTGTTAATAAAGCTTTCAACTCCTTAAATAAACGCTTAACTCCGTGTTAAAAAAATGCATTTCTACAATATTTTAAACTGAAAGTAATATTTGTTTCAAGTCAGATTAATTAAACTTTAAATCAGTTCAGATTTCTTCAGTAAAGTTTCATAAAATTATATTTTATTTTTTTATTTTTGAAAGATTTTGTTAATAAAGAGAGTTACATTGTATAGATGGCGAAAAATAGCTAAAATTATTAGCGATTAAAAAAGAAATCTCTTACTAGTCAATTTAAATTAGTTTGAAATATAGCAAAGTATTTTGCTAATTAGAAATATTAAATTTAATCTACTAGCTTGAAATCGAAACTAAAATAAATGCTTCAAGAAAGATTTTTAATTTTAAAAAACACTTTAAACCTTAGGTATCATGTTTACTAATATTTTATATATAGGTATATATATATTATATATATATATATATATATATATATATATATATAGAGATAGAGAGAGAGAGAGAGAGAGAGAGAAAAGAAGTTAATAATAACTGGAGTCTAAGAATATTTAATTAGATTAATAGTTCTCAACCGAGGTCCATATAGACCGTGGGTGCGATATAATATTACTGGAGGCCCACACACACACAAAAAAATCGCAAATTGGAGGTCCATGGTGATATTTTAGTGGTCCATAGAGCAATTTCACTTAGGAACGGTTGTTACAACTGAGAATTGGAAATTCTACAGTCATCTACACCATATTAGAATATTAAAAATAGAAAAACAACTCTAAAAATAGCAGAAAACGAGATCAAGCAATGTAAGTTAGCGTCCCTTTTACTCCACCAGAATGTTTTGATTGTAAAAGATTAATAAAAACTGAGAGAGATATATAAAAGATGGATTATAGATATAAAGGAAAATTATCTAAAGATTATAATTTATTATAAAAATTAATTTAATATATTAATAATAAATAATAATAATTTTAAATTTTTATAACATAGAATATTGATATTGGTATAAATCAATTAATGTAAATGATTTAAAAAAGAAAATATTAATGATCAAATTAAATTTAATATATTAATAAATAATAATAATATTTTTAAATATTAATAGAATAGAACATTAATATATTTATATAAATCAATTGTTATAAAATATTTTAAAAAATAGAATATTAATAATAAAATTTATTTAATATATAAATTATATAAGGATTATATACAAGGATTATATATAAAGGAAGGATTAACAATACTAACCTCTTTAGCAGCATCAACCACAGAGATCTCATTGAATAAATCTGCACATTTTTAATTTATTAATTACTCACATATTTTAATATGGTTTATTCAGCATTATTTTACTAGTGTACATAAAAGTTGCATAGAATTTAGTTGTTAAATACAAGTTTATTTTCATTAAATTAGTTTTACTTCAAAATAAAGCATGTACATTTACTATTTCTATAATACAATTCCTAAACTTATCTATGAGCAAAAAATAAAATAAGTTTATTTTCATCGAATGTTTATGGGGGCCCACCAAAAAGCATTAAGTGTAAAAATGGTTCATGGGTAAAAATGGTTCATGGGTAAAAGTGGTTCATGGGTAAAAATGGTTCATGGGTAAAAGTGGTTCATGGGTAAAAATGGTTCATGGGTAAAAGTGGTTCATGGGTAAAAATGGTTCATGGGTAAAAATGGTTCATGGGTAAAAGTGGTTCATGGGTAAAATGGTTCATGGGTAAAAGTGGTTCATGGGTAAAAATGGTTCATGGGTAAAATGGTTCATGGGTAAAAAATGGTTCATGGGTAAAATGGTTCATGGGTGAAATGGTTCATAGGTAAAAAGTGGTTCATGGGTAAAATGGTTCATGGGTAAAAGTGGTTCATGGGTAAAAATGGTTCATGGGTAAAAATGGTTCATGGGTAAAAATGGTTCATGGGTAAAATGGTTCATGGGTAAAAATGGTTCATGGGTAAAAATGGTTCATGGATCCAAAAAAGGTTGATAACTACTGATCTCGAGTAACAGTTTCACAGTTTTTGATTTTCGAAACTTGCATAACACGCATAGAATTCATCCAACTTCAAGTAGTTGCGAAACATATCATGGCATAGCCACATATCTCAATTTGACTTTTGAAAATCATAGATGATAAACTACATCTGGCAGCAAGGCCTTTGACTGGGAGGTTTTGGGGAAAGTGAAACCACCTCTTAATTGCTGCTGCTCCCAGGTCCACCCTGACCTGGGGTGGCAGTACCTGTTAGGGTCCCAGCTATGGACAAATAGTTAACCTCCAAACTGGGGTTAAAAAAACGATAAAAACATAAAAATACAATTTATAGTAAAATAAAAAAATACCAGCAATACATATACATAGTTAAAAATTACCAGCAATGCATTTTTTTGTAAAATAAATTACTAATGCTGCCAAGAAAATTCAATTTCGGCATTAAATGACCCATAAGGAGTTGATATGCTGTTAAACAAACAAACAGACTAGAACTGTGAAACTGGTAAAGGTACTCTTAATAAATATTCTTAAAGACTGTAGTTGCATTTTTAACTTCCTTTTCCTATATTTTTATTCGTATTGGATATATAAAAAAAAGATTACTTTCTTCTACCTATTTCTCACCCCATATATATATATATATATATATATATATATAAGTAATTCATCAAGTCTAGAAGAAACCTCAACAGAATGCACTGGACGGCCGTTTATATTTTGGGACTCAGCAGCAATACACATCCACTACCGAGAATTGAAATCAGGACAGCAACATTGACCGACAAACGGCCTCAGTGACGAATGGGTAGCGAATCTAGACTCGGTATATATATATATATATATATATATATATATATATATATATATATATATATATATATATATATATATATATATATATATATAAAAATATATATATTTATATAATAACATTTTTTATGTTATAATTTTCAAATAAAATTATATTTGGTTATAATAAAAATGTTATTAAAATTTATTCAAATATACAAATGGTGATATTATATATCAACAGGATATATATATATTATTGTACATTTATAGCAACAAATTTTATTAATTTTTTTATTTAGCTTTTCCAGCGTTGCTTTTTTTTTTTTTAATTAGTTTCACTAACAACACCTCCTCCAGCGCTTGAAAGTATCTAAAGTAGTGGCCGAAAGCGCTTGGTTCAATGGACGGTATGGACAGTTTTTGTATTCCTCACTCCCATCAAACGGAAAAATGTAAGATCGCTTAAAAAAAGAAAAATTTAAATTAATTACATTTTCCTTGGTCGTCATATTTAACGATATATATATATATATATATATATATATATATATATATATATATATATATATATATATATATATATATATATATATATATATATATATAGAGAGAGAGAGTGAGTGCCAAAAATGTATTCGCTTTTCGACTTCCTATAACATTTTTTCTTTTTTCAGATTCATTCATTAATATTTAATTTAAACTCCTGACCTCCTGTATCACATGGCAAAGTGGATAACGGCGTTGGTTAGATCCAGTGACAGGACCCAAAGAGTGTCAGTTCAATACCCGGTTAAGGCAGTGGAGAACTTGGAGAGGTGAATTAAAAGGAGATAACTGACATCCATTAAACATGGTCCATGGAACTAGAACAGTCTACCCCAGTAAGCGAAATGAAGGGTTCAGTTCGACATTCCAATCACCTGAAGAAGGCCGGAGCGTACAATAAACGTTAATATATATTTTTTTTAATTTCAACCTTAGATCTTGTTTGCAAATCAATAAACACTGAATTTATGAACCACTTTCACTGGCTTGGAATACTTTTACACCAATAAGTATTATTGCTGTAAAACCAAAAGGTTTGGGGACCCCTAGTTTAAAAGTTGTGACGTGTTAGAGAAACTGGAAACAAAAAGAACACTTATACTTAGCATCAGAAAGAGTTGAAATTTCTGGAGCACATTATGAGGAAAGAGGGATTAGAAAATTTGATACTCACAGGTCATATTGAAGGCAAGAAGAAAAGACAGAAAAGCAGTGTGTAGTCTACCTAAAGAGTTTGTGTAAATGGTTGGCAGAACAAAGATTAGGAGAAATAGCATAAAGACAAACTTAAAGAGAGTATATTTTTTTTTTGGGGGGGTGAACCCTGTTATATATATGTATGTGTCAGATTAGTGCAACTAAGAAGTTAAGGAAAATTAAAAAAACAAACCCTAAAACTGTGTAGGTGTGTCAGCAACTGATCTCTCCTCAAAACTGTCCCGAACAGCTCAATGGCGGGAAAACTGGCTTCTTACATTCAATGCTTCAAAATCCAAACCAGTAACGTTCCATCATTAACGAGTAGCCGTTGAATTTTCGCCTATCGCCATTAACGGATGTTCCCCAAGGATGCCCCTTGCCTTGAATGCCTGTCGGAACTTAAACTCACCCCACTCAACACCTTAAACCTTAAGATGCTGCGAAATTGCTCGAATACTTGTACCGCTCCAAGTCTTACCTTGACCGAGTTTATATTCCTTAGGAACAACTAAAGAATATAATTAATTTGAATTTAATTGCTAGTTTATGTATCATGACTGAAGTCTTAGTTTATATATCGGGATTTAATTGATAGCGTTGTTAAAATATTTACGATGATGCTTGGGAATACTGATAGCTAATTAAAATAGAGAAAATGGAAACAAAAAGGACCCTTAAACTTGGCATCAGAAAGAGACTGTTGCCATTTCTATCGCACATAATGAGGAAAGAAGGATTAGAAAATTTGATACTCACAGATCATACTGAAGGCAAGAGGTACAGGAAAGTATGCATAACCTACCTAACAAGTTTGTGTTGTGTTGGTTGGCAGAACAAAGAGTAAGAAAAATAGCAAAAAGGCAAACTTTACTGTGAGCTACAAAAGACAAGAATTTGTGGAGACATTTTTACTTGCATTCCCAAGTTTGCGTGTTGTTGAAGCTGGTATTAGCCATACAAATGCAATTCTAATTAAGCAGAATAGCCTCTGAACCTGGAAGTTTGATGACCAAACAATTTCCAAGTAAATATCAATGTCCTTACTACAGCTCATCAAACACATACTTCTGATTAATGATGTCAACCAATTCAATAAAAAAGATATATTGATTGGTTTTTAATGTGTTTATTATTATCTAGAGTATTTATAAACTTTTCTTCTTATCTTCATTATTATTCAAGCAAACATATCAAGTATAGGAAGTGGAATAAGAACTGAAAAAGAAATAACACAACTTAAAGCTAAAAGGAATTTTATAATAACGAAGGAGAATAGTGAAGGAATTTCTACCCTTAGAAAAATTAATTATTACAGATTTTTTGTACAGAATTGGAGGTTGATATAGGATCAAGGATTCCATAAATGGAGTCAATGATTCAAAAAGTTTGGGGCTTCCTAGTTTAAACTGACATCAGGAAGATAATAATTACCAATTATTTTATTAAAGGTTGTGACGTGTTAGAGAAAATGGAAACAAAAAGGACATTTATACTTAGCATCAAAAAGAGACTGTTGACATTTCTAGGGCACATCATGAGGAAAGAAGGATAAGAAAATTTGATACTCATAAATCATACTGAAGAAGGACGTGAAAGCAGCGCGTAACCTACCTAACGAGATTGTGTAAATGGTCGACAGAACAAGGATTAGAAGAAATAGAAAAAGAACAAACTTTACTGCGAGCTAAAAAGGACAGGAAATTGTGGAGAGCCATGAGCGCCTATGTCATGGCGGAACACGGCAGATAGTGAAAGAATATCTAACTTGTGTCAGATTTAATATTCTTACTAATGATTCATTACTAATGATACTAAATTAGTGATATTAGTTCATTTTTATAATAGCATAATTGGTGGAGATACCAGCACCAAGGATGTCAATCTTTTCTTTCTTATTCAAAAAGAGTAGTGATAAGACATTTCCTGGTGTCTACAGTATTAGACTTTTGTTTATTTCCAGGTCAAGCTTAGTCTTACCTTGAATTGGTAGTCAGAAAAGGATCACTTAGCCACAAAGATGAACCACTTTCACTGGCTTGGAATACTTTTACACCAATAAGTATTATTGCTGTAAAACCAAAAAAGTTTGGGGACCCCTAGTTTAAAAGTTGTGACGTGTTAGAGAAACTGGAAACAAAAAGAACACTTATACTTAGTATCAGAAAGAGTTGAAATTTCTGGAGCACATTATGAGGAAATAGGGATTAGAAAATTTGATACTCACAGGTCATATTGAAGGCAAGAAGAAAAGACAGAAAAGCAGTGTGTAGTCTACCTAAAGAGTTTGTGTAAATGGTTGGCAGAACAAAGATTAGGAGAAATAGCATAAAGACAAACTTTATTGAGAACTACAAAATACAAGAAATTGTGGAGAGCCATGATCATCCATGTCATGAAAGAACACGGCACATAGAAGAATATATAACCTGTGTCAAATTTAATATCTTTACTAATTATTCATTACTATTACTAAATTAGTGATACTAATTCATCTTCCTAACAGGAGATACAAATACCAAAAATCCAAATCTTTTCTTTCTCACTAAAATAAAGTGGGGTTAAGACATTTCCTGATGTCTGCAGTATTAGACTTTTAGTTATTTCCAGATCAAGTTTAGTCTTGACCTTGATCGAGACCAAATAATGAATATCCAGAAAGATATTCACTAGTAAAGTGAGAATATTGGAATTGTTAGTCATGATATGATCGAACACGTAAGCAACGAAGAAGTTTTAAAGAAAATGGAAACAAAAAGAAAATTTATATTTAGCATCAGAAAGAGACTGTTGAAATTTCTGGGGGACATAATGAGGAAAGAAGGCTTATAAAATTTGACACTCACAGGATATATTGAAGGCAAGAGGGACAAAGGAAAGTAGCATGTAACCTAACTACCGAGCTTGTGTAAATGGTAGACAGAACAAGGATTAGGGGAGATAACAAAGAGATAAAAATTTAGTACAAAAGAAAATTGTGGAGAGTCATTATCACCCACGTCCTAAAGACGAAGATTTGCTCATCCCATCATTCGCACAATATTTCCTAAATACCACCATGGCGTGTAATTCACAAATTCGCAGTCCTTTAGGGTGAATCTATCTCTTTAACGATAGCATCTGTGCGTAAGTTCTAAAACGCAGTATCAATTAGAATTCATTGTTAATATTAATATCATTTTATACGATACTTCCAGACAAAAATCATATCAAGTTGGGATCAAGTTGGGATCATGTAGCAAAGAATCTCCTAGATTTTATGGCAACATCATCAGTATTCTTATGTATGAAATATCGTCTGGAATAGTCATGACGGTGGGAAAATTATCTATAAGATTATTAAAAGTGCCGGTTCGAATAATACCAGAAATAAAAACTGTGCTGGCGGTGAGCTGATAATGTACGCAATAATGTTCATTTTATAATGAATTATATAATATGTATTGAATTATATTTAATTATATAATTTATATATATTTAATTATATTTAATTATTGAATTATATAATTTTGTAATTTTCTATAAGATTAATAAACGTGCCGGTCCGAAAAATAAAAACTGTACTGGAGGTGAGCTGTTAATGTACGCAATAATGGTCATTATTTGACAGATTTCACTTTCTTTGCGGCACTCCCAAGAACTTACCGTCTAAGAAAGTTACTTTCTCTTTTAACAAGTGTGGCATTCTTTGGATGCTAATTGTGGTTGAAATTATTTCTATGTATGACTAATGAATTTAATAAATTGTTACGTATAAGATCCCTTTTGTGTTTGTTAGTTTTTTGTTTTGCTTTTTTTGGGGGTGGGTGTTTGTTTGGGGTTTTTTTTTTGTTGTTTTTTTTTTCATTTTTGCAAGTTTATTGTCAGGAATAATTGTGATAATTTGTTATATATATATACTTGCTTCAGATTATTACTGTTATGGTTATTTTTGCTTCTGATCATATCCATAATAGTTTTGTAATTATTTTGATATTGTTAAGATTGGATAAAATCTTTTAGATATTAAATGTTAAGAGTTAGTAGGTTGTATTATATTGTTTATATGTAGTTTGTCATTATTGTTGTTATTATTAATGTAATGATTTTTTGTAGTTGTATATTTTGTATGCTTTTCTCTTAGCATTGTGGATGAAATAATGAAGATATTGGAGATCTTAAAGCTGTTTTCTATATATTTATCTTCAGATATATCTTCTTGATAAAATATAGCGTTATGGTATACATCATCAGTATTCTTTTGTACGAATTAAAAGTGCCGCCTGGAATAGTCATGCTGGGGGGAATTTTTCTATAAGTTTAAGAAACATTTCGAATAAGCAGTTCCAATAATAACACCGGAAATAAAAACTGTAATGGGGGTGAATATACTCAATAATATTCATTATTTGACATATTTCAATTTCTTCGTTTTCAGTAACTGAGTTCTCGTTTAAATAGGATTGTCTGTTTGAATATCGAAGTCCCAGCGGATATAATATTTCGAATTTTCAAGTACATTTTTCACTTAGCATCTAAAGGGAATTGGTTGCAAGATATCACTGTGGATATAAAAATCTTCAGATGTTTCTTTCCATTTATATAAAATGGTATGTTATTTTTTCTATCTATGCAACTAGAATTACGGTCCCTGCATATCAATCCAAATGTATCATCCTGTTGTTACTTGCCTATCGATGCCGCATTTTTTTTTTATTGAGGCTTTCACACGAATGAGATTTTGTCTATATCCTACACATTGACTTGTCTTGCCAGGAGATAAACTCGGTGTCACAAGAGCACGCGCATGGTAAATGATATGGTGGAAATCTTCTCGTAATCGTCTCACAAAATTCATAGCTCTCAGACGGACATTTTAGGAACGGGTTAAACGAGTTCAATGGGTTCTTTTTTAGTGGATAGAATGTTGCATAGACCTAAAGACATTTTTCAGCACCATTGACCATAACACCAGTGGCATGACAAAGGTTGAGGCGATCATAGACCAAGCGTGTCCTCAAAAGGACTAGAATCAAGTCACACATAATGGTCTAACCTAGATATAAAAGTTCGCCACTCATATCCGAGGAGGCCCCTCTACTAGGTAGGTTAGCCAATCCTCGTTTCAGACGCCTGCTCAGGCATATTTTGTGATTGTTCAACACCCACAGTTTCTAATTGTGGTTTATACTGCAGCTATGCAACTATGCTGAATTAACCTTAAAGTTTCGCGGGTGGGGGACGTCATAAGCAGTTTGAACAAGGCCATCATGGTCAAACCCTCGGTCACGATGACTTGTAACCTCGTGCTTGCACAACCACCAACGGCTCTCAAGGAGTTTCGTTTACCCTATTTCACACACAATTTTTGAGTCAATCCCTAGTATGGTTTTCATGCACTTTCCAAATGTCTCACACGCTGGGATCACCGCCTCCAGACATTTCCTGATAAATCAACTATGCTAAGATTCATCACACACATCACACACACACACACACACACACACACATATATATATATATATATATATATATATATATATATATATATATATATATATATACACTACTTTTTTATTCTAGCTGAATATTTTCATAACGTATGGATAATTTCTGTCAATTTCTGGGATGGGGAGTTATTGCTAGACATCTGTAGATTAAATAAAGGGTTCTGCTCAAAATATAAAAGGGGAAATAACTGTTATGGTCCAGGTCTTTATACCAGGGTGATGATCCAAGGTAGAACCAATAAAGAAGAACTCGAACACGGATATGGAATAACACAGATATATTACAAACAGGAATATATACAGAGAAGTAGAAAGTGATAGTACGAACAATCAGGGTTAGTAGGGAGAACAATGTAGTCTCGACCAGTATCACTATTCCAATGTCTGGTAGTAATTGTCTGAACGCGACTCTGTTTCGGACTGCCTCTGACTCGACTAACTGACTCGCTCGCTCTGACTGACTGACAGACTCCTGATGGACCTCACTCCAGACTTCAGACTGAACCCTCTGCTTCCTCTTGAGGCGCAGTATTTATTATGTATGGAATAGTCCATTATTTTATTATGGGTAAGCTCCCATAACACTAACCACATCCAAAAAGATTAGGCTGGAGGAACATTGAAAATCCACAGGAGAGACAATGAAATCAGACATGACTGTTCATATATGGAGTGAAAAGAGGCAATCATCAAACCCTGTGAGATGAAATGAAAATACTGGACAAGGAAAATCCCTGGAGAGTTAAACGCTGAAATAATCAGTGCATATGCTAAGCTATAAGGGCCTCCTTAGGCCTAACATAGTAATAAATACGATACAGGAACAACTAAGAAAGAAAGAGAAATGGAAGCTAGGTCTTCAACAGTAATAACATCTGTAACAAGAAGCTTCAATGAGTACACTCAAGTATAACAAGCAGCAGTAGCACTAATAGGTAGGCAGACAGATTAGGTTTAAGTGCCATGAGACAATAGTCTAATGGATTAAAGCGTTACTAAGCCAAGTAATTTGTAGGTTCAATCCTTGCGCTAGGCAATGTGTACTTGGACTTAATGGAAATAATTACTAGATGAGAATATCTCTCATCATGTTCAGTGGAATGAGAGCAATCTACCCTGTAGTGTTCAGCTCAAAATTTCCTGAAGGTTATTGATGAAAGTTCGAGGATGCAACAGCCGAAATGTGATGACAACAACAACAACGATAAGAACAACAATTAGAATTTAAATAATTAAATTAACTGAATAACAGGATTTTTTAAAATCCCTTTGATACCTTAATCATATCACAAGCTTCCATCCTTGTGGACCTGTGCCAAAATTAAGCGACGCTTAGTAAATAACTTGTAGTAGTACGGCAAAATAAGGTGGGCAGTGAATAAGGCTAAATAAATGATGTCGCGCCAAGCTTCCAAATAAGAAAAAAGAGTTTCAGTTTTGAAAATCGGTATTCAGAATGGTTGTTCTTATCTGGAACGAAAACAATTGGCTTCTGGCGCAGGCTCTATTGCAAAGTGAATATGACACAATATATTACAAGCTACCCTGAACCATCCGAGTTGAAGTCACTCAATAAGACATCTATGAAAAGAGTTGGGGATTTCAGATATTTTGGATCTCACATGATAGATTTCCAAAAAGACTTCAGCATCCGCAAAGCTATTGCATGGGATGCGTGTAATAAACTTCACAAGATTTGGTGCTCGACCTTTCCACCCTCCTTAAATGTCCAAACCTTCCAAACATAGATTGAACCAATCTTACTGTATAGATCAGAAACTTGGACATTATCTGCTCGTCTCGAAAGGCGACCGTATGGAACAAATCTACTGAGAAAAATCCAGAACATCAGTTGGAGATACCATGTAATGTTTAACACAATTTACGGAGAACTGAGACCAATTTCTCTTAAGTTCAAACAAAAAAGATTACAGTTTGCCGGCCACTGCCAGCGAGCGGACAGAGAAATCGTCTCATCCTTACTCCTATGGCATTCTTGTAGAAGTATCTTTACCCAAAAATTGACTTTCCCAGGCTCAGGTCTTAAGGTTGGTCATTGGGGATGTGGGGACAGCAATGCAGGACCAAACAGCGTGGAAAGAGATTGTCAATGAAGTTCCGACCAACTGTAGGGAGGTCGAAGGATGATGATGATGATAATGATAGCCTGGAAACAGATTACTAACTGAAATACAAAAAAATAGTGGATTGAGTTCAACCCTCACTGCGTGCATTTTAGAAGGTTTCACGAGAAAGACGTACCAACTAGGAAAAGGTTTTTGTCTTCATTAAGTTAATATTTTGTATAAAGCAAGAGAAAACCCTAGCTAAATTCAGTGATGCATAAAAAAATATCACATTTGTTCTCTCTTTTCTTCTATTAGTATTTATTGAATGTTTCTGATCAAAATATTATCAATTTAAGATTTGTTTAAAAAATAGCTGTTAATTTTTATTTTTTATTTTAAAGAGACCTCACATGAGTCGTTTACATGAGGACAGAAAACATCATCTTTGATGTGTATGCGTCTGTTGGTTTTTTTTATCGGAGTTAGTGTGTATATCGGAAGATTAAAAGGGGGAGTCGGCTCCTAAAAGTGAAATAATCCGATAAGAAGGGGGCTTGCATGTGAACAGGATTAAAAAGATAAGCTGTGGAATAAATATGCAAACAAATGAGAAGAAGAAGAAGAAGAAGAAGAAGAAGAAGAAGAAGGAGGAGCAGGAGGAGCAGGAGGAGGAAAAGGAGCCCGCGAAAAAAAAGGCGGAGCTAGAGTTTTTAAGAAAAGAGGAAGGAAAGAAAGTCGGAGGAAGAAGAATAATAGACAGAAAGAGAAAAATAAGAGAAAAGTGAAAAAGGAAGAGAGAGCATACTTAAAGATCGAAAGCTGATGAGGATGAAGATAGGGATAGAGATTAAACGACTCGGAGTAGATTCTGAAGAGATTGCCGAATTCCTGTGATTCAATTCGTTGGAAGTAAACGAATAAACATTTTCGGAGACGAAGTGAAAAGAAAAAGGACAAGATTAAGAAATGATGGAAAATAAACGAAAAAAACAAAAAGAAAATATCTTTAAAAAAATGAAGCGTATGTTAAAGTAGGTTTAATGGACGACAAGATGTGGGCAAGAACGAAGTATTAACAAAACACCTACTAATTTAACACGCTTAAAGGATTTTTATTCAATTAAAAACAAAACAGGAAAAAAAAAATGGCCGCCTGACGACAAGTGAAGAAACAGCCAAAAAAAAAGAAGCAAATTAAAAAGAAAGGAAGAAAAATTAGATTAAGGGAAGTTGGAGGAAAGGAGACAATATATATATATATATAATTTTTTTTTGCCAACAATTTCTGATTATCCATTTGTCCATATATATATATATATATGTATATATATATATATAAATATATATATCATATTCCATTTGCCTAACAATGTCCATATATATATATATATATATATATATATATATATATATATATATATATATGTGTGTGTGTGTGTGTGTGTGTGTGTGTGTGTGTGTGTGTGTGTGTGTGTGTGTAAAATTTGTGTATTTAGACAGCAAATTATCTTTTAAAGCATGTCTGATTAAATAAATTACAGACATTGTGTCTGCTAATTTTAACAAAATCCGTTCATACTCACGAATAACCTTCCGTGTCCCAAATACTTTCGATCTTCTTCCAGGATCATCTTCAGGGGCACAAGTAGTACAAGTACCCTGAACAACACATAGTTTTGTACCACTAGAAAATGGAAAATAAAAGCGATTTAAAACTTTATAACACATTTCTCGCCTCGTTTAATATCAATACACGGAAGGTTATTCATGAGTAGGAACGGATTTTGTTAAAAATTAGCAGACATAATATCTGTAATGTATTTAATCAGATAAATGTCCTACGTTAAATCCAAACAAAGCGAAAAAGAAGATTTGTTTTAGAAATGGATCATGACAGGAACTTGCATGCAAACAGATCGCCGACATTAGATTAAATCTGATACAGATGGTTACGTTAATTCATAAAGTTTATATAAATCAATCAACTTTCCCAAGAAATAAAAGAGGGGGGTGTAAGGAGGTAATTTAACCTGATGCTAACTTCGTTCTCATCTTACCTATATATATATATATATATATATTTAAGTAATTCATCGAGTCTGATAGAAACCTCAACACAATGCAGAAAGCACTGGACGGCCGTTTCGTCCTATATTTGGGACTCATCAGCAGTGCGCATCCACTACCGAAAATTGAAACCCTGACAGTTAGGTTGTCAAGCAAACATCATACCAACTGTTCTAATGGGCCTCGGTGACGAGGAGATCCGTCACGGCCGTCCAGTGCTTTCTGTTGAGGTTTCTGTCAGACTCGATGAATTACTTAAATATAATTATCAAAAATCCTCCTAATAATTATATATATATATATATATATATATATATATATATATTGATGCATGTGTATTGTTTGATATATTGAAATATAACTGTCATCTTTGATAATGGCTTATGTAAGCCGAAAGCTTAGATTGCATTTAAACATGTATCAATATGGTGATTTCCTTTCGTCTTTCAATGATAATGTCATTAAGCTTATTAGACAATATGAAAGGAACTTACTTAAAATAAATAGACAAAACTTGTCTATATTATTTAATGAAACATGCATCAATGAAAAATTGCTGTCTAAATATACACAATATATATATATGTGTGTGTGTGTGTGTGTGAAGAACTATAGTCTTAAGCGTCTGTTTAAAACACATGTAACCATTATAATAGTGTTTGAAATAATATATGTGTGTGTGTATTTTATATATACACACACACACACACACACACACACACACATATATATATATATATATATATATATATATATATATATATGTATATATATATTATTTCAAACGCTATTATAGTGGTTACATGTATTTTAAACAGACGCTTTATTTTTTGTATTCTGTCAGTGTTTTACGTCTAACGACCTGCATATTCAAGAATTCGCGTAAGCATTGTTCTATGTTTTGCTTTTTAAAACAATTTCAACCCTCCATTTCCACTATTAAATAATAATAAAGTAAGGTTGACGGTAAGAGAGAATTTTTTTTTATTTATAGGGTCTCTCGAATAGAAAGTTGCTTCTGATGAAGCGATTTATATAGTGTAAATGGAGTGCTGAAAGTTTTGGTATTCTCCATTCTCTTAATATGGATGTGAAACGTGGACACTGTTTGCAGATGCAGAGAGAAGGAACCAAGCATTTGTGAACAAATGCATGAGAAAACACCTTGGCATTTTCTATTGGGAACATAAAAGCAATGAGTTTGTGCAGAAAAGGGGTTAAAAGTTTTATGGGACACCAAGAACTTCTTCTCACCACTGGCAAAGGGAGAAAAATGTCCTGGTTTGGACACACTACAAGGCACAACAGCCTGTATAAGACCATTATGCAAGGCATCGTTGAAGGTGGACGTAGGAGAGGACGCCAACGCAAAAGCTGGTTGGACAATGTCAAACAATGGACAGGTATGACTGTACCAGAACTGTCGAATACTGCCGTTGATAGACCTTTGTGGAAAAGAGTTAGTGTAGTTTCTGCATTCGGATCCGCCCTACGATTACAAAAGTCAAGGGGATTATATATATATATATATATATATATATATATATATATATATATATATATGAAGAAAATATATATACGGAAAAACAAACAAAATTCCTTATATACAATTATGCTGTTTTAATGTTAATATGTCAACGTCGGACGTTTCGGTCTAATAAACCATCTTCAGGACATATTCATAAATTATAGCATTATCAACATGACAAAAGACGATGTACATAAGAAAAAGACTTATCCAACTTATCCGACGTTGACATATTAACATTAAAACAGCATAATTGTATATAAGGATTTTTGTTTGTTTTTTCCGTATATATTTTTCTTCATACTGTCGGATTTATATATATATATTATATATATATATATATATATATATATATATATATATATATATATATATATATATATATATATATATATATATATATATATATAAAAGGTGCCTTCTAAGATTTGCTAAACAAATGAGTATACATGATGAAAAAAAAACCAAATTTGATAAATACAAAGTTTTATCGTCAAAACCATAATTTTATTATTAAGAAGACCGAGGGATTCCTTAAATTATATTTTTAATCCTTTTTGAAAAACTTTACAATTTTGGTTGACTTTTTTCTTGCGTCAGCGGGTGAGAATAAATTAGTATCGAAAATTTTTTACGGTGAAAAAAAAAAACATTGATTTGGAAATTCTTGCAAAAATAAAATAATTGTTGGATTTTAATGAAAATGTTATGACTTACTCACAAATCAATGAAATTATTTAAATGCGTTTTGAAGTACAGCAAAGTGTTTTTCTCATTGGAAAGATTTTTCCTTTTTACAAATTCATTTTAAACCTGAGATATCGATTTTCTATGGAAGCTGCTATATGAGTGCGTGAATAGTTTATCTATATATATATATATATTTATATATATATATATACAAAAATATAATTTTAAAGTGTGCTATATTTATGGGATAAAATGCTCAATATCAGAGATAGAGTGTATGTAAATATAAATATAAAAGTGAACATTGAAATCAACACTCAGAGGCGACGGGTTGTTTCATGCTAGACGCAATCGTCAGGCCGTCAGACGATTGCGTCTAGCATGAAACAGTCTCTCACCTCTGAGTGTTGACTTCAATGTTCACTCTTATACATATATATATTGATATAATGGAATATGCGGACACCTATGTTCTTCCTCACTGGAATATGATTGGCTGGTGTCCGTCATAAATACCGACGGGCGTGTACGAGAGTCAAGAGCCTTAGTCTGAGAGCTAAGTCTATAACGACGCCCATTGGACTACGCCATTGATCTACACTTCTTACCTGCGACTACGACGCGTACCAGTCGATTACTGCTACCGTATTCTACTTGGTTATAATAGCCAAAACCGCTTAGCTACTTCGTTCAAATATATCCCTTTTCGATATATCATATATATATATATATATATATATATATATATATATATATATATATATAGCTAGACGTCAAGTATTCATTTAATATGTTGACGGCTGAGGTCAGTTACAAAATCTGACTTTTAACGCCAACTTTATAATAGCCAACTTCGTTAATAAAAAATGTTTTATTAGTTGTTTAATAGTTTCAACTGAAGTCTTAAACATTGTTTTTCACTGTAAAGTATCCCTGCGAATGAATTCATTGTTGGCAGCTGCAGATGAAAATCTATAGAAAATGCCAAGCAAGTAATAACAAGTAGTCGGCACGAGATAACTCGTAGTCAGCGTCATAATAAAATCTCACAACTACGTGCTATCTCCTGATTGGCAGTCGTTGTATTAAAGCGGTTTTGTTAAATTCAAACGGCAAACTTAATGTCTCGTTGTATTTTTCAAATATTTGAATAAGCATGTTCGGAACAAACTTGTGGATAACCTGTTCAAATATCGAGATTTTGTTCGAGTACTTACAAACCTTTCAAACCTTATGAAGAACTGAATAGTGAAAAGTATAGTGGACGATATTTTGTTGGCTACATTATGACATTTTTGGTATGCTACATTTCAAGTTCAGTCATTTTTAATTAAACTTGTATAAAAGAGGGGTTGCTGCCCCAATACACAATTACACACACACACACACACACACACACACACACACACACATATATATATATATATATATATAATAGCTGGCCACTCGTATTCGAGGATACTTGTATACTAGGGTGGCTAGCCACTCCCTCAGTATCTGTCTATATTTTTGAGATGAGGTATTATGTGCATTATTACATTATTCGGGATATTGTCCTCATCTTTGTCACCATATTTATTACAAGGTTTCGACATTCCAACCACCTGAAGAAGGCCGGAGCGTACAACGGCCGAAACGTTGTAATAAATATGACAACAAAGATGAGGACAATAGTCCGAATAATGTAAATAACGTAGCCAATCTATTTGTGTTTGCTCAACACCCACAGAACCCACCTTTGGTTTATACTGCAACTATTCTGAGCAGACCTTAGTTACAGTTTCTGGGAGAGGGCGTGTTATCTAGTGTGATCGACAATTTGAATAAAGCCCAGTACGCTTACGCCCTCAGCCACGATGACTTAAGACTTAGTGCTAGCACAGCTATCGACGGCACCCAAGGGTTCCGTCTATCCAGTTTCACTCACAAGGCTTGGGTCAACCCGTGGTATTGTTTCCAGGCACTTTCCAAAGGTACCGCACGCTCGGATCGTCCCCCCTCCAGACCGATAACATAGGGATGTCTCATTCCTAACAAATCAACCGTGGTGAGATTCGAACCGGGGTCTCATGGTCAGATATAACCACACATAGATAGATAGATAGATAGATAGATAGATAGATAGAAAGAAACATTTGTCATATTTATAGGGAAAGCGTTTTTAACATCAAAGATAGAACGTTTATTGATATACACATTGGGGTCATAGGAAGCAACACTGCATCTTGACTTTCAGTATCACGCCTCAACGCGATCTTCAGCCACTGCTCGGCGGGTTCCCTATATGAACCACTGAATGATTAATAGAAGTACAGGAAGGATAAAACCGTCTTTTGGCAGTTCATTTTGTTTACATAATTTTTCAGCACCATCGTGTTCATGTGTTTATGTGTGTTTGCGTGTGTGTGTTTGTGTGTGTGTGTTTGCGTGTGTGTGTGTGTGTGTGTGTGCGCGAGAGCGTGCAAGTGTGAGAGAGTAGCTGAATTCACTAAATATTTAAACACTTAACCCTTCGAGCCCTGACTACCGCTTTACCGGTGGTAGAGAAAGATGACATAACGTTCAGGCACCGGTTGAACAGTGGTAGAGAAAAATGACTTAGTGTCCAGCTACCGGTTGAACGGTGGGTAAACATTTATAACTATTTTTATATCTACCGTCAAGCATTACATACCAATTATTTGTAAATTTTGACTCGGGAGCTCAGGCAGAAGGGTTAAAATTGTTCACGAACGCAGGGTCCAAAGGGTTAAAATATCCCACAGGTAAACAAATTGGTTTCTTGTATCTGTAGTAATGGTATGAATATAATGAAGTCGTTTATAAAATAATCTGTGTGTATTGTAAAAGCCCATAAAGTTGTTACAGCCGTCCTAGGTAAGACGTAAAACTACATCCGAGTCCTGGGTAAGGCGTTAAACTACGTCCCGCAGCAAGACCTCTGATCAGGAGTTTTTGAGGAGCATTAGAACCACCTCTTAATTGCTGGGGTTACCAGCTCCACCCTGACCCGGGGTGATAGCACCTGTTAGGGCCCCAGCTATAGGCAAATTGTTAACTATTACCAGGAATACGTTTTTGAAAAAAATTATTACCAGCAATACAATTTTGAAGGAAACATATTACCAGAAACAGATTTTTGACAAAACAAAATTATACCAGCAATAAAATTTTTTGTTGGCATTAAATAACCCATTGAGGTTGATATGCCGTAAAACAAAATAAACCAAACCAATCTAAACCAAGGAATACCACTCAATAGATACGTTATTGAATTATTGTCTGGCCATTTTATTTCAATAATTTATCATCCATTGACTAATCTGAAAAAAACTATATATATGGGTAATAAACGGTTGGTATATAATCCAAGGGAATCCTATTAATACAATATAAAATATCAAATATTAAAACAGATTCACACATAGTGCTCAATGTTTTAACTGAACAGAACAACATATTTCATGCAACAGGAATTAAGATTACATTAAGTTAATGATCATTATCACCTTTGAAATTTAAATAAAGATTTACAAGGATTTTTCAAACCACTTAATAGATAAGTTATTGAATTATTGTCTGGCCATTTTTATTTCAATAATTTATCATCCATTGACTAATCTGAAAAAAACTTGTAAATTTTATTTCAAATTACAAAGTGAAAATGATCATTAACCTAATGCAATCTTAATACCTGTTGTATATATATATATATATATATATATATATATATATATATGTGTGTGTGTGTGTGTGTGTGTGTGTGTGTGTGTGTGTGTGTGTGGTTTATTTGTGCAGCAGCTTTCAATTTGTGCAGGTTTGGTTGAAAACTATGGAAAATTCTTTCTTTAAGATTTTTAAATTTATTTTCTCTTCGAATTAGCCAAATATGCATATACAGGCACGTGCATGTGCACACACGCGCGCACAAACATACATAGATGCACATCCATATACAGGGTACGATGGATAAATTGTCATGTAAATTACGCAAAAATGAAAATAACACTTGACATCTCATTTTAACAGATAGATTTACCAAAATTAAACAAAAATATCTTGAAATACTAAAGAGTAAATGTATTCAATAAAATCGCCATTGGCTTCAATCACGGCCTCCAGGTGACTTCAGAATCTCCTGTAACTCTTCTGAACGGTTTCCTAGTTAAAGTTGATGAATGCCGCCATAATCCTTGCCTTCAGTCTTTGGTGTTACAAGGCGTTTTGTTGGTCTCCCGCTCAACTGCGCCTCATAATAATCAAGGGGGGTTGCAGTCTGGGGAGTTAGATGGCCAGATGTTAGATATGTTGTGGTCGCAGAAATTGTCTAACGGCCATATCTGTTTCCTCCTGCATGTGTGGCATGGTGCAGAATCTTGTTGCTAGACATAGGATCTTCTAGCAGCCACCCTCTTGACCCAGAGCAGCACTACCTCCTCAAGACATTTGATGTAGGCCTCCAAGTTGATCTGAGGCCCTCAACAATAATTTCGATAATTCTTTTACTCATCAGAACGATCAGAGTGAGTTTTCCGAGCTGCCGTACCTACGTAATCACCATTAGACTCACCCAACTCTTTCAAAATCCTCTGCACTATCCTCAGATTGACACCTAAACACCCTGAAATGTTTGTATTGGGGCTTCTGACGCGAAAGCCAAGCAGTATAGCATGCCATATCCAAATTTCTAGCAGAGTGAATTGCGTCACGGTGCTCTTTTTTCCCACAGGTGGTGCCTAATTGACTCTTTAGGCTTCTTCTATATACAATGTCTGTTCAGAACATAGATGAGCATGGCTCTCCACAATTTCCTGTACTTTGTAGCTTTTAGTAAATTTTGTCTTTTGTTATCTTTCCCCAAACTTATTCGGCCATCCATTTACGCAATCTTGTGTTTTCGTCTGTCCCTCTTGCCTTCAGTCTATCTTGTGAGTATCGGATTTTCCAATACTTCCTTTCTCACTATGTGCCATAGATATTTTAACTGTCTCTTCCTGATGTTCAGTACAAGCATCTTTTTTGTTTACATTTTCTATAAACTTCATCGTTGCTCACATGTTCCCTCCATGGTATCCTCAGCATTTTTCTGTAGAACCACATTTCTGTTGCTTCAAGTCTCTTCTTAATCTTTGAGAAAAATTTTCCAGCATTCAGTGCCATTTAGGACTGAGATCACGTAACATTTCAATACACTTTTCATTGTTTCTTACGAAATTTCTCTATTTCTTAATACTCTGCTTAGCTTTTGGAATGCATCTTTGGCTATCCCAGTGCACCTACGCATTTCAGTGTCGCACCTTCCGGTCTCTGTTCTGCATTAGATTTAAATGCAACTGTTGTTGCCAGTAAAATATTTTCCCGTTATCCTCATGTGCTTCTGTATTTTATATATTGAGAATTTTGGCTATGAAATAGGCAAACAGTCTGATCGATGTGAGTTTAGCAATTATTTTAAAGCGACAACAACAAATAATTTAACGTACATTGCAATATTAAAACGGTGGGGGCGCAATCTTTATTTATACAATCTTATTGCATATCGTGAAATTAGTAAAACTGACATTGGATTGTATAGAGATGATGGCCCTATGGTTGTAAGAAATTCTACAAACTTTAAAATTGATAAAATTAAAAAACTATTACACAGAGAATTTAAATGCCTAAACTTGAAAATTACTGTAAATATTAAATTGAAAAAAGTTAATTTCCTAGATATAGCATTACATTTAATGAATAATATATACCTACCTCACAAAAAGCCCAATACTAATCATTTGTATATACACCCTAAGTCTAATCATCCTCCATCTATAATTAAGCATATACCTTCATCTATCGAAAAGAGAATAAGTACAAATTCAGCAAATGAGAAAATATTCTATGAACATAGTATTTTCTATAATAAAGCTCTAAAGAATAGTAGCTATAAATGCCCAAAACTCAGTTATATAAAAATTGAAAATGGACACCATAGGAAAAATAGAAATAGAAAAATAATTTGGTATACATCCCCATACAACTAAATGACAAGAAATAAGTTAGGACAAAATTCCTTGCATTAATTAATAAACATTTCCTAGAGATAGTAAAACCCTAAATTTAAGTTACAGTTGTACTGAAAACTTAAAAATAATTATTAAGAAGTATAATGCTAATATCTTGAATAAACACTTATACTAAAATAAAAAAAAATATAGCTCCTAAAATACAAGAAATAAAGATAAAGAAAATTATGTAACTGTAGAAATCTTCAAAACTTTCCTCTTAATAATAAATGTCGTATAGAATCAGTAGTTTATCAGTGCAATATATCTCATCAATATCTCATCTATTGAAGATCCAGACATGGTTAAAATCTACATTGGAGGCACAAGGATTGGATTCAAAAGAAGGTGGAACCAACAGCAAACGTCCTTTAATAATAATAAATACTGAAATCAGACGTCCCTATCTAAATATTTCTGGCACTTAAAAGAAACCAATAACAAACCAACAGTAAAATGAAAATTAATAAGAAAAAACGTAGAGCTTGTGGGTCATTAAATGACCCATGTCCTTTGAGCGTGCATGAAAAATTATAAATATATTTAAAAAATTATTAATCAAAGAAATGAAATAGCTATTTTGTAGGCACTGTCAAATATTTTTCTTAAATGATAATTAATTTTGGCAAAAAAATAAAAAAGAAGAAAGTTGAAACAAACATATTTATACTTGATTTATACTTGATCATTAATTAATTTTTTTTTTAAATACAAAATTAAATTCTAATATATTTATTTGTAAAAATACCGTATAGTTATTAGATGGAGGAATGGTACTTTAAATCTGTAGGAATAAAATTTAAATATTAAAAATATGACTTATTCATATTTAGATGACCCTTTTAGAAAATCTTTGTGTATAAAAATATGAATTAAGCGGATAAATAAAAATGCAATTTTTTTTTTTTGTCATTGAAAACCCAGATGGCACGCTGAATAACGGATGTCTATGTTTGTGGGCAGGCACCTCACCCTACCTAAACTTAACCTGACTTTGTAAGTAACATATATTTGATACATAAGTTGTCTAGGGAAATTAAAACCTAACCACCCCTCATCAAATTAGATTGAATTTTCTTTAACCTTAACAACCCAAAATATTAAGATTTTCAGTGCTTATAAATTAAGTAAACTTCTTAGAAAGTTATTCCTAGCATCGCTTGACAATGGAACGAAAGTCTGGATTTTAAATATAATTTTTATAATTTAATTTAGAATTTTAGTTTCAGTTTTCAGTGTCGTGATGGAATCATATTTCTAAAAATAAAATAATTACAATATATATATATATATATATATATGTTAAAAAATATACTTTTAATGTATGTTATATTTATCGGTTAGAGTGTTCACTATCAGAGAAAGGGCCTATGTAAATGTAAAATTTGGGATTGAGGTCAACAGCTAGCAGTGACAGTCTGTTACATGCTTAAGCGCAATATTCAGGTCAAATATATATGTGTGTGTATGTGTTTGTGTATGTATGTGCGTGCGTGCGCGCGTGTGCGTGCGCGCGCGTGTGCGTGCGCGCGCGTGTGCGTGCGTGTCAGTGGCGTATCTAGGAAATGCCACTTGAAAGGGGCACCATGAAGGAAGCGACACTGAGAGGTTTTTATTGACATTTAGTTTCAGTTATTTCCTCAAGGACACATGACTCAGTGGATAAAAGCGTTGGTTGAAGTGACATGACCCAAAGAGTTGTGAGTTCAAGAGTTGCCACAGCAGAAGTGAACAAAAACTTGGAGAGTTGAATTAATAAAAAGACATGGAATAAATGGTTTACGTTCGACTTGCTACTGCAAGTCGAAAAGCAAAAGAAATACACAAATTAACTTGCTGAAAGTAGTGCTACCAGCTAAAAACTGGCAAGTGAAACAATAGAAAATTCGTGACAGTACAAATGAATAACCCTACAGTGAGATTTCAATTGAACACTGGTAGCGATATTACAATTATTAATGAAAAAACTTGGAACAGAATTGGCAGAATTCTTGAGAAAATCATATGTAACATCGCTCTTACGGGTGAAACAAAAAAGCAGATATTTACGAATTAAAAAATTCCAACTCGCATTTACTAGACATCGATTGGCAAGAATTATTTGAACCCTGGAATTAGCCGATTAATTCATTCTGTGGAAAAAAATAACTGTTCATCACAGAAAAAGATTACAGTAAAGAAACACTGAGTAAACTAAAAAATAAATTCACGAATAAATTCAGATCGAAAGTTCAACAATTCCAATCTAGCAGATCATTTAAGATCGGCGATAAAGTTTTCTATAAAAGTTTTAAGGCCGTAAAAGAAAATTATTCAACGGCTTGGTAGTATGATGTACATTGTCAAAGGTGGGCGATTTCGTCATAAAAAACATATAAATCAACTGAGGTCCAGATATGCTCAGAGCAAGCAACCAATATAATTTAAATAACCGATGGACATACTTTACGATACTTTTGAAGTACCTATTCCTAAAACTGAATGAAACTGAAAACAATGCAACGTCAGTGTAAGCGAAAACGTAATCCGACTGAAACGTTGGAAGTGGACCCATGTCGGAAAAAGTGTCGAATAAGAAAAGTGCATATCTGAAAAGGGGGTGTTGTGGAGATGAACAAGCCTCTCCAGAAGAGAACTTGGACTCGTCCAAAATGCATATAGACTGACGCCGAGAATAGTCAAGAGAAGGAGTAAACAAATAGAGAGTCAGAGATCTAGCTTATCTGTCTACTACTGATTTCAGCAAGCGTCCAAGCGGCATACTACTACTTCATTGCGTTATCTCCATTCAATACAATGAAGACATAACACACACACACACACACACACACATATATATATATATATATATATATATATATATATATATATATAATATATATATATATATAAAGTTCCATTCATGTGCACTTAAAAATATAACTTTATTTGTATTTGCGATAGAAATAATTTGTAAAAAGGATTAGAAAGAAGTAAATCTATATTTTTTAAGGTTTTATTGAAATTTTAGTTAAGTTTCCACATGTCCTCCATCATTAACAATACAAAGGGTAATACGATTTTGCAGTTCACGGAAAATGTTTGCCAACTGATTTACAGTAATGTCTGAAATCACATTAGTTATTTTAGCTATACTTAAAACTAGGTACATTAAACTTTATAACATTTTTTACAGATTATTTCTACTATCGCAAATACAAATAATGTTATGAATTTTTTAAAGGAACACGGACTTTATGGACACCCTGATGATAAACATACAGTTTTAGTGTATGCTATAATTATAGGTAAATGTGCACAGCATCAGGAATAGAGCATGTGTAAATAAAAAATGGATACTGAGGTCAACACTGAGAGGAGACTTCGAAACTTCAGGCAATGTGTGTTGTTGTGGCTTGACTATTTATTTATATGAGGTCTGTCTGAAAAGTAACAGAACTGGCTGTGGTGTGTGAGCTTTGGGCATCGTCCACAGTGAGATCTTGCTACATGGTTAGACGACCAGTCAGCGAGTATACAAAAAGATCCTGCGGCGTTTGCTTCGCTCAGTGCGTGAAGACACGTGAGTTGTGGCAGTTCAAAACGTGGCTGCTTCACCACGACAATGCAACTGCTCACTACACCTTGATCATCCGGCACTTTCTGACTGAGAAGGACATCGCCGTACTTGAACAATCTCTCTATTTACATGATCTTGCTCCGTGTGTCTTTTCTTTTCCTCAAGTTCAAGAGCTCATCAAGGGGATACGTTTTGAAGGCGTAGAGACCATTAAGAGGGTCGTAACGACGGAGCTGAGGGGCATCCAAGAATAATCCTTCCAGCAGTCCAAACAGGCATGACAGAGAAGTATGGAAAAGTGCATTAGACGCAAAGGGTGATTACTTTGAAGGGGAAACCATGTAGTTTGTTGTTTGGAATTGAAATACATTGTTTCTGACACCAGACCTGTTACTTTTCAGACAGATCTATTATATATATCCAGGATAAATAAAAATAAAAAATATCCGGAAAAGAAATAAAACTGGCCAAATTCGCCCAAGAGAAAGAAAATTAAAAAAATATTAGGAAACCTACCTTAGCTTAGCAATCGAAAACCATTCAAGAAAAGAGCGGGAACAGAATCAACTCAAATGTTAGATAAGATGCTCCTGGCATTTTGCGAGCGCTGAAACAGAAAATGCCATGAGATTGTACCAGTTTATATACAATTTTAATCGCGATGTACATCTTAATTATGAAAAATAAATTTTAAAAATTAAATTGACAAATCTTGTAGGTTAAATTTAATTTCAAAAATTTAAAATCACTGATTTTAGACTTATTTACAATTCTCTCAGCACAACGTAATTCTCTTTATTAAAAAATATTTCAAAAAATATTTTAATATATTTTCTAAAACTTTATTTGCAGAAGATTAGTTGATTTAAAGTTTACTCAATCTGATCTGAAGAAAATATTACTTTTTGTTTAAATATCACAGAAAAGCATTTTTTAACACGGAGGTGGCTGTTTGTATTGGCAACTCTACTGACCCCCAAATGTTTGTGAAATTTAATTAATTTTTTCTACGGGGGACGTATTCGCAAAAATTACTTGATTAACTTTACGTGAGCGTCTGTTTCATATATATTTTTAAATACCATGTAATCTTAAAAATTGATGAAAATATTCTAAGTAATTCAAGGTATATTGAATTTTAAATACTTTGGCTTTAAATGTACTATAGTTAACGCTATTATTTTCTGATAATATCGTGTATGGACGTCCGTATTTACAAAATTCGGTACGTTTATGCACACACACACAAAATCAAAATTCTTTTTTAAAATACTCGGGGTCGCTGAATTGTACTAAGCTTTTCCATTAATGATTAGTAAATATAGTTTTTACTTAATAAAAATATCACCCAACCAGTATAAATTAATGCAGAATTCTAAAAGATTTAAAAATTTATAAATTATTCTAATTAATTTTAAAAAAATAAAAGCAATTTATTTAATAATTCGTTATTCATCGATTTTTTTTTCTTAAGACAGTAGTGTCCTTAATATACCTTATTCATAAAAGCAATTAAATACTTTTCTAGTTGAATAATGTCGTAACTTTATTGCATTTCTTTTATTTTACAATTCAGAGATTTTTTGGTATCTGTGGTTGCTATTTTAAAAAATGAAAATGATAATTTAAATTCTCCAAGGACTTCTGCTTATAACTAATATAAACATTAAGCGGTAAAAAAATAAATTTCTCGAAATAAGTGGAGAGGTAACAGATATAAAAAAAATGTATATATTCTTCCAATATTGTCTAAAAAATAAAGGTTTCTTAAATATGTTAATTAATTTGTGAATAAGCCCTGAATATTTCATTATAATCCGACAATTATTTAATTTTTGCAAGATTTTCCAAATTAAAGTGTTTTTCACTGCAAAAAGCCACTAAAATTTCTATACTAATTTATGGTCATCCGATGAGATAAGAAAAACAAATTTAACTAAAATTTTGAATGTTCTAAAAAGGAAAATATAAAATAATTAAAAATCAAAAAATCTTTCGTTCTTTCCTCTTAATAATAATATAAAGATTTTGACGATAAAACTTATAAGATTTCCACGAGCTTCAGAATTTTAGGGAGAGAGCAGCAAACCTATCAAATCCCGGAACGAAATATAAAAAGAAAAAAAACAAGTGTATTGGTTGATCAAAGAGCAGGTGAGCATATCTGAACTAAGATAGAATGTTACGAAAGAGTAGAAGCCGGACGGGTGAAATGGGGGTCGACCGTAGTGACATGAACGTTGGTGTGGCCTATACGAACCAGACACTCTGGCTTCAGGGTTACTAGAGTGCAGGCATCAACAGCTTTAAATTGACAAAGGGAAGTAAGAAGAGATGGGAAAAGAGCAAAAGAAAACATTGAGAATGGAAGACCGGGTGGGAGAAATAAATAAATTGAATGGAAGAGTCGGAGATAAAGTTGTGTGGACAAAATGAACAAAGGAAGTAACGAGTAAGAAAATAAGGAAAGATTTAAAAAGAAAAGGTTATCAGAAGTGAAGGGGTAAACTGTGTGAAAGAAAGAAAGAAAGAAAGAAAGAAAGAAAGAAAGAAAGAAAGAAGGATGAAGAGAAGAATCCGAGAAAATGAACGAATGGATAATGAAAAAAACGAAAAGAAAGAAAGAAAGAAAGAAAGAAAGAAAGAAAGAAAGAAAGAAAGAATTCAAAATAAGGGCGGAAATGAAACAATAATGAAAATAAAATATAAAAGAGGAAGCATAGATAGATAGATAGATAGATAGATAGATAGATAGATAGATAGATAGATAGATGTCTAAGGACTGGAGCTGATAAAGAGAAAGAGAGAGATTATCAAAAATAGAAGCAGCTATGAAAAGAATGAAATAGATACATCGGAACAGATAGATAGATAGATAGATAGATAGATAGATAGATAGATAGATAGATCGTAACAGACTGAGATTGATAGATCATAACAGACTGAAATAGATCGTTACAGATTGAGATAGATCGTAACAGATTAAGATAGATAGATAGATAGATAGATAGATAGATAGATATGAAAAGACTGGTATAGTACTCTCCATTGATGGATTGAACCCTTTTGAAAATAGTAAATAAACACAATGTCTTTTGTATCCCAAAACAACAAAAGCAACCGCCTTCCCTCCAGATGAAACGACCTTGGTTTTCTTTGGAGCAGTTGTGGAAGGATGTTTCCATCGCATGGATTGTCTCTTTGTCTTTTGCTCAAAATGATGAACCCAACACTCATCCTGGGTTTGGAAATATGTTAGGAAAACAGCTGAATCCGTCTCAAACAATGTCTTATTTTCCCGTGATGTAATCATCCTGATGAGCTCTTGATCAGGTCTCAGAATATGTGGAATCCACTGAGCAGAAAGCTTCGTCATGTCAAGTTCATTTGACAGAATATTTTCAACTCTCCCCCGGGATATGCTAATAGCATTGGCTATTTATAGTCAATAACATATTATCCATCATCATGTGGTGAAAACGATCAATGATTTCTTTGGTAGTGGCAGTTGCAGGACGTCCAAACCTTGAGTCATCTTCAAGATTCTCCCTCCCCCTCCTAAATTCAGCAACCAAATTTTGTACTGTTGATAAATCTGGAAAGTCATCCTCTAATGTAGCAACCAAATCAGAATGAATGTGCTTGGGAGCTAAACCTATTTTCTGCAAGGACATTGTAACACCACGATGCCAGATGTTGTCCATTTTCAAGATAATTCGCTATTAAATAAATTTGAAGTCTTTTTTTAACAGTATGATGTCAATTTCCTTAAAAGAAACAATGCAGTTTTTAATAAAGAGATTTTAAACTAATGTATTTCAAACGTATATATATATATATATATATATATATATATTACAATAAACGTGCAATCAATTTACAAATTCATGAATTATTCACACAAAAAACAAATGCAAATGTTAATGATTTAATTGGCGAGAAATCCATCGTCGCAAACAATTCAGATAATATACAAAAACCTCCGAATCCGTTATGAATGAAATGATCCTTGTTTCTATAAATTTCTGCCGTATTAGTTCTTATTTTTACTACAAGCTTTCGTCTGTTCCTACAGACATCTTCAGGTATGGAATAGATGTTGTTCTTGTTTTTTCTCTTAGTAATAAGAGGACAACGAAAATATATGTATTGTTGTATCCGAAAATGCTATTGGAAATGAGTTATTGTTTTTGGAGCGCGCAGTATTAAATCATTAACCTTTGCATTTGTTTTTTGTGTGAATAATTCATGAATTTGTAAATTGATTGCACGTTTATTGTAATTAAAATAACTGATCCAAGTGCGACTTTTGGATAATAAGTGCGACATTACTGTAATTATTGAACAATATAGTTCATGCCACTTTGACAGAAAATTTACCAGTAAAAAATTCGTATATCACCATATTTGTACATGAACGCACAACTGTAAAAAATTTAAAATCAAACTCAGCGTTGCTACTTATGCAACTGGAATTTATAAACAGGGATCATAACATTCATCTACAGGTTCGGGGTTAATGTACTTTATTAAAATTGTTTGGGGAGATGTATTCTCGCCATTTAAATCATTAGCTTCTATATCTGTTTTTTTTTTGTATGCATGATTCATGTAATATAAATTGAATTGCACCACTTTGATCAATGTTTGACAAAAACATGCGTTCAAATTTTCAGTTAGAGATCCCTCTAAAATATTCGAAAATCTTACAGCTTGAACGTGAACTATGGAGGTCGCTCGTGACGTCATTTTTGGCTCATTAAACGTAAGTGAATAAATGCTGTTGTTATTGAATATTTTATGTAATTTTTACTTATTCATTTATCTACTTGTATCTGTTTTATTGATTTATTTTTAAAGGCCATGAGTTAATCATGTTCTTTTGAGTTTTTAAATTATTTATTGTCATATATATTTATGTATAAACATTTTTTAAAATTCCATTCTTCAAAGAAATGCTCCTTTCACAAGCCAACGTATTTATGTGTCATACATAAATATGATGGCTTTAGAAAGGAGAATTTTTTTTTAAAAAATAGAAAACATTTTTTTAAAAAAATGCATGGTGCAGGATTAGACGTTCGGGCCCGTATTTCATTTTCGAGGACTTTTGGTCTTATGACGTTCTTTTTTCTCTCACAGTATTTTTAGATCTAAAATGTGATTGAAAGTATTTCTGCTTATAATTAATTCATTGGATAAATTCTCATGCATGACATCTTTCTTATGTTCATAACTACGTTTTTTTTTTTTGTTTGTTTTTTTTAAGTTTCACCAATATATTGTATGGGACAACTGTTACAGTTTATGCTTACTTCAGAATCACTGTTATTAATGGTCCATTTTGTTTATGATCATGTACATAATAACTTTGGATGCTGTTGCAGTTCAGTCAGTATTAGGATGGATATATTATTTTGAATGGAATTGCTACGTATTATTATATGTATATTTTTATCTAATTTATTATTATTATTATTATTATTATTGTGTTTATCATCTTGCCAGAGAGTAATTTTAAGTGCCAAATTACCCCTAATGTCTAATGTCCACTCTGGGGTACACGAGTAAAAGGTGCACTGTATGTGTTTATCATAATTATTATTATTTTCTTTGATTTCTGGTGTATACTCATTTCTTTCCGGCTTCAAACCAGAGACCTAAGGTCAGAAACGATATCTTGACATTTTCCAGTGAGCATTTTTTGAAAAAAAATCTCTTCGTAAGGTGTGGACTGTAATTGTGAGTACATTTTCTTTTGTATTTATTTAAGGCATGGGCTACCAGGAAAAGGCTCCAACCAGAATAGGAATTGTTGATGTTCCTATGTATCATATTTTTGAGATTTCGATTTCAAGGTTCTTTTATTTTGGTATTTTTTATTATTAGCCGCACATCCAAGCTTACAGCACCTGGTATACCTAAACGGTTACTCATCTAGGCCCTGACTCAGCTCAACTTTGCTTAACTTCGATGATTATATGAGAACCGGTGTTTCAACGTGATATGGCCGTAAGGCAATGAAAACGAGAAATAAAAATAAGAAAGGAAGAATGAATGAATGAAAACAAAATAAGAAAGAGTGAAAGAAAGGGAAAATGAAAGAAAAGGGAAAATGAAAGAAAAGGAGAATAAAAGAAAGGAAAAATGGAAGAAAGGAAGAAAGAGAGAATGAAAGAAAAGGAGAATGAAAGAAAGGGAGAGTGGAAGAAAGAAAGAATGGAAGAAAGGGAGAATGAAAGAATAGGAGAATAAAAGAAAGAGAGAGTGGAAGAAAGGAAGAATGGAAGAAAGGAAGAAAGAGAGAATGAAAGAAAAGGAGAATGAAAGAAAGGGAGAGTGGAAGAAAGAAAGAATGGAAGAAAGGGAGAATGAAAGAATAGGAGAATAAAAGAAAGAGAGAGTGGAAGAAAGGAAGAAAGGAAGAATGGAAGAAAGGAAGAAAGAGAGAATGAAAGAAAAGGAGAATGAAAGAAAGAGAGAGTGGAAGAAAGGAAGAATGGGAGAATGGAAGAAAGGAAGAATGGAAGAAAGGGAGAATGAAAGAAAGGGAGAGTGGAAGAAAGAAAGAATGGAAGAAAGGAAGAATGAAAGAATAGGAGAATAAAAGAAAGAGAGATTGGAAGAAAGGAAGAAAGGAAGAATGGAAGAATGAAAGAATAGGAGAATAAAAGAAAGAGAGAGTGGAAGAAAGGAAGAAAGAAAGAATGGAAGAAAGGAAGAATGAAAGAATAGGAGAATAAAAGAAAGAGAGATTGGAAGAAAGGAAGAATGGAAGAATGGAAGAAAGGAAGAATGGAAGAAAGGGAGAATGAAAGAAAGGGAGAGTGGAAGAAAGAAAGAATGGAAGAAAGGAAGAATGAAAGAATAGGAGAATAAAAGAAAGAGAGAGTGGAAGAAAGGAAGAAAGGGAGAATGGAAGAAAGGAAGAATGGAAGAAAAAAAAGAGAAAGAAAGAAAGGAAAAGGGAAGAAAGGAAGAAAGGAAGAAAGAGAATGAAAGAAAGGAGAATGAAAGAAAGAAAGGAAGAAAGAAAGAATGGAGAATGAAGAAAGGAAGAATGGAAGAAAGGGAGAATGAAAGAAAGGAGAGGAAGAAAGAAAGAATGGAAAAAGGGAAGAATGAAAGAAAGGAGAATAAAAGAATAGAGAGAATAAAAGAAAGGAAGAATGGAAGAAAAAAAGAATGAAAGAATGGAAATAAAGGAAAGAAGAGTGGAAAGAAAAAAAAGAAAGGAAGAATGGGAGAATGAAAGAATAGGAGAACAAAAAAGAAAGAAGAGTGGAAGAAAGGAAGAAAGAAAGAAAGGAAGGGAAGAAAAAGAAGAATAGAGAATAAAAGAAAGAGAGAGGGAAGAAAGGAAGAAAGGGAAGAAAGGAAGAATGAAAGAAAGGAGAATAAAAGAAAGAGAGAATGAAAGAAAGGAAGAAAAAAGAATGAAGAAAGGGAAGAAAGAAGAATGAAAGAAAAGGAGAATGAAAGAAAGAAGAAAGAAAAGGAAATGGGAGAAAGGGAAAGGGAAGAAAAAGAAAGGGAAATGAAAGAAAGGGAGAAAGGGAAGAAAGAAAGAAAGGAAGAAAGGGAGAATGAAAGAAAGGAGAAAAAAGAAAGAAAAAGAAAGGAAGAAAGGAAGAAAGGAAGAATGAAAGAATAGAAATAAAAGAAAGAGAGAGAAAAGAAAGAAAGAAAAGGAAGAAAGGAAGAAAGAAAGAAAGGAGAATAAAAGAAAGAGAATGGAAGAAAGAAAAGAAGAAAGGAAACAATGGAAGAAAGGAAGAAAGAAGAATGAAAAGAAAGAAAGAAAGAAAAAAAGAAAGAAAGAAGAAAGGAAAGAAAGGAAGAATGAAAGAAAAAGAAAGAGAGAAAATGGAAAAAAAGAAGAATGAAAGAAAGGAGAAAAAAAGAGAAGAAAGAAAGAAAAATGAAGAAAGAATAGGAAATAAAAGAAAGAAGAAAGAAAGAAAGAAAGAAAGGAAGAAAGGAAGAATGGAAAGAAAAAGAAAAGAAAGAAAATGAGAAAGAAAGAAAGAAAGAAAGAAAGGAAGAAAGGAAGAAAAAAAGAATGAAAGAATAATGAGAAAAAAAGAAAGAAAAAAGGAAGAAAGGAAGAATGGAAGAAAGGAAGAAATGAAAGAAAGGAAATAAAGAAAGAGAGAAAGAAAGAAAGAAAGAAAAGAAAGAAAGGAAAAAGGAAGAAAGAATGAAATGAAAGAAAGAAAATGGAAGAAAAAGAATGGAAAAAAGAAAGGTGGAAAGAAAGGGAGAATGAAAGAAAGAAAGAAGAAAGAAAGAAAAGAATAAAAAGAAAGAAAGGAAAAGAAAGGAAGAATGGAAAGAAAGAAAAGAAAGAAAGAAAGAAGAATGAAAGAAAAGGAGAAAGAAAGAAAGAGAGAGGAAGAAAGGAAGAAAGGAAGAATGGAAAGAAAGGAAGAAAAGAAAGGGAGAATGAAAAAGAAAGGGAAAAAAAAGAAAGAAAGAAAGGAAGAAAGGAAGAAAGAAAGAAAAAGAATAAAAGAAAGAGAGAAGGAAGAAAGGAAGAAAGGGAAGAATGGAAGAATAAAGAAAGAAATAAAAGAAAGAGAAAATGAAAGAAAGAAGAAAAGAAAACAAAGAAAAGAAGAAAGGAAGAAAGAAAGAAAGAAAGAATAAAAGAAAGAGAATGAAAGAAAGAAAGAATATAAGAAAGAAAGAAAGGAAGAATGGAAAAAGGAAGAATGGAAGAAAGGGAGAAAGAAAGAAAGGGAGAAATAGAAAGAAAGAATGAAAGAAAGAAAGAATAAAGAAAGAAAAGAAAGAAAGAAAGAAAGAAAGGAAGAAAGGAAGAAAGGGAGAAAAGAAAGAAAGGAAGAAAGGAACAAAAGAAAAGGGAGAAAAAGAATAGAAAAAAAGAAAGGAAGAAAGAAAGAATGGAAAGAAAGGAAAATGAAAGAAAGGAGAATAAAAGAAAGAAAGAGAAAGAAAGAAAAAGGAAGAAAGGGTAGAAATAAAAGAAAGGAAAGAAAGGGAAATAAAAGAAAGAGAGAGGAAGAAAGGGAAGAAAGGAAGAAAAGAAAGGAAGAAAGAAAGAATGAAAGAAAAAAATGAAAGAAAAGAGAAGGGAAGAAAGGAAGAATGGAAAGAAAGGAAGAAAGGAAAAAAAGGAAAGAAAGGGAGAAAGAAAGAAAGGAAAAGAAAGAAAGAAAGGAAGAAAGGAAGAAAGAAAGAAAGAAGAAATGAAAGAAAGAAAGAAAGAAAGAAAGAAAGAAAGGAAGAAAGGAAGAAAGGAAGAAAAGAAAGGAAGAAATGAAGAAAGAAAGAAAAAAGAAAGAAAGAAAGGAAGAAAAAAAGAAAGGAAGAAAGGAAGAAAACAAAGAATAGGAGAATAAAATAAAGAGAGAATAAAAGGAAGAAAAGGAAGAAAAAAGAAAGAAAGAAAGGAAGAAAGGAATGAAAGAAAAGAAAGAAAGAAAGAAAGAAAGAAAGAAAAAGAAAAAAGAAAGAAAGAAAGGAGAATAAAAGAAGAAAGAAAGAAAGGAAAAATATAAATAAAGGAAAATGAAATAAAGAAAAAAAGAAAGGAAAAAAAAAGAAAGAAAGAAAGGAAGAAAGGAAGAAAAAAGAAAGAAAGAATGAAAGAAAAAAGAAAAAAGAAAGAAAGAAAGAAGAAAGAAAGAAAGGAAGAATGGAAAGAAAGGAAGAAGAAAGAAAAAAAGAAAGGGGAAGAAAGAAAGAAAAGAAATAAAGAATGAAAGAAAGGAGAATAAAAGAAAGAAAGAGAAAGAAAGAAAGAAAGGAAAGAATGGAAGAAAGGAAGAAAGGAAGAATGAAAGAAAGGAGAATGAAAACAGAAAGAAAGAAAAAAAGAAAGAAAAAGAAAGAAAGAAATGGAAGAAAAGAAGAAATGAAAGAAAAGAAAGAAAGAAAAAAAGAAAAGAAAGAAAGAAAGAAAGGGAAGAATGAAAGAAAGAAAAGAAAAAGGAAGAAAGAAAGAAAGAAAGAAAAGAAAAAGAAAGAAAGAAAGAAAGAAAAAGAAAGGAAATAAAGAAAGAAAGAGAGGGAAGAAAGAAAGAAAGAAAGGAAGAAAAAAAAAAAGAATGAAAGAAAGAAAGAAAGAAAGAAAGAAAGAAAAGAAAGAAAAAAAGAAAGAAAGAAAGTGTAAAAGAAAGAAAGAAAGAAAAAGGGAAGAAAAAAGAAAGGAAAAAAAAGGGAAAAAAGAAAAATAAAGAAAGAAAGAAAGAAAGAAAGAAAGAAAGAAAGAAAAGAAAGGAAAGAAAGGAAGAAAGAAAGAAAGAATAAAAAAAGAAAGAGAAAAGGAAGAAAAAAGAAAAAAGAAAAGAAAGAAAGAAAAAGAAAGAAATAAAGAAGAAAGGTAGAAAAAATGAAAGAAAGAAAGAAAAAAGAAAGAAAGAAAGAAAGAAAGAAAAGAAAGAAAAAAAGAAAGAAAGGAAGAAAGAGAAGAATGAAAGAAAAAGAAAAAAAGAAAGAAAGAAAAGAAAAAAAAAGAAAGAAAGAAAATAAGAAAAGAAAGAAAGAAAGAAAGAAAGGGAAGAAAAGAAAAGAAAAGGAAGAAAGGAAGAAAATAAAAAAGAAAGAAAATAAAAAAAGAAAGAAAGAAAAGAAAGAAAAATAAAATGGAAGAAAGGTATAAAGAAAGAAAGAAAAGAAAGAAAGAAAGAAAGAAAGAAAGGAAGAAAGGGAGAAAGAAAGGAAAGAAAAGAAAGAAAGGAAGAAAGGAAGAAAGGAAGAAAGGAAGAAATGAAATAAAACAGAAAGAATATAAAGAAAGAGAAGAAAGAAAGAAAGAAAGAAAGAAAGAAAGAAAGAAAGAAAGGAAAGAAAGAAAGAGAATAAAAGAAAGAAAGAAAGAAAAAGGAAAAAGAAAGAAAGGAAAGAAAAGAAATAGAAAGAAAAGAAAGAAAGAAAGGAAGAAAAGAAAGAAAGAAAGAAAAGAAAGAAGAGAAAGGTAAGAGAAATAAAGAAAGAAAGAAAAGAAAGGAAGAAAGGAAAGAAAGGAAGAAAGAAAGAAAAGAAAGAAATAAAGAAAGAAAGAAAGGAAGAAAAAAATGGGAAGAAAAAAAAAGAAAGAAAGAAAGAAAGAAAGGGAGAATAAAAAGAAAGGAAGAGGAAGAAAAAAAAAGAAGAAAGGAAGAAAAGAATAGGAAAATAAAAGAAAAAGAAATAAAAGAAAGAGAGAAAAGGAAGAAAAAAAAAGGAAGAAAGGAAGAAAGAAAGAAAGGAAAAAAAGAAAGAAGAGAAAGAAGAAAAGGAAGAAAGAAAGAAAAAAAGAAGAATGAAAGAAAGAAAGAAATAAAAAAGAAAGAAAGAAAGAAAAGGAAGAAAGGGAAGAAAGAAAGAAAGAAAAAAAGAAAGAAAGAAAGAAAAAAAGAAAGGAAGAAAGGAAGAAAGGAAGAAAAAAAAAGAAAGAAAGAAAGAAAAAAAGAAAGAAAGAATGAAAGAAAGAAAGAATGAAAGAAAGAAAGAATGAAAGAAAAGAAAGAAAAGAAAGAAAGAAAAAGAAAGAAAAGAAAGAAAAGAAAATAAAGAAAAAGAAAGAAAAGAAAGAAAGAAAGAAAGAAAGAAAGAAAGAAAGAAAGGAAGAATGGAAAAAAGAAAGAAAAAGAAGAAAGAGAAGAAAGAAAGAAAGAAAGAAAAAAGAAAGAAAGAAAGAAGAAAGGAAGAAAGAAAGAAAAAGAAAGAAAAGAAAGAAAGAAAGAAAATGAAAGAAAGAAAAATAGAAAGAAAGAAAAAGAAAGAAAGAAAGAAAGAATGAAAAAAAAGAAAAGAAAGGTAAGAAAGAAAAATGAAAAGAAAGAAAGAAAGAAAGAAAGAAAGAAAGAAAGAAAAGAAAGAAAGAAAGAAAGAAAGGGAAATGAAAGAAAGAGAAAGAAAGGAAGAAAGAAAGAAAGAAAGAAAGAAAAGAAAGAAAAAAAAGAAAGAAAGAAAGAAAGAAAGAAAGAAAAGAAAGAAAGAAAAGAAAGAAAAAAAAAAAAGAAAGGAAGAATAAAAGAAAGGAGAATGAAAGAAAAGAAAAAGAAAGAAAGAATGAAAGAAAAGGAAGAAAAGAAAGAAAGGTAAATAAAAGAAAGAGAAAGAAAGAAAGAAAGAAAGGAAGAAAAAAGAAAGAAGAAAAAAGAAAATTGAATGAAAGAAAGGAAAGAAGAAAGAAAGAATGGTGTAAAGGAAGAAAAATAAAGAAAGAAATAAAAGAAAGAGAGAAAGAAAGAAAGAAAGAAGAAAGGAAAGAAAGAAAGGAAGAATGGAAGAAAGGAGAAAGAAAGAAAGGGAAGAAAGAAAGAAAGAAAGAAAGAAAGAAAGAAAGCGAAGAAAGAAAGAAAGAAAGAAAGAAAGAAAGAAAGCGAAGAAAGAAAGAAAGAAAGAAAGGAAGAATAAA